>CM053792.1:686834647-687344647 GCA_028749045.1 Cupressus sempervirens | reverse complement strand
GAGGCCGTGGTCATGGCAGAATCATCAGCACCCATGAGTCTGCCCATGAGGGATCGGTTCTTATAGAGAGCAGGGAAGAGCACTCTAATAGGCAGCAGGAAGAGAACCAAAGAGAGGACCAAGCTGATTCTGAAGAGGTTGGTCTAAGATAGTTGATGCAGACTATTCTAGAACGTCTACCTCCTGTACAAGAACAACCTAAAGTGCATCAGATAGAACAAGAGCATAGAACCAGATCTAGAAGCCCTCGAAAGGATCATTAGAGGTCCATTGTGTCCACTCAAATGAAGGATCTTTCAAGATCCAAGGTTAAGCCTTTCAATGGGCAAGGGTCTGGTTATGTGGCCAAGCAGTGGCTAATTTCTCTCGACAGGATTTTCGCTATGCAAGACTTTGACAACAATGTTAAGGCACGATTTGCGATCACTAATTTAGAGAACTTTGGAGCCACTTGGTGGACAATTGAGGAGAAGAAACTAGGGATTGATATGAGCAGTGTCACTTGGGAACTATTTTTGGAGAGTTTTCGAGAATGATTCCTACCAAAGGAATGGAAACAGCAAAGGGTAGATGAATTTCATAATCTTAAGCAGTGCACTATGTCAGTGACCGAGTATGAGCGTCAGTTTTATGAGCTTATGTCTTTTTCAGGATTCAATGAAAATTCAGCTCAGTTGACACAACATTTTATTAGGGGTTTGAACAACCGTATTATTGGGGGTGTCAAAGTATTTGAGCCAAAAACTCTCAAGGATGCGGTACATCGAGCAATCCTTGTTGAGAAAAGTGTCAACCTCGGTCAAGGTGGTTTTGTAGGAGCGCCAGCAGTGTCAGGATCTAAAAGCAACTTTAATTTAGATGGCAACAAGAAGCCTTTCTCTTCTAGGGGAAAACAGTTTCTCCAGCAGTCTCGGCAGATGCAACAACAGAAGGGATTTAATTCTCAGGCTCAAGGTGGTGGCAAAGGTTCTAACTTTAAGAACAATTGCAATGCTCAACGCAATAAACAAAATCAACCCAATCAGCCAGCTCAGAGTAGTCAGTCATTTGTTAGCAGGAACAACCGACAACAATCAAATGTACCACCTATGGGTGGAGGGTCTGGAAGGAATACATAATGTTTTTCATGTGGACAGATTGATCATTATGCAGCTCAGTGTCCACAGTGAGTGCCTCAATTTTTTGGACCTAGGCCTACAGCCTCAGAGTCTACAGTAGGTGATGCAGGCAGAGCTCATAGAGTGTTTGTAGTAGTTGATTACCGTCAGGCGAATCATCAGGGTACAGTGGTTGAGACCACATGTGCTATTCGAGGTATATCTCTTTTAGTATTATTTGATTCAGGAGCTACAGATTCATTTATTTCACCATCTATAGTTTCTAAGTGTAAGCTGGATGCGGTGAAGCAAGATCATGGTTGGCAAGTGGAACTAGCCTCAGGTATCAAGGTCTCCACGAATTCTATAGCTCATAAGTGTGGGCTTAGCTTAGGAAGCTTTGTTTCGGTAGTGGATCTTCGAGTCATACCCCTTGGTTCCTATGATGTGGTTTTAGGCATGGATTGGCTTGGAACTCATAAAGCCAGTATAGATTGCAGGAAGAAGATAATTATGTGCCAAGATGACCAAGGGAATGATGTAAGGATAGCTAGGGTACCAAGGCCTATATCTCTGCGGATGATTTCTGCTATGCAAATGAAGTGAAGTTTCTGTAAAGGATGTCAAATATTTGCTGTTATGGTAAATGATCTTGATGAGGAAGATCCTATGAGGAATACTTTAGATCACCCAATTTTGCAAGAGTACGCAGATGTTTTTCCAAGTGAGATTCTAGGCATGCCTCCAAAGAGGGATATCAACTTTAGCATTGATTTAGTTCCTGGAGCAGAACCTATTTCTAAAGCTTCTTATCGCATGAATACATAGGAACTGGGAGAGTTACGTCTTCAGTTAGAGGAACTTTTGGCCAAAGGGAGCATTTGACCTAGTGTATCACCATGGGGAGCTCCAGTGCTCTTTGTGAAGAAGAAAGACGGTTCTTTGCGCCTTTGTATCGATTATAGACAGTTGAACAAGGTGACTATTAAGAACAGGTATCCTTTGCCTAGGATTGATGATCTATTCGATCAGATCAAGGGGGCTACAGTTTTCTCCAAGATTGACCTTAAGTCAGGATACCACCAGCTTCGCATTAAGGAAGCTGCCATTCACAAGATCGCTTTTCAAACTCGCTATGGCCATTATGAGTTCACAGTGGTACCTTTTGGGTTGACTAATGCTCCATCGGTATTTATGAGTTTGATGAATGGTGTTTTTTGATCATATCTGGACAGATTCGTACTTGTGTTTCTTGATGATATATTGATATATTCCAAGAATCAGAAGGAGCATGAGCAACACTTGCGGTTGGTATTGCAGTGTTTGAAAGACAACCAACTTTATGGTAATGCAGCTAAGTGCAAATTCTTCAAATCAAAGATTCAATATTTAGGGCATGTTATCTCAGGTGATGGTATATTAGTGGATCCTACCAAGATTCAGGTGATAATAGATTGGCCAACACTGACTAACATGTCAGAGATTCGTAGTTTCATGGGTTTAGCTGGATATTATCGTAGATTTGTAAAAAACTTCTCTAGGATAGCACATCCTATCACTTCTCTTCAGAGGAAAGGAAAGAAGTTTGTGTGGACAAAGAAATGTGAAGAAGCATTTCAGAAGCTCAAGGAACTTTTAACAAGTGCACCCATTTTAGCAGTACCTGATCCAGAGGGAGATTTCATGGTGTGTACAGATGCTTCTCTTGAAGGTATTGGGGCAGTGTTAATGCAGAATGGGCGAGTGATAGCGTATGAATCACGCAAACTCAAGGATCATGAGTTAAATTATCCTACGCATGATCTTGAGTTAGCAGCAGTAGTTCATGCTTTGACAAGATGGAGACACTTCTTGTTGGGGCACAAATTTGAGCTACACAACGATCATCGCAGTCTTTAGTATATTTTTACTCAGCCTAATTTGAATGCTCACCAGAGACGATGGATGGAGTTTCTATGCGAGTACGATTTTGAGGTTAAGTAAATTCAAGGTAAGGAGAACGTGGTGGCAGATGCTTTGAGTCGCAGGAGACATGTGGTATCATCGATGACTCTTAGTGTTGATCTGAGGGGTCAAATTCTTCAGGCACTTCCCATGGATTCATGGTATCAGGAAGTGTGTAGAGAGATAGATTCAGGAAGACCCTTGGAAGGAAAGTTTTTAGGCTATGTTCGGGAATCAGATGGTCTTTTGAGACATTTGGGGAGGATTTATGTGCCTTTAATGGATGAGCTTCGCAACTGGATTCTAGCAGAAGCCCATTGTACACCATACTCAGCACACCCAGGTGTTAAAAAGATGCATGCTGATTTGAGACATTTGTTCTTTTGGTCCGGAATGAAGTGAGATATTGCTGATTTTTTGGCTAGGTGTCTTGAGTGTCAGAGAGTCAAGGCAGAACATCAGCACCGGGCTGGACTTTTGCAGCCAAATCTCGTTCCTTTTTGGAAGTGGGATATTATTTCCATGGATTTCATTGTAGGATTACCTTTGACAGTTCGTCGTCATGATGCTATCATGGTCATGGTTGATCGGTTGACTAAGGTGGCACATTTTTCACCTATCAGGTCTTCTCATACATCAGCTTCTGTAGCTAGTGTCTTCATGCGTGACATTGTGAGATTACATGGTATTCCTAGAAAGATCATTTCTGATAGGGATCCCGTATTCACATCTGCATTCTGGACATCATTGCAGCATGAGCTTGGAATGCAGTTAAACTTCAGCTCGGCATATCATCCAGAAACTGATGGTCAGACAGAGAGAGTGAATCAGGTGTTGGAGGATATGTTACGAATGTATGTGATGGATAGGAAGACACAGTGGGAGGACTATCTCTATCTAGTGGAGTTTTCTTACAACAATGGATATCATAGTTCTATTGGCATGGCACCTTTTCAGGCATTATATGGTCATCCTTGTCATACACCCTTGAGTTGGGACAACCTTGAGGATCACATTTTGTTGAGTCCTGAGATGCTTCGTGATATGGAGCAATAGGTAGTGCGTATCCGTGAGCATTTAACTACGACACAGGATAGATAGAAGAAGTATGCTGATGCTCACAGGTCTGATAAGCAGTTTGCAGTAGGAGATAAGGTTTTCTTGAGAGTGCAACCACAAAAGAGTCCGATCCGATATGGAAAGGGTTCTACGTTAGCAACTCATTTTGTAGGACCATTCAAGATTTTGGAGAGGATTGGCCTGGTTGCTTACCGCCTTGCTCTACCGCCCAACCTAGCTCGCATTCATGATGTTTTCCATGTTTCAGTGCTTAGGCAGTATATTCCTGATATTGTACATGCTCTTGATTGGAATGCATTATAGGTAGAGGATGGGCAGCTGGATTTGGAGCCGGTTCATATTCTGGAGCAGCGACGATTGACCCTCAGGGGTCAAACCATCGAGCAGGTAAGGGTCCAATGGGACCCTACTGATGATTCTTCAGCTACTTGGGAGGATGCAGCTAGATTGAGGGAGTTATATCTTTATTTGTTTGTAGGCTCCCAAGAGTAAGCCTAACCCAAGGGGGGATGGATGTAGTGCCTACCCTCGTTCACATCTTCTCTGGACATATTATTGCTATTGTTATCAGACTTTGATGGACTAGTTTCATGTAGATGGATTAGTGGTATTGTTTTGACACTATCAGAAATTATATTTTGGATTCAGTTATCATGTGATGAGATCATTTAGACTTCACATTTCATGTATGTATGATGATCACTATATTGTTTTCAGTTACTGCTGATGATTAGTTAGATGGTTGATTATCTTATGTGCTTTATTATGGATACTTACCCCATACTTGCATGTGTATGGTGTGCATGTTTTCTTATTGTATGGTTTTTCTGATGTGGTTAAGGAAGGGAGTCGTAGTCACCTGCTTAGTTGGGATCTACACGATGCACCACTTCCTGCCATTGCCTGTTTAGCTTAGCACTATATATTTTGTATGTACATGCATGGCTTTTCTGCAAGTTGCAGGTACTGGGTATCGACTTCCCTGAATTGCCAGGATGAGCGTACCCTATTATACTATCTCAATGATAAGAGAGGGGAGATAAATTCTCAAGTCAAAATCCCAAACCCTAAAACCATTTGTCCTAGTGAGTGAGGACAAGTATATGAGTTGAGTACCCACTGAATGTGTCGGATGACATATTTTGTGATTTTTAATCTTTTAGACTGATTTGGTATGAATTGTTCTATGATGGGTTTTCATATTTTATGATGAAGGTCCATGGTGAATTTCTATTAACTAAGTTTTAATAAATAGATTTAATTAACCAATTAATTATTTGAGAGATTAAATATCATGATTTTGATATTTTGATTATTAATTAAAGGAGAATTAAATTAAAAGAAAATTATAAATTAAAATAAATAATAAATTATAAAATATTAATTAATTAATAAACAAATATTAATAATAAAAGTTATAAAAAAATTAAAAAATTATTAAAATAAAAGTATGAAGATTAAAGTGGGAGTTATAAATATTTAAATGAAAATTAATTTAAAAGTTATTGGAGTTATAAGTTTGCATGGGAAATAATGCAATTCCCTATTTTTCATGTGTCAACAATACGAGGGTTAGTGCATCAATTAAGCACATGGTGTCTACAACCCTAGGGCTTATCTAAAAGGCTGGAAATAGGTCCATGCTTAGTTGGCGATATCTTCCAGCTGATTCTAGAAGCATTCTAGGGTTATCCGAAAGCTCTTTATATTCGGGCATTCCTTAATAGCTTGAGAGAGAGTGGGGACATAGTGTGGATAGTATGGTTAGCATGGAGAATAGTTGAGGCATTGGAGGATTCGGGAAAATTCTGAAGAAGGGAAGCTTGCTCTGCGGGTTGTCTAAGGATAAGCGAGTTTAGCATCAGAATTCAGGTAGATTCTTGTGATTTCATTATGATACTTCTGCATCTTGCTTTCCCCTGTCTTCTTCGTATTTTCCATATGTCTTCATTGTGCATTTTCAATTTGGGGCAATTAAGTTTTATTTAAGAATTCTATATGTTTAGATCTGAAAATAATATGGACTAGGGTTGCAATTTCATGGACAAACCCATTAGAATTAGTCATCAAAGAAATTCTTAAGAGAACAAGTTCATAGAGAGGTTCTGATATGAAAGCTTGTAATTTTATAAACAATATGAGATTCTGTATATTATACACACACACACACACACACACACACACACACACACACACACACACATATATATATATATATATATATATATATATATATACACATAAACCTTGTTATATATAAATATATACATACATATATATATATATATATATATGATATGTATTTATATAATGGTATCCTTATTATGGCAGAATCGCAACTTGTTAAATTGCGCTGCGATTGTTTGATTTCATAAAAACTTATGCATATTGGGTGGTGGCAAAATTCGCATCCCGTACCCGTGTATTTAAGGGGCGCATGGTACTTGCTGCACAGTGTACCCGCGACTGCATTGGTTGCAGGGTACTTGCGACAGTAGGGTACCCGCGGCAATGGTCACCACAGTGACAGCCGATGGTACATTGATTCGGCTCTGGTCTAAGGAAACCTTGTTAATTCGATTTCCTTTATGAATCAAATTTAATAAAATTCGGTTTCGTATTTTATAAAATGCAAAAAAAATATTAAATATTATATTATATATGTACGTATGTATATGTTTAAATATAAATATATATATATGTATATATGTAATATATATATATTAAAAGATTTAAAGTTGTTAATGAAAGATTTATAAATTCATCTCTGTTTAATGATGAATAGTTTTGTAATTTTATAGTTTTAACTATGATGAATTAATAGTTTAAGATTATAAGATAAATTAAGCATATGAAAGTTTAGTTAGTGGAAACGTCTTTTAAATGTTATAATTGGAAACTGAAGTTTAGAGGGAATTTTTAATCCATCAAAAAAAAAATTAATACATGGAAAAACGTAGGAAAATGTTCTTTCTCTAAACTTGGAATACAAAAACCGAGATTATGCATATGAATTCAAATTTGAAAACTTAGCAAACCAAAAACATGTGTTTACATTGTGTATTCATCATGCTAATGTTTTGGGTTCTGGGTTGACTAGTGTTGACTGGTATAGGACGTCTACCAGAGGCTTGGGGGTTATGTGAATGTGATGTCTTGATGATGTTTTCATTCGATCTTTATAAATCCAACCATGATTATGTGATGGAATGCTCTATGAGTTGATTGTGAATACTGATTGTTATAGTTGAGATTTCTTATGTCTGGAACCCTTGACTTAACCATTATTTTGGTCATCGATTAGTTATCCTTGGATATATTCTAGTCGCCATGGTGGGACTAATATGTGGATTTATTATTGATGATGTCATGATGTGACATGTGTTGACTCAACCATTTTGGAGTCTTCGATCAGTATGATTTTGAGATATATTTTGGTTATTGAGAACCAATGGATATTTTGATTATCAGTGATACTTCAGTTGCCAATAGAGAGCTGTTGTGTTCATGATTTTCTATGGATGTTGCTCATGGTGATTTGATGCTTTTATGCATATTTGATGATTTTAATCATGGATATTTGTTGATTCCTTATTATGGTGATTTTGTGGACTTTCTTTATGATTATGATACCATGAGCATTAGGGTAGGATATCTGCATGTAGTGTTGGGAAGTGGCTTGCAATGGGGGCGGGGCCCTAAGAGGCTGCCAGGGTAACTCATTGTAAGTTGGTTAATAAGTGATAACATTCACACACTTACTACTAACTGAATGAACCTAAAAAGATAAGAGTTTTGGTTCTCGCCCATACCTTGAGTGCTTGTATAGGCTAGGATGGGAGTAGAGAGAACGCATGGTTGCGACCTTGCTTTCCATAGTATGCCTTGTCAGTATGAAAGGATACTAGTGGCCGCATGAGATCTGTATGGACCCGTGGAGTTTAGCTAACTGCCAGGGTAACTTGTACGAGATAAATGCGATGACACTTTCTCGCTTGCATAGTAGGTTCCTACATGTCATTGTGTGCCTCTGGGAAGTAGATGTCTATTTTGTGTTTGGAACCTTTGAGTTAGTATACTTTTAGGATTCCTGGACTTTAGAGTCGTGTGCTATGTGGTTTTGATAATCTGTTTTGTGACTTGAGATTATCTCCTCAGCACAGTGGGAGTGGACCACTTAGGTACCACGCGGTCGGGTGGTAGTGTATTTTCCACTCTTATCATTTGAGATTCGTTGAGACTTTGTGGATAATGCGTCCTTCATGATGGTGGATATGTATCCTTTCATTGATGATTAGCATATATTAGATGATGATATCTTATGCTTTACTTTTTATGTTAGTAGGATGTTAGGAGTGACATTCCTACTATGATAATACCGATGACCTCTTCGGTGCTTGGAATGTTACGCACGGAGGGATGGCTAGGATCCACGATGGTCTAATGATGCTATTAACGGTTGGGAGGAACCGTGCACTTAGTTTATTTATTTGATCTTTCTGATAGATGTAAATGGCTTTTATGATGATGTATCATGAGTATCATGTGATTATCTTTACTTTGATGTATCATGGATTAGAATAGGATGATGTACCATATTCTACATATGTATATTCTTTTAAGCCTTCATACCCTGTGACATGTACAGTGGATGAATGAGCAGTTGGATATGTAATAACTGAACATTGGACTTATCATATTATTTCATGTGGATGTTGTACTAGATGGATTCATGTAAGTAATTCACGTTAAGGGGATCTTAAAGAATGTAATCTGTTGTATATGTTAAGTTTACTCTTTAGATGGACATTGCTATTGCTTCCGTTATTGTGCATAAGTTGTAAGTGGTAATTACTTTTAAAAAAAAAATGCTACCAAACTTAGTGAAATACTAGGTTAATTCTTTGGATCCCTTGACGGGGCATTACATGAAACATCTCTAAGGGAGAAACTTAGACAAATTGGTGGAGAGGGAGATGCAATTTTTACTTCCATAGATTTGGAGATTGGAGAGCCTCAAGAACCACCTACACCTTCATTGGATCTCACTGTGGCTGATTATCAAGGTAAAGAGATTGATCCCATAGTTTCTTAGGCTTCAAAGAAATTTATTAATGACAAGAATTTATGAAAATCTAGGGCTTTTGCTCAATTTTTGTGGAGATTAAACATGGGAAATTTTGAGAAAACTTGTGAGAAGATAAAGGCAGAACAAACAGACAAACCTGACTATGATATTAAGGAAGAGGTAAAGTCTAAATTTTTGAATGATTTTTCTCAATTTACACCTAAAGCTAGGAGGCAAATAGTTAAACAATCAGGAGTCCTCCTTCTACCAGAATGGGATATAGTGAATGCCATTGTTTTTGACTCAATAGGAAAACAAAAGGATGTTCAATTAAGGATTGCAGAAGAGATATTATAGTCTCATAGAGGAGTCAATTTTAGTGATGACCACCAAGCCCTTGTTATTTGGTCTATGGAAAAAAGGAACAATACCAGAATGCATGAGATTTCTATTGCAGAGCATACTGGTGCATTGACAGTGTTTAGGGCTGGTGAAGTAGGTAGTAAAAAAATAATGGAAATGGCATCAAAGATGCTAAAATTTGGTAGTGTGGTGTCTGGCCAAGACAAAGATAGATTTTCCTAACTCAATGCTAGGTTTGAAGAAGTTCTAAAAGAATATGAGGAGAGGGGTTTGCAAATATAGTAATTGGAAAATAAAGTGACTCAAATGGAGAAGATTCTCGAGAAAAGAAAATTAGGAGAATCTAGTAAAACCAGGATTGCATACCCCCCCATGGCCACCTGTTGAGCCTTTTAAATCAACACCAATTATTGAGATACTAGATACCCAAAAAAGGCCTCAGTTCTATACTGTAGAGGATTTTGAAGAGGAGAAAAATAAGTTATATGCATTGCATGTAGGACTTAATAATCAATATGAAGAAAAATTGAGGTAGAGTATCATGTATTTAGCAGATAGAATTGAATGACCATCATTTTTTGATTTAATAGAAAGGATTGTAGCTGTTAGGGATGAGTTAAAGGAAATGAAGCTATATTCAAACCCATTGTATAAAAATGGATAGAAAGAAATGAAGATATTACTGCTATGTGCATATCTGTTATCCAGCTAACCTGCCATCAAATAGAAAATATTTTTGATCTATTAAATAAATTACAAGGTTTTGATGATAAAAAATATTCCTTCCAAAGAAGATCAACTATTTTTTTTTCCAAGTATTTTATAGAGAAATTTGATTTATTCCTTGTGCTTAAAGACAATTGAGAAAGTGAAGGAAAAGGAAGAATGGAAGGAGCTGGATGAAATATTTTGTGAAAGAATGAATAAGGTTATAAATGAACAAGGCCATCTATTATGGGCAATGAGAAATGAAGATCTGGTAAAGGTGCAGTTTTTCTACAACACCATCAGAAAAGATCTTGTGGATATGGAGGCAATTGCAAATTCCTTAATAATTGTACAAAGAGAGGTCCTGAGTTTTGATTGGCCGGATGACATTGCGTACAATGAGTGGAAAGAAAAATTTATTTCTATAGAGTAGATGGTAGGAGATGATGAGGTGGAGGATAATGAGGAAGAAGAAGGTACAAAAATAGAAGTCACCCCTACCATTGATGATAAAGACAAAGAGAATCCTTAGGTAGTAGGAGATGACTCATCACTTTCATATTTGATGGCCACTTACCTTGATGAACCAGAATGATAAAAGAATCTAATCATAGTGCTTTTTGTCTTTCTAGAAGAAATAATAGAAAGAGACCCACGAAAGAGTTTTCAATGTATTAGTCTTTCTGTTATTCACTTTTTGTTTTCTTGTGACAGGTGTATGTAAGAATCTTTTTAAAGGACACCTATCAATCACATTTGCCCTTTTCTTGTTACAACTCATATCTATATAAATGAGTTTTCAAGGTAATGTGATGGCATGATTTCTAATGCTCTTAGTCATACTTAGTCTATTTTCAGTCCAAGTAATTTGAAAAAACTTTATGATGTATTTTCTCTGTAATTTTATGGGAATACATTAATATAGAATGATCTCTGTGCTTTTTCCTATGGTCATTCTGAGTTTACTAATACAAATTATGAGCTGTCCCGATATCAATTATTTCTAAATTTTGTCTCCTTTTGGTTACTTAGTTATCTTGATGTTGTATGGTAAAAACTTAAGCAATTCAATGCAATCCTTTAGGTTGTATATTTGTTCATCATTGCTATTAGTTCAATGAATTGAGTAAATGCTTTGATGAATTTGATAAGGTTGCTATAGTAATGAGAAGGATGTTTTGAATGATGGATTCTAGTAAGAACTATTGATAATATTGTTGTAATGCAACAAATTAGATCTATAGGTTTGTAGTAGACTCTGAACCCTATTGGATTAGGCACTGGTCAAATTGATTTGGTTGGAAGAGAAATAGATCATAAATGGGTATCAAATGAAAAATTTACAATCAATTTTACTTTTATTTCTTGAAGATCTTCAACGTTGGTCAATACTTGTTTGCATGAAATATTCTAGCCTTAGTTAGCCACTATTGCAAAGAATACTTGCAGATCTACAGAAGACTTTATGACCAAATTTGTTATATGGGATGTATTCTATTTAAAATGTCATAATTAACTGTGTGTTTATGGATTGAGGATGAAAATCAAAATGAAACTAAGATAGTTTTCATACAACAACAATCAGATTGAGTCATCCCTTAGGTATACCCACCTTGGTTTTGTAGAGCCTAAAGAGAAGAAAACCATTCTTGGTTTTGTTAATGTTGGACCCAAATGGTTTGCATGTGTAATTGAATATAGGAAATAGCTAATCCTTAGGTTGCATAAGTATTATCCTATTGGTATTGAGGCTCTCTATTGCTCAGTAGTATTAAAACTCCAACATAATTCAAGAGCATCTTGGGCATAAGAGAAATCTTGCATCACCCAAAATATTTCCTTTTTATTTATTGAATAAGTATTTTCTTGGTGCAAAGTTGTTGTTTATGGAGGCTTTCTACTTAGTAAGTTAGTCATAGGAGCTTGGAATCTCCTAATTTCAGAGGTGGATGTTCATCTTGGATATATTAGCCTACCAGTTGAAGCTCAGTGTCATATCATGATTATTCATGGATTTTGGGTGGGCAATTTTGGTATAAAAAAATTATGCTCACCATTGAAAGCCTAAACATGTGCTGATGAGGCCCAAAAACTTGAAGGGTGGATGCACAAGTGCAAATCCAAGCTTGTAGATCAGAAGCTGAGGATTTTGAAAAGTGGTTATAATAGCCAATCAGAGCAACGATTCAAAATTTATTGCCTTCTGAAGTTGGGCCAACCAAAACTTCTAAAATAAATGTCAAAGGTGTATTTGGCTGACTCTATGTGTATTGTTAGGGTTTATCAACCCTATGAATTAAGTTTGAGTGTCTAGAACTTTCCCAGGTAGCATACAATTGCCTATTTAAGAAATTCCCATAAATTTCCTAGAACAACTCTTGGTGATAGTATGCAACTTTGTGTTGTAGATTACTATAATTAAGGTGCCCATGTCGGTCAGCATATTGTAATTTTAAATTCTATGGTTCTGCATTTGTGGCAATAATAAGAACTCTATATTTTGGTCTCACAAACTATTGTTATTTCTATATTGCTTGATGAAGGGTACTCCCCTTAATACCTTAAACACATAATAGAAACAAAGAAATAATATCAATTTAAGAGAACAAAATATGTGCTTCTTATTATCATTGCAAATGCAAAATTACTAAATTCAAAATTATAATATGCTAACCCAAATGGGTGCCTTCATTATAGTAATCTACAAAACAAAGTTGTGAACTATCACCCAGAGTTGTCATAGACAATATATGTGCATTTCTTAAATACACATTTTTATGCCACCTGAGCAAGTTCCAAACACTCAAACCTAATACCTAATGCCAACAATCCCTAACAATACACATAGAGTTGGCCAAATACACCTTTGACATTTATTTTGGAAGTTTTGGTCAACTCAATTTTGGAAGGTCATAACTTTCAAAAAAGTGGTTTGATTGGCTATTATAACCACTTTTTGGAATCATCGGGTTCTAATCTATGTTGGTAAATAGATTATTCACTTTTATTAACTCTTTGAATGCCCAAAAGTTATGAACAATGGCCGATTACAATAGTTGGGAAATCATGGCTAAACGACTGATTTCCCTCTGAATTTTATAGGTATAGCTCCCTTATGGTTATTATTTGCAATGAATTTTTTTGTACCTAGTCCTAAAAAGGGGGGTATGTTCTTGACCCAAGAACAAAAGAGGTAAACTAAATTAGGCCTAAACAAGGACTAACTTATAAAAATATTTAGGTGCTAATGCTAATCAAATCCATGAATTCATACATCTTACAAACCTGTAGAATTTGATGATACATAAATGAATTCCATGTATGAGTTACCTATTTAACAAAATGCTCCTGAATCTAACATGCAATAGACTAATTAAAAGAATTATGCAAGACAATATCTCTTTTAACCTTCACTAGCACTAATATTATCTTTAGCTTGTTGTATTGAATAGGGGAACAAAACTATGTTTATTCTTAAACTCAATCCAACTAAAAAAAAAATTCTGAGTTATCACAAATTATGGAATAGTAAATAATTGATATAAAAAAAATTCAAATTGTCTCTACAACATGAACTATTTCACACCAAAATTTAGTTGACCTTTTATTAATCTCTCAATTAGGTACATATAGGATTATGATACAAGTGTTACAAAATGAGACTCAAATTGATTCGTCTCCTCAAAATTGACAAATGGCAAGGAGCCAATTGTTAGTCATGATCATTACATCAAAATATAAAATGGTGAGATAAGAATCACTTCGACTTCTTTCCTTTTTTTGACTTCACCTTATAGGCTTTGGTAGTAAAAATGATTGGGATCAACTCCTCATGTCTATGAACATGAACGTTAGTGTATCTCAAGGGCCACTTGGAATGCTCTTTGGCTAGATCATTGATGGCACTCAATTGCTCCTACATTTCCTCCATAGCCACATGTACATACCCACCAAGCTTCTAGAGCTCCAATACTATATTCTGATGATCAAAATATTTCTTTATTAAACTATCTAGATAATTAAAGAAATTCTTTTACATGGTAGAAAATCCAACTATCTCTTTCCCTTGTCCACTATCTTGGGAGTCTATATGTAGGCCTCTTAGTAATTCATAATCTCTATCTTGATCCTTTTAACTTTAGTCTTCATTTCCTTTAATCCTTCTTCTACCACTAGAATCATTTTAGGTCTCAATTGCATACTTTGTAGCCATTCAAATAAGGTCTCATCTCCCTTAAGTAGAATCTTTACCTCTACTACTTGCTTAGCCTTCATGTAAATGATCATTTTCAATAATGAAATGCAATTCTCACTCTTTTCTTTTTTTATTGATAGGGTAGCTCAGTTACCCAAGATATTATCTTTCTCTATTTTGAGCCTTAGTACTACATTACCAAGTTGCTCTATGATTGCGAGTCCCTTAGACTTGAGTTTTTCACTCCAATCCCTAGCAATTTTCCTAAAGTGATTGCCTTCTTGTAGCTGGGAGATGATAGCTTGAATGTCTATGGCTATAGGGTCATTGGTGGTTCAGTTGCCTAATGAAGTAATTAAGCTCATGAATCTTTGCCTTCATTCTAACTTTAGCCAGTTTGAGACTTTCAAGATGTCCTTCTATCACATCATTTGTTGATTTTTGCAAGCCCAATTTGGTTTTCATGTCTAACTTCTTCTAGTCTATAGATTGTTATGTGAATCCTTCTATATTTAGGTCTTCAAGTCTTCTTTTCTTGGTGTGCTTAGCAATCTCCATAGTTAAGTGTATTGTATTAGGTCTTGATTGAGAATTGATAGGGTCTTCTATTTCTTAACTTTACCCAATGCTAAACCATAACATATAGCTAGAGATAAAATTTCTTTGTTGGGGACCCACTCTTCTTTCCTCTTCCTCTTCCTTTCCAAGGTTTCTTCCAACCATGATTTTGTGTTGATCACCTCAGATGCAGTTCTAATCATGTCTGCACTGAACATTTTCCTCTTGATTGGATTTAATGTCTTTGTAGGTTATAATTCTAAGATGGCTCCACCAAAGTATAAATTAAATAACTCTCATTTTGGCACATAAAGGTAGTTCATCAGTATTTTCCAATTAATTGAGATTAGCACTATATCATCAGGTAGCACATATTGCCTAGTTTTTGGGTTTTTGTGATGAATGCATTCATAAATCAACTTAGGGGATTGGACCACAATTAGCAAACCAACAGCCTTGAATAAATCACATCCTCATAGATTCTTAGTAATGTGATGAATTTATTTATATCTCAACCTTTTCTTGAAGTCTGGCATGTCAAGAAGCAAAGAAAAGTATCCATGAAGTTTTGCAATTGGGACTTGATACTAGTTAACCCATCAAAAATTGTAAACTTGGTTTCCATGAGTTCATGAACAATATTTTGAATTGAGAAAGTTAATGAGACAAAAAATGAAATAGTCATAGGTTTT
Source organism: Cupressus sempervirens (assembly GCA_028749045.1). Lineage (NCBI taxonomy): Eukaryota > Viridiplantae > Streptophyta > Pinopsida > Cupressales > Cupressaceae > Cupressus > Cupressus sempervirens. Next base: position 687,328,942 of record CM053792.1, on the reverse strand, counting down.
TCAAAAGCTACGTGTATTGACAAAATGAAAAATCAAAGCAAAAAGTAGTAACTTATTCAACTACTTGTGCATCTTCATATGGGAGCTTCAATTCATCTGTTGATCTTCAAAATTCATGCCACATGGATGAATTTAAGGAAATACCATTTGGATAGTAAATGGAAGAGTTTGATAGACATCTAGGGGTTTTTTTTTTTTTTTTTGAACTCAGCAGTAACTTTCTATATGTCTACTACTTACATTTTTGTTTTCCTCTAAGTTTCAGAAAGTTACCATTGGGGTACCCTATTGAGAAAAATCCAATAAATGAGATTTTTTCTATATTTCTTCTTCCTTAATGATTTGATCCACTCAAATATCATTCCAACATACTCTAAATCTAGTCTAGGTTCAAACTTAACCATTAACTTGATTTTCTTGAAAAATAAAAAAATTGTCTTCATGGGTTGGAAACTTGTTGAGGAGAAGACATTTTCCATTTTTCTACCAATACTTCCTTCTAGATCAAATATTTGATAACAAAATTTTTGGAAGCTAGGAATGATTTTTTAAGGTGTGAGGACCTATTTTGAGAGTGATTAAACATCTTGTTTTTCATCTCAAGCCTTTTTGCCGAAAACTGTCCTCATGGGTTGAAGAAGACAACTTTAGGTTTTCCACTAGGGCTTAAATATTTGAGTAACAATAAATCTAAAAAATTCTTGGAGATCTTAACTTAGATTCAAATATAAATTTATCTTAGAACCCTTCACCTTTTGCATGTTTTTAATCCATATGCATCTTCAAGCGGTTATTATAGGAAATCACCTTCATGTGTCTGAAACTTTCCTAGGAGAAGATGATTTTCAAATTTCCACCAATGCTTGCTTATCAAGGAGTGGTATGCTATAAGTGAATATGGAGAATGATTAATCATCAAATGAGAAAATTTGATCTCTATCAGACTAGGTATTAACTTACCTGACTTTTCACAAGGCAAAATTAAAAACCAACTGACAAAAGGGAAATAGAAAAGGAAAAGGGAAAATCTAATAAAGTCACCTAACCTTAGGAACTTAGACCTACACACAATTGAGGACTAGAATCACTTTTCTTACTACACAATACTCAATTTTTCCAACTAATTGGAAAACAAAAAGTGGGGCAATAGTTGGTTCTATTTGGGGACTTGGACAATCCATGTCCAAGCAATGAATCCAAGATCTTTGGTTTTGTAAAAATGAAAAGGTGGCTACAAAAAAAAAATTAAAGCAGGAAAAATCAAGGGAAACTAAACTAGAAAAAACAAAAATGGGAACTAAATGTAACTATGATACAATATAGGGGTTACCTATTTTCAATTTGGAATTTGATAGAGCTTTAAGTCCTGACCATTGTAGGCTAGGGTAAGTACTTCACCATCTGGATATGCCAATTTAAATGAGTTGGTTATAAAAGCCTGATGAATGGTGAATGGTCCTTTCCATAGAGTATTGAACTTTCCATGAATGCCCTTTAGTGCCCTTCATTTATCCCATAGCAATACAATATCTCTTATCATTAACATTTGCGGTCCGATCTTCTTATCGAATAGGTTTCTTAAGTGCATCTGATGTTGTGTAATGTGATCCATAATTTCTTCTCTTTCTTCGTTGACCTTTCTTAGATATAGGATCCTCTTCTCCAATCCATCTTTATAGAAGTCATCTTCAATAACTATCCTTAATCTTCTTGTAGCCAATTCTGGAGGTAAGGGAAGAATAGCTTCCACTCCGTAGACTAATTCAAAAGGGGAGATTATAATCAATTTCATGAACCTTCTTGTGCTAGGACTTCTGATTATCTAATACTAGTTTTTTTACAATGTTCACCAAGTTCTTGTTTCTAGGCTCAGACTGACCATTCCCTTGTGGAAAATGGTCAGACAAGTGACTAATTTTTATGCCATATTCAAAAAAAAATCTTAGTGATTTTAGCTAAAAAGAAATATGTTGCATTATCCATTACCAGTTTAATGGGTACACCAAAACTAACTAGTATATTTTCCTTTATGAATTGAAAGACTACTTCAAAAGTGGTCCTCTTTGTGGCCTTCTCCTCCACCCATTTTGTGAAGTAATCAACTATAGTGATGATGTAGGTGTGACCAATGCTAGATGTTGGATTAATAGGGCCAATGAAATCAAGACCCCATTGTTGGAAAGGACCTTCAGTTACCACAAGTCTGAGAGGTAGTATGGCTAACTAAGCCCTATCTATGAAAATTTTTCATTTTTTTCATTTGGACACCCAGTAGTAAGCATCTTTAAATGTTCTAGGACAATAATAACACTATCAAAATATCTTAAAAGTAGTAACGAAGGATGAGAAATGCCCACCACACACTTCATCATGAAACATTTTAACGATCTTTGTTTTTATTGTTTATCTATGCACTTGAGGACAGTTTCATCTAAGGATCTTTTGCAAACTTTATCATCCCAAACAACATACATAGTGGCTTTTAAGTTGAGGTATCTTCTTTTCTTTGCTATCAATCCTTTAGGAAATTTACCATATGTTAGGAGGTATGTAATGTTTTTGTACCAAGGGTGTTGTAGACTTACTACCAAAACTAATTTTTTCTCATCCTCTTCTTCAATGTTTCCATTCTCTACTATAGCCTTGCATAAGGCATTAGCTCTCACTAACTTTGTAGGCTTAATTTCAATGTCATAATCCTATGTTTTAGCCACCCAAATCCCTCTGGTATTGCACCCTACATCTTGTTGAGTCAGCACACTCTTTATTGCTATGTCAAGTACATGAACCACGTAATACGAGTGTGGGATATAAAATCTGAAATTTTTCAATGCTTTGACCACATTAAAAGCATGTTTTTCAATTTGAGAATATTTCAACTCATGATTCTTCAGGGTTATACTCATGAAGGCAATACGATCTTCTATTCCTTCTTTATGATCCTCCTTGAGGATAACTGAAAGGTGTGTTCAGAAGCATAACAATAGATCATGAAGTCTAGTTTGTAATTGGGATGACATAGGACAAGATCATTAGAAATAAAAATCTTTATATTCTAGAAAGCTTGTTTTTTGGCATCATTCCATTTAAAATTTGAATTCCCTTTCATCATATCTACAATACACTTAGTGGTTTCAAAAAAATTAGGCGCAAACCTTAAGAGGAAATTCACTTGTCCAAAAAATGACTTAACTCTTATCTTGATCACTGGTAGACTTAATCTTTGGATGGCCTCAATGCATTTAGGATCAATTCTAATACCTTCTTGTGATACTAAATGACTAAGTAACTTTCCTTCTGTCATGTAAAAAATGGATTTATTAAGATTTAGAGAGATTCCATGTTCTTAGCATCTTTGCAATGCTTTCTTCAAATCTTCTATATGATTTTTTTCTTTTCTTCAAAAATACAATAAGGTCATCTAGGTATATGATGATGATTTGATCTTTCAAATCAGAAAAAGATTTATTCATACACCTTTGAAAAGTGGCATTGGTGTTGATAAGACCAAATGCCATTCTATGATATGTGAGTGTACTCCACAGAGTGGTAAAGGTTGTCTTGTGTTGATCTTTCTCTTCCACTTCTATTTGGTTGTATCCTGAGAAGCCATCCAACATGGACATCATTTTTGCTTTAACCACTATTTGTAGTAGATTTTCCATGTTAGTGAGGGTGTAATTGTCCTTTAAAGATACCTACTTTAGATTTCTAAAATATACGCAGATCCTTATCTCTTCACTCTTCTTTCTAATTGGTCCTATATTCGCTATCTAGTTAGAGTGATGAATAGGGTAAATGATTTTGGCCTTCAACATCTTGTCAACCTCTCAAAATATGGCATTACCTATCTTCAGATTATAGTTTCTCTATTTTTGTTGGAAAGGAGTTGCATCAAGTTTCAAGGGGATCTGATGTTTCATTCTCCCACCTCTATAGCTTTTCAAGTCCACATAACTCCATGCAAATACATTGTGATATTCTATGAAAAGTTGTCTAGCAGATTCCTTTTCCTTAGATGTGCAACATTTCCTGATATTGATCATTTTGGGATTTTGCATGTCTCCAATATTTACTCCTTCATACTCACCAGTAGTAGGTTCTTTTTCTATTCTCTTTTTCTTAATATAAGTATCATGTCTATTGAATTTTTTTTCCAACGATACAAAATATGGGGTAATGATATTACCTTGTAACTAGATTGCATGGGCTCCATCCTCTTTTTGTTTCTTGCGAGAGTCTTCTTGAATAGCTTCATTAGAATGATCTTTGCAAATAGTCCTAGCATTTTCTAAGAATAGTTGTAGACTTCTATCATCTTCAAACACTTTTTAGGCTTCCATATTGTTAGCCGCTAAAGGTCTATACACAATTTCTACTTGATATTTTTTGTTCTTGAATTCTAGATGATGAAGTAGTATGGAGGTAGAAATTGCTAGTGAATCTACCTTAGAGTTCATCTCACTTAGAACTGATTCAATTGAGAATGTGTCAAGCCCCAGACCATGTTTCTACAATTTTTCAATTTATGATTCTTTATAGAGTACTGCCGCTTGATTTTTTGTACAACAAGCTTTGCATCACACCAAACTTTTAGTATTTTTATACATTTTTCCTTCATAGCTATTATCCCAAATAACATGGCTTCATATTCCAATGTGTTTTTCATGTTCCCAAATTCTAACCTAAATGCTACGGGGTTCAAGTTCTCCTTTAGGTGATATCAATACCACTCCTATGCTAGACCCGGATGAGGAACAACTTCCATCAAATTCTAGTGTCCACACGAATGATGATTCTTCTTTTTCAATAAGAATTTGGTCTTCTTTTTATTTGGTCTTTTGGTCACTTGAGACATCTTTAGTGAACAACATATAATTAGCAAATTCTAATTCTTAGTAGAGAAGTTGAGCTTTGGAGTCAATTAACTTCAAATCTATAAACTTGGTTTTCTCCTCAAGTTCTAACTTTTATTATTTTCTTCTTATGAGTATGAACATTTAAGACCAATCTAATTTTGTTCCTCCTCCTAGATCTCTACAAGAACTTCTTCTTAGAAGCAATCTGTAGCTAGCTAGAATATTTATAACTAGTATAGTTGGCAACAATTTCTTTTCTGGGTGGGAGGCCATTGCTACTTGAGCATCCTTAATTTGACTGAGTAGGGGGACTTGTTTGGCATCCATATAATAACATTTGTGATGAAATTTAGTAAGAGTGAAGCCTAGAGATTTAGCAACAAGATAAGGCATTGCATTGTCTGAGGCATCCAAATCAATTATACAATTGCTTTGTTTGCACCCATTAATGTATAATGGCACATAAAATGTGTTAGGTTTCTATTTGGGAAAGGTTTCCAAAACTATAGATTCCTCTTGGTCAAAAAGATTAGCTGTTAAGGATTAATCTTCTTCTTTGGTCGTGATGTTATGATTTAGTTTTATATCGTCTCCTTTGAAATAATCTACCAATATTTTAATTCCAAGCGATGAAATTTCAAGTAGTCTTTAAGAGAGATTTGAATTCTGGAATCCTTAGAAAATTGAATGAAATCAAAAGAAACTTTTTCCTTACCTAATTGAGAAGCCTTGGTTCCTTGATCCACATTACCAATACCTAAAGTATAAGCCTCATTACCACCCAGAGTATTACTAAAAATATAATTCTTATTTTTCTAGCTTTTGGCCAACATCGTATATGTGGTCCCATCAATAGTAACATAGTATTCACCTGGTCCTTCTAAGTCTAATTCATACTCTAAAAATAAATTTCTAGAGTCATCATTTGAGTATGAATTTGAATCAGGACTAGAATTTGCAACATTCATTTTTTTAGTGGATAGTAATTGCATTATACGAGCTATCTTAGGAATTTTTTTTTATCATGATCCATGGTTAGTGGAAAAAACATATATTTCCTTTTTTTGGTGCAACTTCAATACCCAGTCTTTGTGGTGGACCAGTGAGTTGTTAGGTTTTCCCACCAATGTTCCTCCTAGGTTAATTTTAGAAATTACATTGGTCTTAGAATAGTTTTGACAATTGAGTGTCAACACACTTAACCAGTTTTAACATTGAGCTGAGTACACTATGTATACCGAGCCATAGTATGTGTTGAGTCAAATTTCCAACAGGTGTCGAGTGATTTCAGGTGCCAAGCATTATATAAGTGTAGAGTGATATATAGTTGCTGAGTCACAGTTGATGCTAAGTAAACTAGGATGCTTCATATGCTAAGTGAGCCAGAGTCATACATATGCCGAGCAAGATAGGATGCAATAGGTGTCAAGCAAAGCAGGATAGTATATGTGCCCAACACCAGTAGTCTAGTATGTGCCGAGTAACACAGGATCAACATATGAGTTTGTGCCCTCAAAAACTTAGATGTAAACCATTTTTGGAGTTAACATAGAAGGATTTCAAAGGATGATAATGATAAGATCAATTCTTTTGCATTCCCTATGCAATCAACATGCAACCAATGAGAAAAATGCAAGGAATGAGTTAGAACTTAAGATTCAATATGGGTCATAGATCCATACCTAACCCTAAGTATTCACAATATTTAAAAGGAGGAAAAAAACCCCATTGTAAGTGTGGAAGAGAGAAGTGTTTGAGAAAACTATAGTGAAATTCAGAGTGAAGAGTGAAAGACTTAGAGGAATAGAGCAACAATTACATATCCAGTTGATTAGAATAGTACAAGGGATACAAATAGATATCAGATCAAGTAAGGATCACATAAAAGTGAGTAGATCAAGAACCCTAAATCAACAATTGGAGATTGTGAACAATCAGGTCAAAGGTTTCTAATACTGTCTAGCCATTGTATTAGATAGTGAAAATCCTATGTTGATAGGTTAGCTTAACAACTATTTTGTAGATCCTTTGAAGAGGTGACTAAATACTTTAATAGGGTGACATTTCATGTAAAGTGTTTGTAAATACTCTAACCAAGTTACTATTGACACAATGCAAAGCCTTTAACAGGGCAGACCATTAGAAGTGGTCAAACAATTATTGCTGCAATGATTTTGTGGGTATCATCCCCACCCCAAATTTACCTTCTTATTCCTAGAGGGTTTCTGGGTTACCAAATCTAGTGTTATGTGTGTTATTGCATGTGTTTGATTTATGTTCACTTAATATGTTTACATGCATGCATCTTATTTTTAGTTATTTGATTTAAAAGATTTAAAAGGTTAAAAGTGTGTTACTTTTGATTCACCCCCCCACCCCTCAGAAGTACTTTTTCCATTTTGAACATTCCAACAATTGGTATTAGAGCCCTAGGTTCTCACAAGGAGAAGCCTAAAATCTTAGAGAAGAGGTATGAAGATGGAAGTCTTCAAAGTTGGGAAGATCATAGATAATTACATGATTGATGTGCATCTTGCTCTACATAAATTGGAGGAAGCCAAAGAAGAATTGAGAATGTCCTTGAAAAGAAGGAAGGACATAACCATAGCTGAAAATGACATACACTAGAAGGAGATTGATACCATACAAGTGTTTTCCAATGGAGATTCCAAGGAATTTGATGTAGCAATAGCAAAATTGATGGAGAAAAATAGAGCACAAGTTGAAGAAATCAGAATACTCAAGCTTGAACAAGAGTCACAAGCCATAATGCTTTGTGAAGTGACTAAAAAAAAGAAGAGAGCCATTGAAGACAAGGTCATGTTAGAAGATGAAAAGAGAAATCTTAAAAATAGATTGGAGGAGAAGAAAATTGAGTTTGAAAGAATCTCAAACATCTAGCTGGACACCTTAAGCCGGATGATGAATGCTCATCATGAGCTAAATATGAAAGACATTGAGATTAGTACATTGAAGATACAAAATGATCAACTGCAAAATGAATTGAAAAGAGAGAAGGAAATAGTAGAAAGCTTCAACAAACCCAATGAGGCTATCAAGTACTTTGAGTAACTACTAAAATCACCAAGGGCTATTAATGACACTTCAGGACTTAGTTACACTAGCACTAAGCAAGGAGAATCATCCAAGGTTGCAGAAGAAAGGAGTAACAAAGGTAAGAATACTAAACCTACTTGTCATTTTTGTGTAAAAAGGGACATACCTCTAATGTATGCAAGAGCAAGAACAATCATTAACATGATAAGCCTACAAATGCAAGCTTTTGTCACAAGTGCAAAAAGCAAGGACATCAAAAACATGAATGTAGAACCAAGACCATGAGGACTCCAAGATTTGAAGGTCACTACTACAACTACAAAAAGTATAGACATAGAGCATTTGAATTTAGATTAAAGCCTATGTGGACACCTAATCGGTCTACAAAGGGAAAAAACCATGGTCATCACTACAACTAGGATTACAACACTAGGTATAGCTATCACTATTGTTAGGAGTATGGACACATTCTATAAAATTGCATAAGAACACATTTTAGAGGGAAATATAGCAGATGGTTAAGGCATACTACATGTTTTAGTTGCTTAAAGACTAGACACTAGACATATCAGCGGGAACTACCCAACAAAGTCAAAAGCACCCAAGATAGAAGTCAAAAAAGCAAAAGAGAAGGTTGATGTTGAAAAAATAAGAAGGAAAATGAACAAGACTTGGAAGAAGAAAGATGAGTGTAGCACATCAAATGGAGAGATCACTTCACCCAAAAGGTCAAGTGATCACACTTCACCAACTAAGCAAAAGAAAGATGTATGGGACTAGTATGCAAAGCTATATCCTACATCAGTCCCAAAGAACAAAGAAGTACTACAAGGAAGAAATCTACACGAGCAAGGATGCCAAGTCAAAAGTTGAAGTTTTTGCCAATACTGCCGAACCATCCTCAGATGTCGAGTAAAGCTCCAATGGATGCAAAGTTTCTAATAGAGACCAAGTTGATAGTTAAAGCCAAGTGAAGTTGAAATCTAGTGGAGGTCAAGTAAAAAAAATAAAATGGGAGCTGAGTCATGTTGAATCCTTCAAGTGATGAGTTTATAACTATATGCACAAAGCATTTAATGCTAGGTTTTGGCAGGTATAGGGCCAAATTTTGATAATTTTCATGCCATTTGAATACAAAGAAAAGAGTAGAAAAGAGTAGGAGTGATCATACAACAAACTTCAAGCCATTTGCATCGATTGGAATAGTGATTCAACATACATTTCAATGATCTAAGGTATTTATCAAATACCAAGCTACAAAGAGTTAAAGTTTTTAATACATTTAAACCCTAGTTTGGTATAATGTATTCTAGCTCAAGAAACCCCAAAGGAAAGGAAGGTCGTGAGTTTTAGTTAATGAGTAATGAGGTCAAACAACTTGAGTTTAGGTCAATCCCTGAAGTCACCTATAGAAACCACCCAACTGGTGCATTGTCTATCATTCCACCTAAAGTTATTATGGTGCAAGACGTGTGAAAGTGTTATAACTGCAAGATAGGTGTAGTAAGTGATCTAGAAATATTCCAAGCCTATGATAAATTATGTGGAAACAAAATTTTGAAGGACAAATTCTAGATTGTTGAGTGAAAGGGTTTGACCAATGCCCTAGTTTACCCTTCTGGTTTCAAAAGAGAATGGATACAGATAGTCTTGAGCAGAATTCACATTGGATGTTTTTGGTTAGAAACTGGACTAGTGAAGATTACAAAAAGAATAGTTCATAGGGTTATAGGTTTCCCAACCCTAGATCAACCTAAGACCTTGTGCAGTGATTCCAAAGAAATCATTGAAAGAAATACATGAGCCAAATGGAATAAGAGGAGTATGACAATTGGCATTGTAATTGATCCTCTTCTAGATTTTGCTATAAGAATAATATCCAATAAATTCTATCAATCTAGTAGATTGAACAGTGTGCCATGTATAGCTATTGATGTAGCCTATAAACTGGTAAAGAAAGATCACACATATGATTTGTTAGAACTTATGTTGCAGCAAATAAATGAAAACCTAGGAGCAATAAGGAGATTAAAAGGTGCTCAATGCAAATTTGGTTAAGTTCTTATGTGTATATTCTTTTATGTCATGGAAGAGCTTCCTTCTATTGGAAAGGTGAATTGGAACCCTAACAAAATTGCAATTACATAAATTAGTGAGTTTATTGATCAGATGGGTGACAACTTTGAGGCCCAAATGACAAGTTATTTTGAGGATTTTAAGAAGTCCATGAAGCAAAGGGTGAGAATACCAATTTCTCTAGTTGAAAAACAAATCAATGACATATGCTTTTTGGTTGACATTGATTATACCTACATATAGGCAGCAATACCAAGAGTAAGATGCTTAAGGCCATTGGTATATGAACTTGATATAGATGAAGCCTCAGCAACAATCACAACATTGCTTGCAGAAGAAATAGATAAGACAACTCTTCACTTTGGCACATATGATGTTGTCAAATCAAAAGTTGAAATTGAATTAAAGACAACTTATATTATCAAGAAGAAAGATAAATTAGTAAAGAAGATAAAGAAGAAACTTGGGGCAAATATTGAAGGAGAAGTAGGTGGTGAAGAAGAAGAAGAAGAAGTAGAAGGAGAAAGTGAAGAAAAAGAAGATCAAGGGTAAGACCTAGTGGAACTTACATAAGGCTTAGGAGAAGACAAGGAGGAAGGTGTCAAGGAAGCACCTACTCAAGTCAAGAAAAAGAAGAGAAAGGCTAAAACTCAGCTTGCAGCTTAGCCAAAGACCAAAAAGGTAGCAAAGCCCACTCAAGAAAAACAAAAGAAGCCTACAACAAGGGCTACTACAAGGGAAACAACACAAAAAGCCAAAGAGGAAGCAAAAGAGAAAAAAAAAGACATTGAACAACCTACTAAAGAGCCAAAGAAAAGAAGAAAGTATGTGGCACAACCAAATATTGATGATGAAGAGAGAACAGAGTCAAAGGATCACAACCAATTTAGAGTGGTAAGTCATCTTCCAAAGTCTGCAATTGATAAAATTTGTGAAAAGATTAGGAATGAAGATATAAATGATTTAAATACTCTTGATTTTAATAAGCTTAGTAGAGAAGAGAAAAATAAAGCAGAGGAATTTGTGTATTCCATGATGGAAAAATTAAAAAACACAACTCTAGAACTTGACAATACCATACCTAAGGAACTGTATGAGATAGTTGGGAATAAATGGCATTATTGTCTGAAAATGGTAAGGGAGATCAAAGAATCTCCCCTAGCTCAAGTAAAGCTTGACATGACAAAAGGACAAATAAAAAAGGCTAATAAGAAACATGGTGGCAAATTTGCACTTGAGTACAAGAGCCTCCAACATCCTTCAAAACAAAATTGAGGATGTAGTAAATAAATCCACACAATTATGGAAAATAATTTATAAAATAAATGATGAGAAGGAAGATGAAACAAATAAGGTAGAGGCTAGTACCAAGGGAAAGGAAAAAAAAGAAAAAAAAGGAGAAGAAGAGAAACTAGAGAAGGAGAAGGAAGCCACATCAGGAGAAGATGAAGAAAAGAAGTGTAGTGCCTACCCTCGTTCACATCTTTTCTAGACTCATTGTTGCTATTATTATCAGACTTTGATGGACTAGTATTATGTTGGTGGATTAGTGGTATTGTTTTGAGACTATCTGATATAATGTTATGGATTCAGTTGTTATATGATGAGATCATTTAGACTTTACGTTTCATGTATGTATGATGATCATTATATTGTTTTCAGTTGCTGTTGATGATTAATTAGATGGTTCATTATCTCATGTGTTTTATTATGGATACTTACCCCATACTTGCATGTGTATGGTGTGCGTGTTTTCTTATTGTATGGCATTTCTGATGTGGTTAAGGAAGGGAGTCGTAGTCACCTGCTTAGTCGAGATCTACATGATGCACCACTTCCTGCCATTGTCTATTTAGTTTAGAATTATATATATATTGTAAGTACATGCATGGTTTTTTTGCAGGTTGCAGGTACCGGGTATCGACTTCCCTGAATTGCCAAGATGAGCGTACCCTATAATACTATCTCAATGATAAGAGAAGGGAGATAAATTCTCAAGTCCAAATCCCAAACCCTAAAACTATTTGTCCTAGTGAGTTAGGACAAGTATCAGAGTTGAGCACCCACTGAATGTGTCAGATGACATATTTCATGATTTTTAATCCTTTAGACTGATTTTGTATGAATTGTCCTATGATGGGTTTTCATATTTTATCTTGAAGGTCTATGGTGAATTTTTCTATTAATTAAGTCTTAACAAATAGATTTAATTAATAAATTAATTATTTGAGAAGATTAAATATCATGATTTTTGATATTTTGATTTATAATTAATTCAAGGAGAATTAATTGAGAGAAAAGAATTAAATAAAAAGAAAATTAGAAAATTAAAATAAATAATAATTATAAAATACTAATAAATTAATAAACAAATAATAATAATAAAAGTTATAAAAATTAAAATAAAAGTTATCAAATTAAAATGGGAGTTATAAATATTTAAATGAAAATTATTTAAAAAGTAATTGGAGTTATAAGCTTGCTTGGGAATTAACGTATTTCACCATTTTTCATTTGTCAACAACACGGGGGTTAGTGCATCAATTGAGCACATGGTGTCTATAACCCTAGGGCTCATCAAAAAGGTTGAAAAAGGCCCATGCTTAGTTGGTGACACCTTCCAGCTAGTTCTAGAAGCATTCTAGAGGTTTCCTGAGAGCTCTTTATATTTAGGCATTCCTTAGAAGCTTGGGGATAGCGTGGTTAGTGTGGAGAGCAATTGGAGCATTGGAGGATTCGAGAATTCTAAAGAAGGGGAGCTTGCTCTGCAGGTTATCTGAGGAAGAGCGAGTTAGCATCAGAATCTGGGTAGATTCTTGTAATTTCACTTATGCTACTTCTGCATCTTGCTTTCCCCTATCTTCTTCGTGTCTTCCATATGTCTTCATTATGCATTTTCAATTTGGGCAATTAAAATTTATTTGAGGATTCTATATGCTTAGATCTAAAAATGACACAGGCTAGGGTTGCAATTCATGGACAAACCCATTAGAATTAGTTATCAGAAAATTTTGAAAAAACAAGTTTCAAAATTATCATTTTTATAAATATACTGTGATTGTGTATATTATATATATATATATACATATATATATATATATACATATACCTTATTATATATATATACATACATATGTATATATATAATATAAATTTATATATTCATATGAGTTAAAAGTCGGATATCTTACTTTGGGCGGAAACGTTTTAATAAACATTTTTCGCAAATATAAAATCGCGCTGCGATTGTTTGTTTTAAAAAAAATATATATAAAAATGCACATTTGGGTGGGGGCAGAATTGCACCCCCATACCTGTGCTCAGTATGGTCGTGCGGTACCTACTACATAGCGTACCCGCAACAGTATTAGTTACAGCGTACCCGCGGCAGGTGTCACTTCGGTGACAGCCGACGGCATGTATAATTTGGCTTTGTTAAAAAAAAGTTTGTTATTCGATTATATATTGTTATATGATAAAATTCGAAATTAATAATATTCGATTTTTTATAAAAAGCGATAATAAATATTATATATTATATATGTATGTATGTATATATTTAAATATAAATATAAATAAATAAATAAATATATATATATATATATATATATGTATGTATATATGTAATATGTAAATATGTTATTAAAAGATTTAAAATTGTTGATTAAAGATTTAAGAATACATCTTTTATAATGATGAATAGTTTTATAATTTTATAATTTTAACTATGAAGATTTAATTAATAGTTTTGGATTATAAAATATGTAAAGTATTAAAAAAATTAAAGTTAGTGGGGAAACGTTTTTTAAATATTATAATTGGAAACTGAAGTTTAGAGGAAAACTTTTAATCCATCCAAAAATAGTACATGGGAAAAACGTACAAAATGTTTCTTTAAATTCTTTCTCTAAACTTGGAAACATAAACTGAAGTTTGGCATTTGAATTTAAATTTGAAACTTAGCAAAACCAAAACATGTGTTTACATTGTGTATTCCTTATGCTAATGTTTTGGGATTTTGGGTTGACTAGTGTTGACTGGTATAGGACGTCTACCAGAGGCTTGGGGGTTATGTGATTGTGATGTCATGATGATGTTTTATTTCTCGATCTTTATAAACCCAACCATGATTATGTGATGGAATGCTCTAAAGTTGAGAATCTTATGTTTGAGACCCTTGACTTAACCATTATTTTTGGTCATCGATCAGTTATCCTTGGATATATTCTAGTCGCCATGATGGGACTAATATGTGGATTTATTCTTGATGATGTCATGTTGTGACATGTATGACTCAACCATTTTGGAGTCTTCGATCATTATGTTTTTGAGATATTCTTGGTTGCTTGTTGAGAACCAATGGATATGGTGATCTAATTTGAGATTCATTGAGACATCGTGGTTGATGTGTCCTTCGTGATGGAGGATATGTATCCTTTCATTGATGATTAGCATATGTTAGATGATGTTATCTTATGCTCATATTTGCATGTTAGATTACTTTCTACATATGATGTTGTATTTGTTAGGAGTGACATTCCTACTATGTTAATACCGATGATCTCTTCGGTGATTTGGGATGTTACACATGGAGGGATGGCTAGGGCCCACGATGGTCTAATGATGCTATTAACGGTTGGGAGGAACCATGCACTTAGTTTATTTTATTTGATCTTTATGATGGATGTAAATGACTTTTATGATGTTGTATCATGTGTATCATATGATTATCTTTACTTAGATGTATCATGGATTAGAATAGAATGATGTACCTGGTTTCACATATGTATATTCTTTTAAGCCTTCATACCCTGTGACATGTACAGAGGATGAATGAGCATTTGGATATGTAATAATTGAACATTGGACTTATCATTATTATTTCATGTGGATGTTGTACTAGTTAGATTCATGTATGTAATTCAACGTTAAGGGATCTTAAAGAATGTAATCTGTTGTGCATATTATGTTTACTCTCTAGATGGACATTGCTATTGCTTCCGTTATTGTGAATAAGTTATATGTGGTAATTACTTTCATGTAATTTTAAGAGAAAAAAAAAAATGCTACCAAACTTAGTGAAATTCTAGGTTAATTCTTTGGATCCCTTGGCGGGGCATTACAAGAAGAAAGAAGAGGAAGATAAGAAATATGAGGAGGATAAAGAAAAAGGTGAGGAGGAAGAAACACAAAAATAAGATATGGGAATAGTTGAATAGTAGAAAGAAGAGGAACAAAGTGTGCAAGACACACAAATACCACCTCCTAGCCTTCCTCATATAACCATCACACCTGCAGATACAATAACTATTAACAATGTTCCTAACAATTCAACTTAGAACATCAATCCCCTAACTATAGAGGATCTCTCCAAGATCCTTCACCAATCCACTTTACACTCACAATTATGCACAAACCCTGTATTGGCGAGTGTAGATGAACTACAAAAGGTAGTAGTAGAACCACAAAGAGAAAAGGTGAAACCAAAGGAACCACCTTTCACTTATACAGCTACTAGCACTAAAATTTTGATGCTTCCACCACCTTTAGTAGCATGTGATACATTACAGAAGCCAAGTGTAAAGGAAGGAAAATATGATGAGAAGGAGGATACATCAAAGGAAAAAGAGTAGGCCACCATACAAACATTGGTAGAACTACCAAAGACTGGCACTCCCACAAACACCATTCCAAAGCCAAGCCCTAAAGCCATACCCTTGCAAATCTCAACTCTAGGGTTAAGCTCAACTAGAGTGGCTAGGGTACTTCACTATGGAGATCTTGAATTAGATGAAGACATAGTAATACCTTCCTATGACTCTAAGATCATCACCATGGCTCAGATCACAAAAATGCAAGATGCTTTCAATAGAAGGAAGAGGCATGAGATACTCAGAAAAGAGTATAAACACAAGCAAGAATTGAATGACATTAAGGAAATCTTTATGGATGCATTCAGCTTGCAGTCACCAGATGAAGCAAAGCCCATAATAGAACAACTATCTAATATAGTTGACTAGGTGACTAGTGAAGACCAGGACACCAATGTTAAATTTATGGAATGGTCTAAGAGAAAATTTTAGGGGAAAGTAAATGAGAAGATATCAAGTGGTATAACACTTGAACAAGTAGAGTTGGCCAAGAAAATTAACAAGGTCAAAGCTGTACTTGAGAACATTTTCTCATTATACAAGAAGTTGTGTGATTTTTCCAACTTCACACAAGAAACAAATCAAAGGATATTAATCTTGGAAATAAATTTGAAGATTTCTAGCATGTAACTGCCAAAAGATCCAGCTCAAAGTGAGAAGCATTTTGTAAAATCTCTTCACACTCAAAGGGAGTTAGCCATTCTCATAGTAGTGGAAGCCAATATAAAGGAAAAATTGATGCAAATTCAATCCTCTATCACCCCACATTTGGAAGTCCTCCAAAAGGAACAAGTCTATGCTAAAACTATTTAAAAGAAAGATCCAAATCTTTCTACATTGGATGGACTTGTACATCTTGCTGTAGAGACTGCCATCTAGTACAAGTCACTAGACATTGCTTTGGAGAATTGGGATGTAGCTCTAAAAAGAATAATGGAGGTAAATAGTAACTTTTTGGCAAAATATGGTATTACTCCTTAGAACCCTTTGACATAAGTATCAAAAAGGGGGAGAAAGATATAATGTTTAAGGGGAGTAAATAATAGTATGGAAGATATGACTAAGGGGGAGATAAGTCATAATGTGTAAATAGTATGGGGGAGAAATAATGTTTTGAGGGAGATATGAATGAATCAACACAGGTACAAATTATAGATACAAGACAAAGACAAAGAATATTAGGCACATCAACACATAATTTTGGTTGCAAAGGATGTCAATGTACAATCAGCTTAGGGAAAGTAACAAGGTATTTTGAACGCTTTTTGAAATTGTGTACATATGCAGAACAAATTGGATAGGGTACTTATAGGGCCAGATTAGTAATGATTAGTTAAGTGTTTTTGACACTCATGTCAAGAAGTGTATGGGAAAACTATAGTGAAATTTAGAATGAAGTGTGAAAGACTTAGAGGAACAGAGCAACAATTACATATCCATTTGATCAGAATCATACAAGGGATACAAACAGATATCAGATCAAGCAAGGATCACATCAAAGTTAGAAAATCAAGATCTTGAAATTAGCAATTGGAGATTGTAAACAATTAGGTCAAAGGTTTCTAATACTCTCTAGCCATTGTATTAGATAGTGAAAATCCTATGTTGATAGGTTAGCTTAACAACTATTTTGTAGATCCTTTTAAGAGGTGACTAAATCCTTTAATAGAGTGATAGGGTGACACTTCATGTAAAGTGTTTGTAAATCCTCTAACCAGGTCACTATTGACATAGTGTAAAGCCTTTAACAGGGTAGGCCTTTCACAGGGCAGACCATCAGAAGTGGTCAAACAATTATTCCTGCAGTGATTTTGTGTGTATCATCCCCACTCCAGTTTTACCTTCTTATTCCTTGAGGGTTTTTGGGTTACCAAATCTAGTGTTATGTGTGTTATTTCATGTGTTTTCTTTATTTTCACTTAATATATTTACATACATGCATATTATTTTTAGTTATTTGATTTAAAGTATTAAAAAGGTTAAAAGTGTGGTACTTCTGATTCACCCCACCCAGAAGTACTCTTCCCATTTTGAACATTCCAATAGGAAAACACACATATTTTCTTTTTTGGTGCAAATTCAATAGTCAGTCTTTGTGGTGGACCAGTGAGTTGTTAGGTTTTCCCACTAATGTTCCTCCTAGGTTGACTTTGGAAATTATGTTGGTAAGTGTTATTAAATCCATAGAGTTTCCTTTTTATAAAAACTAGTTCATTTGATAATTTTTGCAGTATCTCCTCAGATGAAGTGGTGTTACTAGTACTTGCTTTGGTGTGAAACTCTTGTTTCTATTTTCTAGTGAAAATTAGGTCATCTTTTTAATTCAACTACTTTCTTTTAACCATCATCTAAGTTTGTGGAATAAGACCTCGTTAAATCATAGTTTATATCGAGTGTCATCACACTTATAAAGAAATTTTTTAAATTACTTGCAATAGATTTGTTAGCAATGGGGATTCTATTAGTGATCTTATTGAAACTAGAAACAAAATCCCTCATACTTACAAGGAAATTATTTTTGATAAACATCAACTGAGTCAGTAATGTGTGTTTAATTTTTGCAATTTTAAATCTTGTTTCAAAAGTTGATCTCATTGTGGCCAAACTCATAATTGAGGCATCATCCAAGTGATAAAACCAATCTATGGTGCTTTCTATTAGAGTTTCCACAAATAGTCTCACAATTATGTCTTCATGTGCTACTCCCAAGATATGAGTCATTGCAAAGAAAGCCTTGATGTTTTCATTAATAATAACTTTCCCATCACCTAAAAACTTGGGGAAGTTATTTATTGACCTAGATGGAAGTGGGTGATATGCTGTGAAATCTAGTGGACTAGTCACTGGAGCCAAGGGAGTGGTCATGATTATTCTAGCAAGGTATGGTGAAAAATTGACAACTAGAGGAGCAACTACTTTGTGTAAAGCCAATACCTGACAAGTTGTGTGCAATGGATTTTGATTTTTGGGATGTGAAAGTGGCTTGCTTCTACTCTTCTTGTTGCCCTTTCATTGAGGTGTGTCTAGGATGGGAGAACCAAGTTCTGCAAGTCTCTCAAAAATAGGGTCTTTCCCACCTTGATCTTTGGTACTTCTAAGGAATATTTATTGTTCCATGATTCCTAATTATTTTATTCCCTACCTCTTTTATACTCTTCAAAGATTTCTCCTCTAAATAAATCTTTACTATAGTCCAACTTTAGCTTCTTTTTCCTCTAGTAATTTTCTAACATTCTTATAGTGTTTTGCATTTCTCCTATATCTCCAGACAAATGTATTCAAGGACTTGATGATATCTTCTTGGTCATTGAAGCTGAGGTTGGGTTGGAGTATGAGGAATACATTATCATAAGGTAGCACCATTTTTATTCATACTATAATTCTTCTTAGTCTAGTGATTGTTCATCTCCCTAGCAGAGTCAGAAAAAATATGTTGGTAAATAGATTGTTCACTTTTATTAACTCTTTGAATGCCCAAAAATTTTGAACAATGGTTGATTACAATACTTGGGAAATCATAGCTAAATGATTGATTTTCCTCTAAATTTTATAGGTACAGCTCCCTTATGGTTATGAGTTGAAATGGATCATTTTTTTCCTAGTCCTAAAAAGGGGGGTATGTTCTTGACCTAAGAAAAAAAGAGGTAAACCAAGTTAGGCCTAAACAAGGACTAACTTAGGCAAAGATTTAGATGCTAGTGATAATCAAATCCATACATTTATATATCTTACAAACCCAAAGAATTTGATGATACATAAATGAACTCCATCTATGAATTACCTATTTAACAGAATGCTTCTAAATCTAACATGCAATAGACTAACTCAAAAAATTATGCAAGCCAAGATCTCTTTTGACCTTCAATAACACTACTATTATCTTCAGCTTGTATTGAATAGGGGAACAAAACTCTATTTATTCCTAAAATCAATCCAATTAAAAGAGATATTATAAGTTATCACAAATGATGGAACAATTAATAATTGATATTAAACACATTCAACTTGTCTTTGCAACATGAAGTATTTCGCACAAAAATTTAGTTGACCTTTATTAACCTTTCAACTAGGTAAATATAGGATTCCAAGATGACTATTACAAAATGAGACCCAAATTAGTTCATCTCCTCAAAATTGATAGTTGGAAAGGAGCCAATTGTTAGTTATGATCATTACATCAAAATATGAAAGGGTAGTATAAGAATCACTTTTTCTTCTTTCCTTTTTTGGCTTTGCCTTATTGGCTTTGGCAAAAATAATGATTCAGATCAACTCCTGAAGTCTATGAACATCAATGTTAGTGTATCTCAAGAGCCACTTGTAATGCTCTCTAGCTAGATCTTTGATTACATTTAACTACTCTTACATTTCCTCCATAGCCACGTGTACACACCCACCTAGCTTTTGGAGCTTTGACACTCTATTCTGATGATCAGAAGATTTCTCTATTAAGATATCTAGATAATTAAAGAAATTATTTTACGTGATAGAAAATCCAACTATCCCTTTCCCTTGTCCACTAGCTTGGGAGTCTATACGAAGACCTCTTAGTAATTCATAGTCTCTATCTTGATCCTTTTTAAATTTAGTCTTCATTTCCTTTAACCCTTCTTTTTCCACTAGAATTATTTTAGATTTGAATTGCATACTCTATAGCCATTCAAATAAGGGCTCATCTCTGTTAGTTAGAATCTTTGCCTCTACTACTTCCTTAGCCTTCATGTGAATGATCATTTTCAACAAGGAAATGCAATCCTTTCTCTTGGATTTTTTTGCTAATAGGGTACCCTAGTCATTTGAGATATTATCTTTCTCTGTTTTGAGCCTTAGTACTACATTATCGAGTTTCTCTATGACTGCAAGTCCTTAAAACATGATTTTTCTACCCCAATCCCTACCAATTTTCCTAAAGTGATTGTATTCTTGTATCTAGGAGATGATAGCTTGAATGTCTATGGTTTTAGGGTCATTGGTGGTTGACATTCCCAAGGCATTTTCTAGTGGGGTGACTAGTTGCCTGACGAAGTAATGAAGCTCATGAATCTCTACCTTCATTATGAGTTTAGCAATTTTAAGAGTTATCCTACTATTAGATCATTTGTTGATTTCATAGGCCCACTTTAGTGTCATGTATAACTTCTTTGAGGTCTATAGATTGCAATGTGAATTCTTTTTTATTCAAGTCTTCAAGTCTTCCTTCCTTGGTGGGGTTAGTAATATCCATAGTTAAGTGTCCTGTATCAGGGTCCTGACCAAGAATTGACATGGTCTTCTATTTCTTAACTTTACCCAATTTTGATCTAGAATAGATCACTAGAGATAAAATTTCTTTATTGGGGACTCCCTCTTCTTTCCTCTTCCTCTTTCTATCCAAGGTGTCTTCTAGCCATGATTTATTGTCGATCACCTTAGATGTAGTCGTGAGCATGTCTACATAGAACATTTCCCTCTTGACTGGAGTTAATGTCTTTGTAGTTAAGAATTCTGAGATAGCTCCACCAAAGTCTAAATCAGAGAACTCCTCCCAATCTAGCACATGGAGTTAGTTCACTACTATTTTCCTATCAATTGAGATTAGCATTATATCATCAAGTAGCAAAATTTTCCTAGTTTCTATGTTGTAGTGAAGAATGCATTCATAAATCAATTTATGGGCTTGGACTACAACTAGGAAACCAGTGACCTTGGCTAAACTACATCCTCAAAGCTTCTTAGTAATGGGATGAATTTTTTAAGATCTCAACCTTTTATGGAAGTTTTCCATGACAAATAAGTGAAGAGAAGTTTCTATGAAGTTCTACAATCAGGACTTGATAGCAGTTAACCCATCAAAACCTGCAAACTTGGTTACCATGAGTTCATGAACAAGATTTTGAATTGAGAAAGTGAATGAGACAATGAATGCAATAGTCATCGGTTTTTCAAAAGCTATGTGTACTAAGAGAATGAAAAATCAAAGGAAAAAGCAATAACTTATTCAACTGCTTGTGCATCTTTATATGAGAGCTTCAATTCATCTATTGATCTTCAAAATTTGTACCACATCGATAAATTTAAGGAAATACTCATTGGATGGTAAATGAAAGAGTTCAATAGAAATATAGGTCTCTTTTTGTTATTCTATTGAGCTTAATGGTAACTTTCTATATGTTCACTACTTACTTTTCCATTTTCCTTTAAGTTTTGAAAAGCTACCATTGGAGTACCCCATTGAGGAAAATTCAGTAAATGAGATTGTTGCTATATTTCATCTTCCTTATTGATTTGATCCACTCCAATATCATTTAGACATACTCTATATGTAGTATGAGGGTCAAACTTAACCATTAACTTTATTTTCTTGAAAAATTGAAAAACTATCTTCATGGTTTGGAAACCTACCAAGGAGAAGACATTTTCCATTTTTTCATTGTTGCTTCCTTCTAGATCAAATCTTCAACAAAAACATTTTTGGAAGCTAGGAATTCTTGGTTAAGGAGTGAGGACCTATTTGAGAGTGATTAAACATCTTTATTTTCACCTCCAGTCATTTTGCAGAAAACTATCTTTGTGGGTTGAGAACCTGTCGAGGAGAAGAAACCTTTAGGTTTTCCACCAGGGCTTAAATATTTGAGTAATAGAAAATCTAAAAAATGCTTGGATATCTTAACTTAGATTCAAACATTGATTTATTTTAGAACCTTTTACCTTTTTCATTTTTATAATCTATATGCATCTTCAAGTGGTTATTATGGAAATCACCTTCATGGGTTCAAAACTTGCTAAGGAGAAGATGATTTTCAAATTTATACCAATGCCTACTTATCATGGAGTGGTACACCACGAGTGAATATGGAGCATTATTGATCATCAAATGAGAAAATTAGATCTCTAGCAGACTAGCTACTAACTTAGTTGACTTTTCACAAGGAAATACAGACACCCACTCGACAAGAGAAAGAGAAGGGGAAAAGGGAAAATCTAATAGAGATCATCTAACCTTAGGAACTTAGACTTAGACACAAATTAGGACTAGACTCACTTATCTTACTACACAATAATCACTTTTTCCAACTGATTAGAAAAAAAAAAGAGGGGCAACAATCTACAAGATGAAGTCGGTGCAAGCACCCATTCCTTGAGTATTTGGGCCTTATCGAGGTAGGCTTAGGCCTTCAATGGTGAGCTTGAAGCTTTTATACCAAAATTGTACACCAAAAATCCATGAATACTCATGATATGGCACTGAGATTCAACTAGTAGGTTGATATATTGAAGATGAACATCCTCCTGTAAAATTGGGACATTCTAAGCTCATACAACTCACTTACCAAGAACCAAACGTCCAAAAGCAACAACTTTGCACTGAAACAATCCTTATCAAGAAACAAAATAGAAATACTTATGAGTGATGCAATATTTCTATTACACCTAGTATTCTCTTGCATTATAAATTGTAGAAGAAATTCCTTCTTGTTGATTATCTAGTAATTTTTTTGTGATGAGTGCAAAATTTGAGACATAAAGATATGATTATGAAAGATTATATAGAATTTTTTTTTATAAAGTGGCTATTAGATCTAGTCATGTTGACAATGAAGTTGAGAAGTCTGCTAGATACTGGAATAGATTAAGGACTTCTATATAGAATGAGATTAGCTTTGTAAAGATGGAAAGTGTTGAAGAAGCATATTTATATGAATTAAAAGATGAAGAAGTTTTGCTGAAATAAGAAAACACACAGAGAGAAAGAGGTTAAAGATTTCAAAACACTAGAGAAAGATTTTACTAAGAAAGTAGCAGATATGAATGAATATATATATATATATATATATATATATATATATATATATATATATATATATATATATATATATATATATATATATATATATATATATATATATATATATATATATATATATATATATATATATATATATATATATATATATATATATATAATGACAAATGTAAATCTAAATGGAAAGAAGACAATACAAGAAGAGGTAGATGTAACTACACTAGAGGTAACTATACTAGCTACTCTAGGAATAATAGTAATGGAAAAAGAAAAGATAGAGCTTGGTTTAAAGGAACTTGTTTTAAGCATAGTGAAGAAGGACATAGGACTTTTAAATGTAAATTTTTTGATAGAAAAGTTGGAAGTAGTAGCAAAAATACTTTTATTCAGGAAGAATTTGCTGCTGTACATAATGAACCCAATAAATGAGAAAACTTGATTGTAACACCCTACCAAGTGATCCAAAAAAACTAACCTAAAGTTTTACTAAGTTTGCAAAACATTTTTTTATTTTTAAAATAACATGTACAACAATTATATTATATTGGAAGCAATAGCGAATAATCATACATAATCAAACATAACAGATTACATTCCTTAATTATCCCAATACATTGAATCACATTTAAATTTAAACAATACTAAGTCCAATAAATAACACATCCATACATGAAAGAATAACTACAAGTTCAATCCATTTAAATAATATACATTTATTTTGAATGCCACTTGGCATTAATTCAGAAAGCACAATCATCCACTGTACATGTCACATGGTATGAAAGGCTAAAAGAATATACATTTATAAAATAGATTACATCATCCCATTAGATCCATGAAATTAAATATAGTAAAATAAGAAAATTCATCCTTCATATAGATACAACCATCCATCATAAAAAACAAAGATAGAATGAAAGGAAAAGCAGAATAATGAACTCCAGCCACATCATCAATGGATAGATCTCAATGGTAAAAGTAAAAAGTACTACCACCCAACCTCATGGTAACCCCAAAGGTCCACTCCTACCATGTTGAGGAGATAGTCTCAAGTCCCAAACAAGATAAAAATCCCAAAAATCAAAGTAATATTTGTGTTGAGGAAAACCCTAAAAGTAATATAACTCAAAAGGTTTCCAAGGTAATATGATATCTAGACCTAAAGACAAAGAGAGACATATAGGAAATCTACTATGCAAGCAGGAAAGTGTCATCACATGAATCAACTCTAGAGTTACCTTGATAGTCTAACCTGACCCTAGCCCCCTAGTGACTCTTTGTGGCACAAGTATCCTTTCATACAGACAAGGCATACTAACAATGCATGGTCACAACCAAGCATCCTCTCTACTCCCATCCTAGCTTGTACTAGCACTTGAGGCATGGGTGAGGAAAGACAAAGACTCTTATTAGGCTCCTTTTACTCTAATTTAGTGTACTTTTTTCACTTATCAAATAACCTACAATGGGTTACCTTGGTATCCACTTTAGGCTCTGGCCTCCCTTGCAAGCCACTTCCCACCATTACATATATATAACCTACCCTAAGCTCATAAAAGTACAAATCAAAGAATCATAGCTTTCACCTCAGTCCTATACAAGTGACTAGAAAGAATCAAAAGAAAATTCACAATAACACCTCAATCCTTAACAAGAAACTAGAAGGCATCCATAAATAACTGATCAAAGACTCAAAGGTTAAATCAAATAGGTCATACCATTCATCTTGTTTTCACATGAGAACAATGAAAGAAATAACGAACAATAGATCCAATCTCATCATAAAGCATACCAGACAGATTACCATGGTTGAATTTAAAAGATCAAGATGAAAGCATCATCGTAATATCACAAAAATGGAACTCTTGAGCCTCTGTAAACATCCTAAGACTAGTCAACACTCTAGTCAACCCAAACCAAAAACATAAGACAACATATAGTTAATAGTTGAGTTTCATAGTTTGGTTTAATTTTGAAAACACATAGTCTAAGTTAATAGTGAGGTTTAAGTTTTCATTTCAATGTACGTTTTCGAGTAGATGAAATTTACATTTCTACCCTTACCAATTAACCCATTTCTTATGATAGAACAAATTACACAGTTACCCTTAACTTATGAAATTCCAAATTTCATAATTAAATATCATAAGATGACTTAAAAATAATTATCTCCAATAAATAATAATAACAACAATAATTGATCATTAACTAAAATTGCTACAATTTTATTGACAATTAAAATTATTAAATAATAATATAAAGAGAAATAACTTAAATGTTATTAAATTATTATTAATGAAAAACTTAATTAAATTAAATTAATAATTATTTAAAACAAACTATACTAATAATATATTAATCCTTAATTAAATTAATAAATAATAAAAGCTATTAATAAATAATATTTAAATTTAATAAAATTTATAATTAATAAAATAATTAAAAAAAAAATCACATATGAAAAATGCATTTTAGACCCCCTGACTAGCTGGGACAACAACAACAATACTCCTGCAGCCGCAACAAGAGTACAAAGTACTACTGCTATTGTTGCAGTACTATTGTGAGTAGCCGCAACCCAAATCACTGTCGGGAGGGGAAAAGAAGGGAGGTGGGGGTTTGGTGCCCCCGCCTCCTTTTAGTTTTTTTTTTAATATTAATATAAATTGATTTTAAAACAAGTGCCCCCCAATATACATACATACATACATACATACATACATATATGTTTTAATAAACATTGACAATATATTCTAATAGGGAAACCCAAATAAACCAATCAAAATCTTCATTCTTATTTTTTTGATTTCATCTCAAAACTATTCCTAATTGAAAAAAAACTATCCAATTTATAGAATGAGGGTTTCCTAATCTTACAATCCTCATATTCAGATAGCATATGAATGGGGAGAGATTGCAAAGAAGACTGAGAGTTATTCTTGAGAATCAAAGTGTGAACAACTGATGCAAATCCTAAGAAATAGATGTAGATAGAGAAATTTTCTTGTGAATTTTAGATTTAATCAATGAAGAGGATTTGAAAAGAAGAGAGCAACAACAACAATAGAGTTTGGTTTGGTATTCTTGGAAATTAGATATTTTTCATTTATGTTTGCATCAATGCCAAAGGGGGAGATTGTTAGCATGAATGATAATGGTATTAATTTGGGGGAGTATCCTAAGTATTTCTAGAGCTCATGGGAGAATTATAATATGATTGACTAGTTGCATTCATGTTTGTGTTTGTCATTAATGTCAACATAGCATTGTTTATTTGAAGAGTAGTAGAGTAGTAGATAGATAATGAGATTGCACAAATGGAGTACTAATGATTAGGTGATGAAGTGGTTAAGTGCATATGAAGAAAGTCAAAGATATGTGGAAGATATATAGTTTATAGATAGAGTACATAAAAAATAGTTTCTGATGTTTGATTTGTATCTCCTAACGAAGATGGAATCATGATACGTGTAGTAGGACATGTTGATATTGTGGAAATTTATCATATAGTGGGGGTTGGTGCTATGGTGCCTTCTCTGGAATTGTAAAAACCCTAAAATGGTCAATTTTAGAGGTTGACCTAAAATATTGTTATAAGTGGCTAAGATACATAATGCATTGGAATGTTGGTAAACATTTTTTTTGGATAATAGAAGGGTTGAGGGTTATGTAGGTGGACATAGCCTAGGTTTTGGGTGAACCATGTTAAATCTGTGTTGTATGTATTCTTTATGTTTTCTTCTATTGTTTCTACATATAAATTTTTATTCTTATATCGTTCAGGATCTATCAAACCCTAACAATTGGTATTAAAGCAAGGTTTGTTGTTGTAGATTGATTGGACTTTCAGATTTGAGTGGGAGCAATGGAGGATTCCATATTCAAGATTGAAAAAATCAATGGCTAGAATTTCTAGTTATGGAAAATGCAAATGGATGATTAATTGCATCAAAAGGATCCATGGAAGCCATTAGAAGAAATAAGGAACCATCACAGATGAAGATTGAGAGATCTTGGATAGGAGGGCACTGAGATTTATTTGACTGTACCTTGCACCATTTGTAATGTTCAACATATCAAAGGCAAAAATGATAGTAAAGATGATGGAGACATTGGCTATGTTATATGAGAAACCCTTAGCTTTGAATAAGGTATTTCTTATGAAGCATTTCTTTAATATGGAAATGGGTGAGGGAGGATCTATAGTGAATCATTTAAATGAATTTATCATAGTTACTAGTTAGTTGTCATCCATACAAATTTCATTCAATGAAGAGATTAGGGCTCTTTTAATTTTATATTCTTTGCTAGAAAGTTGGAATAGCTTGGTTATGGCTACAAGTAACTCTATCTATGGTTCAAATACTTTGAAATTTGATGAAGTTGTTGGTGTTATCCTAAGTGAGGAAATCTGATAGAAAAGCATACGTGAAAATTCAACCTCATTAGGTTCCACTTTAAATGTGGCGAACAGAGGAAGGACAAGGGAAAAAGGAAAAGGGCCTTCACATGACAAGTCATGAGGGAAGTCAAGGAAAGGGAATTCTCAATCTAAAGGAAAGAAATATTGCTAGTACTTTGGAAAGCTTGGTCACCTAAAGAAAGACTATTAGTCTTAGAAAAATAAACAAGGAGACAAAAATTAAGATGACAATAAGGAAGCTAATGTTGCAACTAATACTTTACAAGATGCTTTAATCTTATGTTTGGATATTTTTAATGTTTCCTAAGTAATGGATTTTGGGGCTTCATTCCATGCTACACCTCATAGAAAATATTTTCAAGATTATGTTCATGGTGATTTTGGACAAGTATATTTGGGTGATGATGAGCCCCATCCCATTGTTGAGAAAGGAAAAATAAAGATTAGGTTTCCAAATAGAAATGACTAGATACTGTAGGAGGTAAGGCATGTTCTTAATTTAAGAACACATTTTATTTTTGCTAGACAATTGAGTAGTGAAGGATGCATAGTAATGTTTTGAGATAATATCTGGAAGGTCACTAAAGGTTCATTAGTAGTAGGTAAAGGTGCAAAGGTAGGCACATTATATTTGTGTACTAGTAACACTTAGTCTACCTTAACTACTATTGATAATGTTAATGTAGAGAAAGCTACTATAGATGTTTGAAGAATAGATTCAAAAATGTGGCACCATAGGCTTGGGAACATGAGTGAGAAAGGGATGAAAATCCTTTTGTCATCCCCAAAAACTATAGGGAAAAAACACAACTACCATTTAAAAAAAAAAAGGTAATCCTAGGTGGTCAACACCTGACAATTAGAGTGTTTGGTATGTGATAAACTTAGTGACAATTTTTCCAAATCATGGTAATCTCTTGGTAATTTTGTTACTACAAGGCTAATCGTATCTTGGCCATGGTCAAGGTCATAAATATCAAGGGAACATGTTTCCTAGGCTTGCATCTATTAACATCCAAATTTATGATAGGGTAATTCATTTATGAGTTATGGAATACTTTAGTTATGAAATACTATTTGGATTCTAAATCTATATATAAGGGGGACCTTTGTACACATATATAAAAGTGCATAGTTGATATGTATCCACGTAGTGGGTAGCAACAAAATTCCATAAATCTTATGTCAAGATTTTTATCACAAGTAGTTATGAAATGATTTGATTTACTAACTAGCTATCCATTCCATCAACATATAATTATGTTTATATATCTAGAGGACAACATCCTAACCTTAATCATGTATTGAATCCATAGCTCAAAAAATTATCATATTATCATGGTTGTTGACCCCATTTATGTACTAACTCATTAATAATTTATACAATTTATATACTACAATTTCACATTTTATTCAACTCCAACAATTTATAATAACCTACTATCTATTTACTACTAGTTCGTATTATTGGAAACTAACTAAGTTTAACACCTTAACTACAATCTAGATTGTTATATTCTCTACTAACATGTTTCATGTATTCAAATTTAATTACTTTATCTATAAGTTGTCTTAGCTTAGTATGTTATCTTCATATCATATACTACAACCATGGCCAATCAATATGATGCAATATTCTTATCACATGAGTTCTATGATCTAATTGCCTAATATCAATAGTTCATATTGAACCACCACATGTAATGAGTCATTTATCTATTACAAACCTATATATATATATATATATATATATATTCTCTTACACATTATGACTATGTGTAATCATCCAATAAATATTAGGTATATAATACGATAGACGTGTTACACACACATGCACATACACACGCGCACGTGTATACACACACACATGGAGGAAAATCTATAGTTAAGTGCACTCAAGCTAGAGTAGTACTAGGATGCACTCAAGCTAGAGTAGTACTATAATGGGTGACCTCTCGTGAAGTCTCGATGCTTCACCCCTATGAGCATCACCTAGACCCAATGAGTGCTAAGTGTTCTATTTATTCTCATGAGAGATGGATTCATGTCGAATCACTACTCATGAAACATGGGTCAATGAGTGTGACTCAAAATCACACAGTTAAATCCTAATAGCAATACCACAATTTGAATTGCTATGGAAATTATCTCCTACTTATCAATCTTAAAATAATCAAAAGTAGAGATGTTATAGTCAATGAGAAGGTCATGTATAAAGAATAGTTGTAGGAAAAGAAGCATGAATGGGTCAAACATGAATATGTGGTGTTGGATGAGACCCATAAAATTGAAAAGCCACTGGTACCTAGTGCTTAGTAAGAATAGGTTATCCCACAAACCCCTATAAGTGTTAGACATTCTACAAGGTCAAGTAGACCTCCTGAAAGGTTTTCTCCTTCTTTGCATTCCATTTTATTGATTGATCCTAGTGAACTAGATGCATATGTAGAAGCAATGCAGGTGGATGCCAAACAATAGTGGAAGTTAGGAATTAAAGAGGAGATGGTCTCCTTTTTGAAAAATAATACTTATGACTTATTCCCTCTACCTGAAGGAAAAAGAACCTTGCCTAAAAAATGGGTTTATAAGATGGAGGAAGATGGAGGAAAGAAAAGGTATACGGCTAGACTTGTGGTAAAGGGTTTTGCATAGAAAAAGGGTATAGATTTTGATGAAATATTCTCACCTATTGAAAAAATGACTTCAATTAGAACTCTACTAATTCTTGTGGCTGTAGATGACTTGCATCTTGAAAAACTAGATGTTAAGACAACTTTTCTCCATGTAGATTTAGAGGAAGAAATTCACATGTAGCAACCAAAGGAATATGAGGTCAAGGGTAAGGAGAATTTGGTGTGCAAGAAGGAAAAGTTTGTATGGCCTAAAGCAGTCACCTCAATAATGGTATTTAAAATTTGATAGTTTCATGGATGAACAAGGATACCATAGATGTCATTTTGATCACTGTATATATTTTAAAAGATGAGATAGTGGGAGTTACATTATTTTGTTACTCTATGTTGATGACATGCTTGTTGTTGGGTATAATATGCAAAAAATAAATGAATTTAAATAGAATTTAGCAAATTCATTTTCTATGAAGGATTTGGGTGCTACAAATAAAATTCTTGGTATGAGGATTACACGAGATAGGAAAAATAGAACCTTGAATCTATCCCAAAGTGAGTACATAAAGAAGGTGTTGAAAATATTTAATATGTAGGATACAAAAGCAATCAATACACCTTTTTCTAGTCATTTCAAATTGACTAAGGAAATGTTCCCAAAGGAATAGGAAGAGGTAGATAAAATATCTAACATCCTATATTCATCAGCAGTTGGAAGTCTGATGTATGTAATGGTATGTACATGACCAGATATTTCTCATGCAATGAGAGTTTTCAATAGGTTTATGAGAAATCTAGGTATGGAACATTGGAATGTAGTCAAATGGATTCTTTGATACATAAAAGGTACTACTACAAAGGCATTAGGTTTCACAAGATCTAGTTTTTCACTAAGTGGATTTGTTGACTTTGATTTGGTAGGAGATATTATAGGGAGGAGTACTACGGGGTTTTTTTTCACTATAGGGGGTACTACAATCAATTGGATTTCTAGATTATAGAAGGTTAATGCACTTTCAACTATTGAAGCTGAGTATGCTGGTAATAAAAAAGCTATCAAGGAGATGATTTGGTTATGGAGGAATTAGTCTAGAAGAAGGAAGATATCCCATTGTACAATGATAGCTAGAGTGCCATTCATCTTGCAAAGAATTTTTCTTTTCATTCAAGGACAAAGCACATATAACTAAGGTACCATTTTATAAAGTCTATTTTGGAGAATGAAAAATTGTGGCTTGAAAAAATTCACACAAGTGAAAATCCTATAGACATGTTCATGAAGGCATTTCCCAAGGAAAAGCTAGTTTCTTGCTCAACTTCTATTGGGCTTCTTGATTGATGATCATGGAGGTACTACATAATAAAGTATTTTATCCAGTGGGAGTTATACATACTACATTGTTGTTTGGTTTTAGTCTCCAAGTTAGAGATTTTTTGGTGTGGAGTCTGATCAGTCTCTAAGTGGGAGATTGTTGATATTATGGAAACTGATCATGTAGTGGGGATTGACACTGTGTTGCCTTCTTTAGAATTGTAGAAACCCTAAAATGGTTGATTTTAGAGGTTGCCCTAAAATATTGTTATAAGTAGTTAAGATGCATAAGGAATTGTAATGTTGTTAAATATTTTTTTGGATAATAGAAGGGTTGAAGGCTATATAGGTGGACATAGCCTAGGTTTTGGGTGAACCATGTTAAATCTATATGTTATCTATGTTCTTCTATTTTTTATACATATAACTATTTATTCTTATATTGTTTTGGATTTGTCAAAGCCTAACAAGATAGTGATAGGAGATATCCTGATGGTGATGTCAAAGAGTGTGCAAGGTCTAATGTTGCACATGTGAGAAGTTGTAAATACTGTGAGCTGATAGTGATATTTAATTATGAATAAATGTAATATCTTATAATATCTTAGGGTGGTCTTATTATAATTAATTGGGAAAACCTTAAGACTAACTTAAGGAATTATTTTAAGGATATGGTATAAAGGAAGGTTATTTTCCTTTTGATGAAGTATGGCATTTGTATGTGTAAGAATTTGGCTTAGGCTAGAATTCACCCAAGACCAAGAAACTTAAACAAAAGCACAACAATAGACCAAAGATAGAGTATGATCATAATGATGATATATTCATTCAATATGCAATATGCAAGTACACTAGGAGTGCTTGTATATAAAGGCCTCAAGAGAGCTTCTAGAATGCATAGAAGTCAACATCATGATAAGTCATACAACTAGGTACATGTCCACCAGATATGGGTTATCCTCCATTGAGAATGAAATTAAGTGCCATGATGTGAGGATAAGCCCACAATGGTGTAGCATGCAAATTAGTGTTGTAGACAACATGTGCTAAAAAGGGAGTGCAAATTACTATGTTGTCAACATGACAACTCAGTGAATGATGCAGACTCTAGTATTGTAGACACCATGTGCATAATTAGAGTTGCATGCTTCTATGAGAGTACACAAACTCCTAAGTGTCTCACCTAAATAAATAATAAAATAATGCAAAATAATTAAATAATGCATTAGCCTAAGTAGACTTAAGTAAGTATAATAAGTAAATGCTTATTTACACCAACACTCCCCCTTAAGTTCAACTTAGGGGAATGCCCTTAAGCTTAAAAAATCTAGGATGAAATGCATAATGGGTCTTGACTACTAGACCATGTTAGTTACCCATGTACATAATGATATGCAATCTCTCATAAAGTGAAGAAAGAGGGAAAACCTCATGGGAAAAACCCTCCCCCAAAAAGAGAGATGAATAGGGATGCATGGATGGATGGAGTAATCAAGACCCTTCCATTATGACATACATCCATTATATACATAAGAGAATGATAAGAAAAGGAAGAGAGATAGGATAGGCTCCTCCTCAACGAATAATTTCAAACAGTGACTACTTCAATGAAGAAGCTGATCCAAGACTACATAATGGTGTTCATCCCCTTAGGAAGAAAAAATGCTAAAGGTATAAATGAGACACTTCCACTATGTGTGGAAAGAATCCCATGGATAAGTGATGTCTCTAAAACATACTCAATTAGTTGAAGAACCTGTCTCAAAGAGCTATCTATCTTTGCAACTGATGAAGAACCCTACTGCAACTGTTGATCATAAGTATCCACAATCACTTCAACCTGTGAGGATCAATCATGTAGAGAATGAACAAAAGATTTAGATGGAGCCCTCATGACAATTGAAGAAGGTGATTCTATATGAAGAAGAAGAGGCAAATCATCAATACTCTCCCCCAAATCTATCACTAAACTTGTACTCGGAAGACTAGATGTACCCTGCTATGCTTGACCTATCACTATGGCTATATATGCATGTGGACTAAACTAATGTAGCAACCTCTCACTACAATTGTCGATAGAAATCCATGTGTCTGAATCTATTGAAGCACTATCACTAGTGTTACTATTAGTTTCTACACTGTATGATGTGTGAAGAGGATGAGAGAACAAGCTTGGTGAACTTTCCTCCAAGTGTACAACCTTCTCCATAAAAATTTGATGTGTCTTAGGATCCAATAGTTTATATGCCTACACATTGTCTTCATAACCAATTAAAATACAAGGCTAGGGTGACTATGCCTTGCAACCTTTGGAAGATCTATTTTCCCATGCAAGACAACCAAAGACTCTGAAGTGTGCAATAATAGGTTTTCTGCTACACCATGCCTCAAAAGGAGTTTTTCCATCTAAGACTAGATGATGAGATCAAATAAGAATGTGAGTGGCACTAGAGATTGCTTTGATTTCCAATGATGGATCTAGAGACTTGGCTTGTATCATGCAACTTGCCATAGACTTAAGAGTTCAAATCCTTAGAGCTGCAACATCTGTCTTATGTGGATTGAATGCTGACAGAGTTTGAAGATCAATTTCCTTGAGTCTATAAAAGTTTTTAAGTCTTTTTTTCACATACATGCTTGCATTGTCCATTTGTAGAACTTTGATGGCTTTCCTGGATTTCTTTTCTACATGAGTCTTGAAGGATAGAAACTTGTCCTACACTTCATTCTTCCTATGAAGAAAGTAGACCCAAGTGAACCTTGAAAAGCCACCAATGAAGGTAAGTATGTAGCAACCATGGCTAATTGAAAAGGTACCTACTAATACCATTTGAACCATCTATAGAATATCTGGTGCTCTTGACGACTTCCCTCTTTGTAACTTACCCTCTAGATGCATATCCATTAAATTTGTTGAATATTCACCTTGGGAAAAGTTGATTTGAGGTAGACCTTTTAGCATTTTGTATGTGAAAAGTTGCTGAAGATAGTGGAAGTCAAGATGACCATACTGCTCATGCTATAATTGCACATTTGAATTTGATTGAGATAACAAGGCCTTTGAAGGAGACTTAGGCACAAAATGGGAGATAGAGTATAACCTTTTGTTATGATTCACTTTCTCCACCACAACCAATGATTCATCTTTAAGACTGTGCACCTTTACTAAGTGTGGAAGGAAGTCAACTCTATGTCCATCTCTAAGTTGAGTGATTTGGTAGATTGATAGATTTGAACAAAGGTTTGGAACATAGAGAACATGTTGAAACTCTTCATTTTCCATTTCCATATTTCCTTTCCCTTAAACTTCCATTTTTTTATCATCTCCCATGAAGATGTGTGGTACCTTGGACTGCTTCATTGAAGAAAAATCCTCCTTTGAAGAACCCATGTGATATGAGGCACCTGAGTCAAATATCCATTCCTTTAAAGAATTTGAATTAGCCATAAGTGCTTGTCCTTTTCCCTTTGAATCTAAAGAAGATCCTTTCTCCTTGTAAGCATTAGGCAATCGAACATTATGTTTCTTCATGATGTTGGTTAACTCATCAATATATTTAATATAACACTCATGCTCTTCATGACCTAATTTCTTGCAATAAGTGCACTTTTTCTTCTCCTTATTGTTGTCCCCCTTCTTGTTGGAATGTGAGGAAGAGTTGCCTTGTTGATTGTATTGTGGTGTTGTCTTTTCTGCATCCTTTGATTTATTCTTCCTCTTCTTCTTACCCTTTCCTTTATTTGAAGACTGTCCAACTTATTTTTGAGAACCCTCATTGTTGGCTGCTAATGCTATAGACTGAGGTGATTTGAGAATTCCCATTGATTTTAACTTCTTTTATTTAGTATCCAACAGATTAGTATATTCATCAAAAGTGACTTTCTTATAGGTAGACCCTAAGGTAGTCTTTGACATGTTAAAATAAGATACAAATGTGGAATACTTCGATGGTAGCTTGTTATGTATGAGATAGATCAATTTGTCATCTTTGATACAACTCCCACAATTGGCAAGATTTTTCCTTAGCTCATTCACCTTAATGATGAAATCTTGTATTGAGTCATATGACTTAGGATATAAGGATACAAGCTCATCTTAAATTTTGAAAACACCTTCTTTAGACACTTTACCATAAAGGTTTTTGAGGGTATCCCAAACTTCCTTGGATGTAGTGCACTTCTTAATTTGATACATGATCTTATCATCTACCCCCAAACATATATCAGCTAGGGCTTTCCTATCCATTGCAACCCAAGCTGAAATATCACTTGCTAATACTTTATCACCTGCTAGTTTAGGAAGAGTACTATCTACATATTGTGAAACTCACTTATGCTTTAAGCTATACCACATTTTGATGGACCATGTAGCATAGTTATGAGGAGTTAATTTAGGAAACTTAAAGTTTCCCATAATGTAGAAAATGAAAGAAAAGTGTAGAAAAGAGAGAACACAACACCAAGAACAACCCCCCCTTTTCACTAAATTAGGGAATCCCCCAAAAATAGATGCTTTGGACACTTTAAAAGTAGTGCGATTACAATGGGCCACTTACCAATTTTGGCCTTTGTGGACTTCTAATTTTTTTTTTTACAACCTCTTTTTGGATTAAAAATTTAGGACTTTACAATGGGCTAAAATTCTGAAGAAATACAAAGCAAAGAATGGCCCTATTTCTGAAAGTGACATTTTTTTTTCACACAATCCTACAATATGACTAAGGATCTAGAAAGTAGACAAAAAATAATGCACTTTAAAAAAAAATGGAACCTATTTTCGACTCCAGATGTGCTCGTACAAAGTATTTGAAGTTGTAAAATGTAGGATTATGCAGGTATAGTCACAAAAAAATATAAATTTTGACAAATCCATGCACCAAAACTAGAAAATGCTACACCACTAAAAAGTTTAGGAAATTCTACCCAATTTCAAAAAAAAATTGCACCTGATTTGGAGTTTGAATGTTCCAGATATGGCCTCTCGAAGTCAGACTGCAAAATCAAAGATCAATCTAGAGAGGGGTTCATAAAAAAAAGGCAGGGTTAAATTTGATGGTCATATAGTCATCATAGTAGCTCAAAATTTTCCTAGATTGATGGTTAGATGGCCATCAAATTTAGGCATGTAAATAGGGTTACATCAGTGTATCTCAGGCCCATGATGATGTTAGCTATACAGATGATGACATTAGCATATGGAATCATACATTAATACTATACAGATTGTATGGACAAGGTAGGCAAAAAATGACATGGCTACCATGTAAGCATTGACTGTGTTGTACAGTATGCCAACTCAGATGATGATGTGGATTGTTTGCATCACTATGTGACATGGTTGAAGGTTTGACTAGTGGTGTCCAATGGCAGAATATGTGGTAGGGTACTCATATCGCCACATGTTTGAGGTGGAGGCTATGCACAACAATCTGCATGGGCAGCCATTTAGCAATGAAAAATTGTCACATGTCACATCAATCTCTACACCAAAAATTGTATACGTGGACACCAGATGGTCATCGAGGAACTATTTTTGTTCTTTGAGGCTTTGTTATAGTGATCACTGGAGTCTTACAAATATGCCATTGAAGATATTTAGTAGCAGCTAGGAAACTTATCTGTGGGCTAAAAAAACTTGAGGTCGCTGTGCAATGGAAACTAGCCATATGGATCTGAACTCCTCGCTAGATATTATAAAGTAGTCACCAGACTATAGTTTTCATTGTCGGTTCTTTCAATAACATCATCGAGTTTTTGCAAAATATAATCCTACATGCATGGGGAGTCTATAGACCAAGTAGTTTAAATGGTAAGCTATGGGTTGTATGAAATAACAATGCCTACCTTGGTTTGTTATGTGAACTTTGTGTGGTGAAGCCACTTGGTGGCTATGGCCAGTGCAGTATGACTGCAGATTTATGGTAGGGGCCAATGTATAGAATTTGGGATATTCTTGTGCCAATGAAATTGAAACCCACTTGATTAATAATACCCTATAATAATTAACACAAATATTCCAAAATTGGAGAGCCAGGATCTGACAGCCCAGTTCTATAAATTTCTTTTCTCTACTTGAACAATTGATTGGGCAAATAATTTTGAAAATAAAATTAAAAAAATAGAGAATTAAAATAATTTAGATCTGAACATACAATTAAGTAGATCCAAAAATGACCATACCTGAACTGCAAATCAAGGCTTCTAGGTTCTAATTTGCAAATTTTTTTGCTTCACAATCAACTTTCACCCAACATAGGAAAATTTATTGTCGATCTTCACTGAATCGATGCTTCGAATGCAATGGTGAGGTTAGATTTGGCTCTAGATGCTCCTAATTTATGTGGATTCTCTAGATTTGGGTTGAGGTGCTGAAGCATGAATGTTCTTGAATGGTTATGTGTAGAGAATCTCCCTCAGCTTTGATACCATGTAAGAATTTGGCTTAGGCTAGAATTCACCCAAGACCATGGAACTCAAACACAAGAACAATAGTAGACCAATGATAGAGTATGATTAGAATGAAAATATGCCATGTATGCCATATGAAAGTACACTAGGAGTGTCTATATATAAAGGCCTCAAGAGAGCTTCTAGAATGCATAGAGGTCAACATCATCATAAGTCATACAACTAGACACATGTCCACTAGATATGGGTTATCCTCCATTGAGCACATAATTAAGTGTGATGATGTGAGGATAAGCCTACAATGGTGTAGCATGCAAATCAGTGGTCTAGTCAACATGTGCTAAAAAGGGAGTGCAGATTACTATGTTGTCAACATGACAAGTCAGTCAATGATGCTAACTCTAGTGTTGTAGACACCATGTGCATAATTAGAGTTGCATACTTCTGTGAGAGTACACAAACCCCTAAGTGTCTCACCTAAATAAATAATAAAATAATGAAAAATAATTAAATAATGCATTAACCTAAGTAAACTTAAGTAAGTGTAATAAGTAAATACTTATTTACACCAACAATATGCAATTAAAGTGTGATATGTAAAGTATTTGGTAAATGTGAGTAAGTAATTGAAGGGACTATTAGATGCAAAGTTGGTGATTTGGTATTGAGATCAAAAGAGGACAAGTTCAGTTGATAGGATAGAGGAAGTACAAGTACAATTTATTCTATTATTCTAAAAGTAATAATAAATAGACTAGTTGGATAATGAATTCAGTTGCCTTGCCCCTAAATCTATTTGGACAGTGGCTCCATCTACCTTCTATAACTCCTAATAGGGTTAGCACAACTCCTAACTGTTAAGCTAACTATGGTTTTGACAAAGTAGTGACAAAACACTTAGTCATTATCTATCAAAGAACAATGCAAGATGAGTGCATAGTGTATGTTGAGCATATGTCTCTAGATAATACATGCCAAGTAATATGAAATTTAGTGCTAAGTGGTTAGTGTGTGTTGAGTCACTCAGGTGCCAAGAAAATAGAAGGTTCCAAGTAAATAGGAGTTGAGAAAATAGTGTGTGGAGTGATTTAGGTGCTGAGCAAGAGTAAGTTTCGAGCCATTCAGAAGCTAAGTATCAGTATATAGGTCATAGTGAAGTTCGAGCATTGAAATCTATTGATGCCAAGTTACTAGTCTTTGACAAAGATTTTTTTATGGCACAAACTTCTATGTAAACCATTTTTGGCCAACATGAACATGAATTTTTGATATTAAGAAATAATGATCTAGTCATATTATGAATCCGTATGAAATACATGCAACCAATCAAATAAAGGGAAGAGTTAGGTGGCAATAAGGATCAACCAACAACCATTGATTTTGACCTAGCCCATCTCCATAATGTCTACTTAATGAGGTAAACCCTAAGGGGGAGTATGCATGTGATTAATGATGCAAATATAAGTATTACATGTACAAGGAGAGGAATACTAAGATCATAGAGAGCATTTCATGGTGGAAATGATGGCTAAGTTATGGAACTAAAATGTAGAACTCATTTGAGAAGAACAAAGATAAGTAGTGAAAGGATATAAAAAATAGATTTGATCAGGAGGATCAAGAGATAACTAGTAAAGAGGAGATCTGACATCAAGCAGAAAGGTGCTAACTAAAGGATCAAGTGTTGAATCATTTTAATAGGTGATAGAGAGTAAATATATTAACAAAGTAGTCCTAATAGAATTTTGTCAATCTCCTCACAAATTACTTACTTAGTTGTGAGTTTAAATCCTTTAGTGAAGGTGAGACCAAATAGTCTTGTAAGCCTTTAACAAGGCAAAACATTGATAGGGTAGATCATAGATTATGATCAAAACTTTGTAGCCATCATTGGCCATACTTTACAACTACAATAGTGAAGATTTGTGGATGCCTTCCCCACCCTAGTTTTACCTTCTCCTTGTAGGGTTTTTGGGTAACCAAAATCTTATGTGTTATGTGTTGATTTATTTCATGCTTTGAATGCAATGCATGGTTACTTATTTTAGTTTACATGTTAAGTTATGAGATGGATGAATGGTGAAATATCTTAGAGGTAAAATTTTTAAATGCTGATTCACACCCCCCCTCCCCCCTTGAAAACTTACTTTCCCATTGTTATTTCTAATAATTGGTATCAGAGCTTTGTTCTCTAGAAAGGAAATTTTAACAACTTTGGATGTAAGATCTTAAAGATGGAAGTCTATAGTTTGGGAATGACTATTGAGAACTAGAAGATTGAAATAAAGCTTTCGCTAGATCACCTCAAGTAGGCCAGAGATGAACTAAAATAGTCATTGAAGAAAAGATAGGAATTATCCATTCAACAAAATGACACTGAAGACACTATTGGATTGTTTGAGGACAAGAACTCAAGCAAATTTGATGCAACAATTGTAGATCTGATGGAAAAGAATAGTGCACTAAATGAAGAAGTTAGGAATCTAAAAAGGGAACAAGAAACTTAGTCAATATTATTATGTGAGACAACTAAATTGAAAAAGAAAGCTAAAGAGGATAGATTCATTATTGAAGAAGCCAAAAGACTACTAGCTAATAGACTTGATGAGAACTCATCAGATATGCAAAAGTTATCAAGCATTCAATTAGATCTAATGAATCAGCTAATGATTATAAATCAAGAACTAAATAGGAAAGACATTGGGATTAAAATTTTGGAAACATAGAATGCCCTACTATAGAATTAATTGTAAGACATAGAATGAAGCCATAACATACTTTGAAAAACTAATGGAGCACCAAGATCTGCTAGATTGGGATATTCTACCATTGAGAAAGGAGAATCATCTAAAAGTGGTGAACAAAGGAACAATAAGGGAAAGAAAATCAAATCCACTTGTCATCATTGTGAAAAATTGGGTCACATAATAAATGTCTGCAAGTCCAACACTAGAAATCAAATCCCTAAGAAGAAATTCAAGGGACATTTCCATAGCTACAAGAAGAAAGGACATTAGGCAAATGAATATAGGCTAAATACCACCAACAATAAAAGATTTGAAGGATAATATTATAACTTCCAAAATTTTGGACACATGGCATATGAATTCAACCCAAGTGGACATAAACAAGAAAACCAAGGTACATCATCATAGAAACTATTATGATTGGGATTACAATACAAGATACATTTGTCATTATTGTGGTGAGTATGGTCATGTTTTTATAAATTTTAAAGGTAATTAAAATAGATGGTTTAATGAGGTTGAATGCTTTAGTTGTCTTAAGACTGATCATGTAAGAAAAAATTGACTAACTCAATCACCTACACCAAGAAATGAATTTAACAAAGGCAAAGAAAATGTAGATGTTGAAAAGACAAAGATGCAGATGAACAAGACATGGAGAAAGAAGGAAGATTACAACACATAAAGACAAGATGAGGTCACTTTATCCAATGGACTAGGTGATCACATCACCACCAACTAGGAAATCAAAGGTATGTGTGGAACTAACATCTAAAATGATAAAATTTCAATAAGTTCCAAGAATTCAAGTAATAAAAATGATCTATCAGCATATATTAGGATGCAATGAAATGATTAGTAGAAATAGACAATCTATCATTATGCTTTTTTATCTTGTTGTTGCC
This sequence comes from Cupressus sempervirens, assembly GCA_028749045.1. Taxonomy (NCBI): domain Eukaryota; kingdom Viridiplantae; phylum Streptophyta; class Pinopsida; order Cupressales; family Cupressaceae; genus Cupressus; species Cupressus sempervirens. Next base: position 687,287,094 of record CM053792.1, on the reverse strand, counting down.
AAGTATTAGAAGTATTGTAGTAAGTGTTGAGTAATGAGGTACTATAAAGACTGTCGAGCTAGCTATGTTAGCTAAGTGAATTAAAAACCCTATAGCATTCGAGCTTACAACTAAATATGCACTAAGAATTAATTGCATGGTATTGAAGGTTATATACTTAAATTTTTGAATCACTTTTATTTAAATGAAGATCAAAGAGCACAAAGGCAATTTGAGAAAGAGATTCTAGTGATTGCATACAAGATTCAACCACTATACAACATTTTACATCAATTTGAAAGGTATTTTGCTTGTGCCAAGTTATACTATTTCACATTTTGAAAACCCTAGAAAGTGAAATATGGTAGCAAGTTCATTGACAAGAGTAAGAAAAGAAGGTAAAGAGGTTACCAATGTATAATTGATTAGTAATGATGTTCAACAACCACCAATTCATGCTATTCTATAGATTGTACACAAAGGAGATCCATCTGGTGCATTATCAACTATTCCACCCAAGGTTTTGATAATTTAGGATGTAAGATGTTGTTACACATACAAGGTTGGAGAAGATGGAGACTTAGAGATTAGAGAGACCTATCAAAAGTTGTGTTAGAATGATGTTTTCAAAGAAGAAAAAAAATACATAGAGAGAAAAGGGTTAAAGCATGCCTTATATTTTCCCCAGGTTTTCAAAATAGAATGCATAAAAGATTGTATTGAGCTAGATACATGATAATTAGATATGGTCAAAGAATGGACCTATTAAAATATCAAAGAGGATCATTCATAGAGTGATAGGGTATCCTACCCTAGATAGGTCAAAGACATTGAGGATTGATATAAAATAAGTAATTGAGAAGAATACTTGAGCCATATGGAAAAAGAGAGGATTGTCAATTGATACAATTGATGACCCTATTATTGCATTCCTTGTGATAGTGATAGCACATTTATTCCACCATTTGAGCCAAACTCAACATGTGTCATGCATTGCCATTGACCTAGGTTACAAGATCATAAAGAAAGATCATTTCTATGACCTAGCCAAGCTATAGCTTCAACAACTATAAGAAAACTTAGTATCTATTAGAAAGGAAAAGAGCTCTTCGTGTAAGTTTAATTCACTCATTGTCTATATATTCTTCATTGTCCAAAATACATTTCCTACATTTGGAAAGGTAGTATGGAAGTCCAATTGGTTTGTTACCCAATAAATAGGTGAATTCATTGAGAAATTAGGATAAAATTTTGAATAAATGAAGAAAAGATCAAGAATTCATTTATCTCTAGTGGAGAAACATTATAATGATGTTTCTTTCCTAGTAGATGTCAACTATACCTATGTTTAGGAAACTATTCCAAGGGTTAGATGGTTGAGACCATTACCATATGAGATAAATGTTGATGACACTTCAACAACCATAAATGAATTATTGGTAGAAGATATTGAAGGGGATGCTGCATCCTTTGGGAATTATGATGAAGGCAAATCAAGAAAAACTATAAACTTGAATAGAGCTACTGTCATCAGAAAGAAGAACAAAATGGTGAAGAAATTGACAAAAAAATTTGGTGAAGGATAAGAAGAAGAAGAAGAGGAAGGTCAAGGACCTTTATAGGTTACACAAGGACAAGGAGAAGATCAAGCTTTAGAGGATGAAGAGGAAGCCAAGAAGGAACCAAAGAAAACTAAGAAGAAGAAAAAGTCACAGCCAAAGAAAGTAGAGAAACCAAAGAAAGTGGAAAAGAAGGAACAACAAAAGCCAACTGCACCTTTCACAAGGTAAAGCATAAGGGCTTCCACTATACAAGCCAAGGAAGCTCAATCAACAAAAGGTAAAAAGAAGAAAATGATATAGATGAGCCGAGCATGCATGTTAAGAGATCGAAGAGGAGTTTGAAAATTTATGAGGTATTAGATGATGAAAGGATAGAATCATATTATAACAATCAATTCAAAGTGATAAGCTATAGTTCTTCATTTGACATTGAAAACCTATGTGACAATATAAAGAGTAATAGAGATTTTTTAGGTTTTCAGCATATTGATTTTGATAAGTTAGACAATGGAGTTAAGCATAATATTGAAGAAGCTATTTATGATACAATGGCTACTTTTAAAACCACTCCATTAGAGATTTATAACTCATTACCCAAAAGATTATATGGAAGAGTTGAGAAAAATGGAAGTTTAGTATGGAGTCTAAAAAAAAAATTAGGGAGTCTACTTTAGCTCAAGTTATGCCTGAATCTAATAAGAAATAGATTACAAAGGTTATAGGGAAACACAAAGGGATATTTTATCCTACATACAAAGCCTTTCATATTTTGAGAAGTAGAGTTGAAGAGGTGGTAACACAGAGAAAATTACTTTGGAAAATAATCTACGGGTTGACCACACAAACAATAGAAATAGTGGAAGAGAAGAAAGGAACAAAGGTAGAGAAGAATGAAACAAAACAAGTGAAGGATGACACAGTTGAGGAAGATGTACAAGATGCACAAGATGTTAATGAGCGAAGCACTAGTGCTATGCATGGAGAGAATGAGTGTCTATAGGAACCAATAAATATTGAGGACATACCTAATAACTCTACCTAGAATGTAAATCCATTGAGTGAGGAAGATTTAAAGAAACCACAATAAGAATCCACCAATACTGCTATTCCATGCACAAATCCTATATTGGTAAGAATTGATAAATCTCAAAAGGATGAGATTGCATCCACTAAGATACAACAATAAGAAACATCTATTGTTTCCCCACATATTGTAGAAGTTAAGGAGAAGGAATCAAATGAACAAACACCAGATCATAGTGTAACCCCAGAATAGAAAGGTGAACTTAACCAAACACCATTTTCAATGCATATTGTTGTCATTAAGATGAAGGAGAAGGAGGTAGATACCACAACTACATTACTATAGAGTCTACAAGGCTCAGGGTTGGAAGCACTTGTCATAAATGACAAAGAGGGTAATGAACAAAAAGAGGATAAGGAAGAGAATCCTACATTCACCTCACTAAAACCTATTGAAGATTAGACTGAGGTTGAACAATAGGAAGATGATAAGATGACTATTAAGATAGAGGAATAGGTCACCATATAGACACTGGTCACTTTACTAGTCACTACACCTCTTCCCAATAGCCAGACTCTTATAAGGTGAAGTACTTAAGCTACACCATTGCAGATATCAAGGCCAAGTCCTAGTACACCTAAGAGTGATGAGACTACATCATTTAGGGATGCAAGTTTAGATGAAGCGATTATTCTACCCCAGTTTGATCCAACAAAAATCACACTTAAAGAAATGGCTATTCTTTAAGAGGCTATTCAAAGGAAGTAAAGCAAGAAATCTTGAGAAGGAAGCACAAGCAAAAATAGGTTCTACATGATATTAGAGATATTTTTGTAAATTCTTATGATATTTCAGATTCATTTTCAAATAAACCTGTCTTAGAGAAACTTGTACATATAGTTGATAAGATAATGGATGAAGATATAGAGACAAATGTAAAGTTATTGGAATGGTCTAAAAGGATATTTCACACTAAGGCTATGGACAAGATATCTAGTGCCATTGCACTAAGACAAGTTGATTTGTCAACTAAGATGGAGAGTGTAAAGAAAGTGTTGGAGAAAATTTTCTCTCTATATAGAAAATTATGTGATTTTAATATCTTTACTAAAGAGACTGAACAATCAATTGACTAGCTACAAGGAGATTTATAATTAATAGGTACTAGATTGAGTCAATCTCCTAGCACTAGTCAAGTTCATTGCCAACACAGAGTAGGCTTGCCAAGTTACAATAAAAGGATGCAAATATAAGATCAACTTTGATCAACATTCAGTCCATACTAACCCCACACATGAAATTTTTGCAAAAGGAACTAGCCTTTGTAGAAACACTGTTGAAGAAATATTCTCATCTTTCTACACAAGAAGGTCTACTCAATATGGTAGTGAATCTAGAAATATAAATTCAATCTTTAGATGTAGCCAATGATAATTGGGATTCCTCTTTGGGAATCATAATGGGACTTCATAATCCATTTTTGGACAAATAAACTATAAGTGTACCACCCAAATGACATAAGTGTCAAAAAAGGGGGATTTTGAAGATTTTTTAAATTTTGAAGATATTGTCAAGGCAAATATCTAATCAAAAGGAGTTACAGAAATGAAATGAAGTATTTACTTAAGGGGGTAATAAGGCATGGGAGATAAGACCATTTTTGCAAATTTTGGGATTTTAAATTTTTTTGTATAGAAGCTAAATAAAGATGATATATTTTCTGACTTATACATAAAAGAAGATTGTATATGCCATGAAAAATTGTTTTTTTCCACTCATGTCAAAGGGGGAGATTGTTAATCTCATTATGGTTTTGACCAAGTAGTGGCAAAAAGCTTAGTCATTATTTAGGTTAGAACAGTGCAAGCCGAGTGCATAGTGTATGCCAAGCATAAGCCTCCAAGAAATACATGCCGAGCAATATGATAGTTAGTGTCAAGCACTAGTATATGCTGAGCAATCAATGTGTACCAAGTCACTCAGTATCAAGCAAATAGAAGGTGCTGAGAAAACATAATGAGCTGAGAAAAAAGAGTGTTTTGAGTGATTAAGAAATAATGATCTAGTCATATTATGAATTCCTATACAATGCATGCAACAAATAAAATAAAGGGAAGAGTTAGGTGGCAATAAGGATCAACCACAATCATTGATTTTGACCTAGCCCATCTCCATAATGCCTACTTGATGAGGTAAACCATAAGGGGGATTATTCATGCGATTAATGATGTGAAGAGAAGTATTACATGTGTAAGGAGAGGAATGCTAAGAACATAGAGATCATTTCATGGTGGAAATGATGGCTAAGTTATGGAACTACAATACATAATCTATTTGAAAAGAACATAGATAAGCAGTGAAAGAATAGAGAAAATAGATTTGATCAGGAGGATCAATATATAACTAGTAAAGAGGAGATCTAACATAAGGAGGCAAGGTGCTAAATGAAAGATTAGGCGTTGAATCATTTTAATAGGTGATACAAACTAAATCTCTTAATAGAGTGGTCCTAATAGACTTTTGTAAATCTCCTAAAAAAGTTCTTTCATAGTCATGAGTTTAAATCCTTTAATGAAGGTAGGATCTAATAGTCCTATAGGCCTTTAACAAGGAAGACCTTTCATAGGGTAGATCATAGATTATGATAAAAAATTTGTAGCCATAATTAGCCACACTTTACAACTGAAGTAGTGAAGATTTGTGGGTGTCATCCCAGCCGCAATTTTACCTTCTCCTTGGAGGGTTTACGGCCAACCAAAATCTTATGTGTTATGTGTTCATTTATTTCATACTTTGGATGTGATGCATGATTACTTATTTTAGTATACATGTTAATTTGTGAGATGGATGAATGGTGAAATATTTTATAGGTAAAATTTTGAGAAGTGTTGATTTAAAAACCTCCCCCCCTCCCCACACCCCCCCCAAAAAAGAACTTACTTTCCCATTGTTATTACCAGCACTAACAGGGTTGGATTCTCCTAATATGGATTCAAAGTCTCCTAATAGGGATTGATATGTATTGAATGTATTTCATTGGCTCCTAATAGAGTCCATCCTCTAACAAGGAACATATATATTAGTACAAAATTTTGTGGGAACCATCCCCACTAGGGTTTTCCCTCTGATCAAGGGCTTCCCTAGTTAAGTTATCTAGTGTTATTGTGTATGTGTATCTTGTTATAGTTTCTAATTATATTGTTCACACAGTTAAAGGTTAATAAGGTTGATAAGTGTTTTAATAGTTGGATATTTGACTCACCCCCCCTCTCAGTTATCTTGGTGGACTTTAATTTCTAACAAGGAGATACCTCCATGATATCATGTGATGGATGAGGATCTTTTTTTCACTATTTATGCCCTTCCTTTGTGAGCATTGGTCTGCCTCACAATAGGTATATAATAATCATGCTCTAGGCCATGCTTAGGAATAATGTATTCAATCTAAGGATTATTTTTCCCACTATGAGGTGCATTTAATCTTGTCAACCCAGGGATGTATATTTGAAATGGTCAGCATAGTATGTGTACTAGGTCTCTTAATGAATCACTATGCTTATGCTGTAGGAAAGTAAAATGCAAGGAAAAGAACTTACACTATTGCTGTAGGAAACTAACACACTTAACTCTTTGAGTACTAGAAATACACTGAAAGACTAATCATAAATTCCAACTCTATTCATCCACTACAACTATTCTCATTGATGCTACAAGAACATTCACAAAGTATGATGCTATAGGAAGAAACTTACAACTTCTACTTGCAATACTAAAAATGTTTCGAAATAAATCTATACTATCCTAATCTAATCCACCTCCCATGTGGGCCCCCTTAGTTGGATTCTTCTAATCTACTAACATAGAATAGAAGCCAAAAACTATTTCATTATGTTTCAGAAATTCATTACATTGAAACAATACATAGAACTATAAAAATAACTCACTGTAAAAGTTAACAATCTATTCTCGTAAATTTTTTCTTCCAACTAACTAACTAAACTAACACACTTGGTCTGATCCCTATATATAGGAGATCAACGCTTATTCCAAAATAGAAAAGTAAACAACCTAGCTAAAAATCCACAAGAGAGAAAGAAGGAAAATTACAACTCAAGCTAGAAGAAGAGATAATGAATTGAGGTGGGAATAATAAAGTCTAAACAATCACTTGACATAATAATAAATGCAAAGAATGCATTAAGTCTTCATTACTCCTCCATACTCACTACCATGTCCTTTGGAACTGTTATGAATTTTTTGCAACATGGCTACATCTTAGCATTCTTTTCTCCTTGAATACTCTTGGTTGTCTTCAACATTCATCTTTGGCTGTCTTCAATGTTCATCTTTGAATTCTTCCAATCATCTTCAACTTTATTGCTAATAGGTTAGTTATAATGCATAGATAATTTCAAATAAGAATTTTCAAATTAAATTCAAATATAAGAGTACACATTTTGATAATTATATGAAATAATGCATCATATATATGATATTGGAAAAAGATGACATACTATCTACCCATAGGTTAATCATTGGTTTAGGTAAACATAGGTTCACAAATGTCTTGATAAAAATGAAATGGAGTATTAAAAAAATGTTTAAAACTATCATGAAATAGAGGCACTATTTAGCCTCATCATCTACCCCCTGGTAAACTAATGCTTGTCCTCAAGCATGGCATTTCCTAGTCAGTGATCTGATTCCCCCACTTTTGCCCTTCCTTTCCTACTACTCTTGAAGGTATAATAGAATCCTCATGTTCTTTCCTAAACCTCCCTTCTATTTTCCTCCTATAGCTTATCAACTCTATCAACATTAATGTCATACAAAGGCCACATGAGCATTGGAGGTTGCATAGTGAGTGGGCACCATAATTTAGGTCTACCCTATTTTCTTAGCTCTAGATACTTTGGAGCTTGGTGAAGGGTAGCTTCCAAGTTGATGGGACTATGTGGCTCTGACCTTTTAAGTGACTCAAGTAATTTGGTCCATCTGCTTCTAGCACTAGCCATAGCTCTCTAGAAAGAAAAGTAGGACAAGTTCTCATAATCAGCATAGGCCTTGGCTTGGGTAGCAAAGATTTTATCCCTTACTCCCTTGTTCTTATCCCCATAAGTTAACCAGAACCAATCCTTAAGAACTTCTTCTGGTTTGCTTCTTTTTGCTCTTAATTGCAGGGGCTCTATCCTTTCCTCATCTTTTTAGTTATGTAGCTACCTATCATAGTTTTCTTCATTAGACATCTAGGACATCAAATATCTTAAATGTATATCCCCTATATAGAGTAAAGGGTTCCATTGGGTTTCTGAAGAGATAAAAAAATTATGCACATATAATTCACAGAGCGAATTCTGCTACCAAGATGGCAGAGTCTGATGTAAACCATAAAATTCCTGGGCTGATTAAAATTCTACATTTATATTTTTAAGGGTTAGCATGAGTTGGAATAAGAGAAATTGTTCTTTCAAATAGAGAGCATAAATTTGTGGCTATGGTCTATAGGCAAGTGCTTGATCAACCAATTTGAGGGCATGATCCATCCTTTGGTTTTGATTCACCAATTGCTCTTTCAAATTTGTAATTTATGCACATAGAGACACTATGCCTTTCTTCATTCTTTTCCTCTCCTCTTCCATAAGGCCTTAGAAAACATATGTTGTCTAACCAACTAAAAAAGGAGCTTCTGCAGGGTAATGGAATCGCTATCTTCTTCATGGTTTCTTTTCCTTTTTCTCTATTCCTTCCATAATTATTCTACAATATCAATGAACCATGTTGATTTATAGGGAACTAAGGTAGTGTTTGGATCAATTTTCTTAGGAACTATTTCATCTTTACTTCTTCAAGTACTTAGTTGGCCTGCTATGGTATCATTTGGATTTTCATGAATCTCAACCCTACATTCCTCATTAGGGTTTTCAAAAATGTTTTCAATTTTAGGGTGAGTGGGAGAGTGACCAAGAACAATTTGCATGGGGGATTCTTTAGTAGATGGCTTGGATGAGGGGGATTTTTTGGACATTTGACCTCTCATTCTAAGACTTCTCCTTATAGGGGTTTCTTCTATTATCACAACCTTCTGCCAACCTCTTCCTTTTGATGTCTCTTCTATAGGAGTAATTGTTGCAAGATTCTTCTTAGTTTTGTTTTGCCTCACGACTGTAGGGTTTGGCTCTTCTTTTATTGGACTAGAGATTTCTTCTTGTATTTTTTTTTTCTCTTTGTTTGACTAGAGGTAGGTTTTTGGGTTTCTTGAATAGGTGAAGAAATAGTCTCTTGCACATTTTCTTGGAAATTTTCTTGTACATTTCCTTGCACATTTTTGGCGTCAGCCTCTTGAGTGCTTTTCTTAGTAGGTTCATTAGTGGGAACTACATTCTCCTCACTAGGCTGTTCATCAAGGGTAGCCTAGGGTTGTAAGGTTTTGTCTTGGACAAGTTTTTCCCATGATAGGGGAGAAACATCCCTAAGTGACCTTTATATAAGTAATTTAATTAGGGCATGATGGGTGATGGAATTGTCTTTTCCCTTTTGAGTTTCTTTTGCACTAATACACAACGTATTGTACAAGAAATTGGAAACACTAACTGGATGATTATGCCTTATACAACTAAGAAATTTAAATGATGTGCATGTAAATATGAAAATATGCCTTCACATGTGAGGTACCTAATAATGTGCATGGATAGTTTGTTGTATGGCAGTAGAAGAGACATCCTTTTACAACCTTTCTTGGTAATATCCATATGAGGATTGATTGGTATGACAAACTGAGCTCTAGCTGATCTTGCATCATGAGTGTTGGAATAATGTTCTCCTATCATCGGTAACCTAGTAACTTCTACTATATTTTCTTCTATAGCAACCATTGTTAAGCCCCATACAAAAGATTCCCCTTTATGAAATGTCCTTGTGAATTTTGTGGCTACTTCTTCATCATATGCAATCAAACTTAAAAAGTACCCTAACTAGCTGCATGCATTAAATATCCTCACAACTTTTACATCTGAGATCAAAATAGTATGCTCCACTGGTTCTCACCTCTATAATTGTCCACCCAATCTTTAAACACTTTCAATGCTTGCACTGCTTGCACAATTTCCCCCTTACAAATTCAGGCTCCTTTTGTTGTTTTACAGACCATTTTCACATTTCATTTTTAATTAATGCCATAATGATTCATTATGAGAAATATTATAGTTTTAATGAGATTAAATCATGGAAGTGTGTGAAAATCGTCCAAAAATGGGTTCAGATCCCTTAAAATTTAAACACAAGTCACATCATAGCTTGACAATAAGACCATTCAAGAATAAGGGGTACAACGCCTAGACACTTGTGTTCTTCCTTTTTGGTTTGGGGGCATTTATATAACTTTAGTTTGTGACCATAGACTAATAATTTAAAAGGTAGTGGATTAATGGTAGTCAATTGAATAGCTTCATTATCAAATACATGATTAATTTCATATGGGCCTAGCCATATTGTTTGCAACTTTCTTGGGATATGTTTAAATATAGAATCATATAGTAGTGCCCAGTCACCAACTTGAAATTGTTTACTAATAATATGGAAGTCATGCCATTGTTTTCTTTGTTTCTATATAATTTTAGTGCACTCTAAAGAATCTTTGTGCATTTCATCTAAATAGTTAAGATGTATAAGACATTCTCTTTGTGCTATAGGAAGTTCAATGTCTAACTCCAGTGTAGTTCTCAAAGTTTTATGTTCAAATTCAATGGGGAGCATTGCTACTTTCCCATATAGAAGCTCAAATGGGGTGAATCCTATAGTAGTCTTCTAGGTTGTTCTGTAGGCCCAAACTACTTCTTGTAATCTGCTAGTCCAATCCTTATGGTGTAGATGAACTACTTTTGTTAGGGTGTTCTCTAGCTCATGATTTGTGACCTTTTCTTGTCCATTAGCTTGAGGGTGATAAGGACTAGATTTCTAGTGCCTGATGTTATACTATTTCATCAATTTTGAAATCAAGTTAGATGTAAATTGTGCACCTTGGTTAGTGATTGGCTCTTTGGGTACACCATAGCAGGTACAAATCTCTTCATACAGAAATTTTGCAACTTTTTCATCATGAGCATGCTTCATAGCCTTAACTTCAACCCATTTTGTTAGGTAATCAATGCACACAAGAATATAGGATTTCCCACTAGATGGAGAATCAATTGGTCCAATAAAGTCCATGCCCCATTTGTGTCAAATGGTGTTAATGCCATTTGTGAGTTAAGAGGCATTTTATCTATTCTTGTTGGTTATCCCATCCTTTGACACTTATCACACTTTTGTGTATAGTTAACTGCATCTTTGTGATGTGAAGGCCAATAATAACTAGTTGTCAAGATTTTCAAGGCTATTCTTTTTGCTGCAAAATTTCCTCCACATGGTTCATTATGGCATGCATGCAAAATGTCATATGTCTCATCCTCTCTCACACATCTTCTTATAACTTGATCAAGTCTAGTGTAAAACAAGAGATTATCTATCCAAGAGAAATGGAAACTCTTCTCCACAAGAAACTTCTTTTTCTTGTAAGAAAAATATTCTGGTATTTTATTAGCTACAATGTCTTCATACCATGGAGTTTGAATAGAAATATGAAATAAATGCTCATTTGGAAATCCATCATCTACTAAAGTAGTGTCACTATCATCATGATAGATTCTTGATAAATAATAAGCTAGAACATTGGCTCTTCTAGGCTTATCAACAATAATTATATCAAATTATTGCAACAACAATAATCATCTTGCTAACCTACCCATTATAGCAAGTTTGTTCATGATATAGTTAATTTTTGCATGATAAATATGAACAAATATGGAATAGCCAGTTATGTAGTGATAGAATTTGTTTAGGGCATAAACTATTGCTAGCAATTCTTTTTCTATCACTGTGTAGTTTAATTCTAGTCCATTAAGGCTCTTGCTAATATAATATATTTCATTTTCAAGATTTTGAGATTGTTGTGCTAGAACTACACCTATGACATAGTTAGAAGCATCTGTATATATATGAAAAGGTAAATTCCAATCAGGGCCTTGTAAAACTGGGGCTATAGTCAGAAGTTTCTTAAGCTATAGGAAGGCTTCATCACATTTAGATGTCCAACTAAATTCAACTTCTTTTGTGAGTAACTTATACAAGGGACTAGCTATTTTTCTGAAATATCTTATGAAATGTCTATAATATCCAACATGAACTAGAAAAGATCTTACATCTTTTGATTTTGTAGGTATGGGCAATGTTTGTATTACCTCTATCATAGCTAGATCCACTTGTATTCCTATGGCTGATATGAAATGACCAAGTACCACACCTTCCTGCATGAGCATGAAACATTTTTCATATTAAATGCCAAATTATGTTCTTGACACCTTACCAAAATCTTTTCAAGATTCATCATTGCTTCCTCAAAAGTGACTCCAAATTTTATGAAATCGTCCATATATATATTTCCATACAATCATGTCATATATCAGAAAAGATGCTAATAATAGATCATTGGAATGTTGCAGGAGCATTACATAGACCAAATGGTAAAATAGAGTATGCAAAAGTACCCCATGGGCATGTAAATGTGGTTTTTTCTTGATCTTTAGGAGTAATACTAATTTGATTATAACCACTATACCCATCTAGAAAAGAGAAATACTTCTTTCCAGTAAGAGCATCTAGAATTTGGTCTATAAATGGTAAAGGAAAGTGATCCTTTTTGGTGGCTTGTTCAATTCTCTATAATCTACAAATTTTCTCCATTTTACTCCCTTTTTGGGCATTATGATGAGGGGTGACACCCATCTACTATTAGCTATAGGATAAATAAAACCAACATTAAGCAATTTTTGCAATTCAATTTTAACTATCTCTCTAAGGCTTGGATTTATCCTTCTCTAGGGTTAATGAAGTGGTAGAAAGCCTTCATTGATGTATATCCTATGGGTGCACAATGTAGGACTCAACCCTTTCATAACACTATAATCCCATGCAAAGGCCTTTTCATGTCTTTGAAGCAACTATGTTAACTATTCCATTTGTGTGGGTGTTAGTTTGGGATTAACATGGAGATTATGACCTTTAGATAGTTTAAAAATAGTTGTAGACTCCATCATAGTAGCTTCAGAGATTGGGTTTGCTTCTAATTCACAAGGTAAGAGTTGATGAAGGATATTAGGTTTTTTGAGTAGAGTACAATTCTCATCACATTTCTCATATGTGATTAATTCTAACACATAACTTTCAGATACATCTTTTTCTACCACACTACTGTTAGTAAGGATACTCTAAAGTATTAAATCTTCCTTTTGCAACTTTAGAAATGATTGTCTATGAAACATCATGAGCTATACTATAGAATTTAACTCTTCTTCTTCTTTCCCTAAATCTGGTAATGGTTGTGCTGGAGGATATAAAACAATTTTTTTTGTTGCTTGGCCATTGGATATGGTCATATTCCCTAATCTACAACTTATATTTGCATCAACTATGGCTAACCATGGCCAACATAGGATGATAGGGTAACCAGATAGATTAACTTTGGGTGATAGAATAATGAAGTTTGTAGGATACTCTAGAAAATCTAAGGTTACAACTATTTTTTCTATCATCCCATCAGGGGTGACAATAGAGCTATCTACAAGTTGTAGAATTCTTGGAGCAACCCTTAATCCTTCTATTTTCAACTTCTTCATAGTGTCCTTGGTCGTGACATTTATAGTATTACCAAGATCTATTAAAGCATTTTTAACAAACTGGCCATTGATACTAACATTCACTACTGGACTACCTAGATCATAATACTTTTTTGTGATCAATTTTCCTAACATAATGTCAGCCAATTATCCCACAACATGAACTATTTTGGGGTCCTTTTTCTTCCTTCCAAGCTTCTTGAGGCAAGCATCTCTATCAACTTTTCCATAGATTGGAACATCTTTAATGTATTGGAATAGGAGTATTTGGACATGTATGTTCTTCAACTGATCAACAATATCAAAAGGCTATTCCTATCCTTATATAGGTTTTCTTTGAATAAATTTTTTTGGAAAAGGAGGTTCCACTACTTGTTGAGCTTGGGTTGATATGGTGACATTGGTTTGGTCAACCATTTCAACAACTAAGGGTTCTGATGCTACAGGGGGATCTAGTATTTTAGTTATAAGGGTAGTTTAGGCACTGGTAAAGTTGTACCAGATCTTAGATGTATATCAACAACATTCAAAGTGTAAGCAAGATATTATTGAGCATCAACACTATACATGGGTTGTTGTGGCTATTGGATATTTGGATTTGGCTGAGGTTGTGTAGGTAATTGGGTTTACTTTTGAGGTCTAGGATTTCTAGGTAGTGGCATTAAAGAAAGTTGTTGAACTAGAGATGGTAATTGTGGAGTATTGGTATTTTGGTTAGGCCACTATTGAGATCCCCTCCATTGGTTTGTAGGTTGCAAATTCCCTTGGGGTGGTTGCCATTGGTTCTACTAGTTTTGCTAGTAGTTATATTGGTTCTACCATTGGTTTGGCCAAGATGGTTGGGAATTCTCAGGCCATTGGGGTTGTTGCAATTTTTTTTTTCTAGCATTATTCCAATTAGGTTGATATTGTGGAGGATCTTGGGAATTATAGTTTTTCCATTGGTTACCATATGAATTTGAATTTTGCAAAGGGTCCTGAGGCATGCCTTGACATTGGGCCCATGGTTAGTGTTGAGAAACAAAAAATACTTGCTCATCATCTCCATATATCTTGAGGTACTTACTTGGAAGATGTTGGTTCTCCATTCTTGCAACCAATTTTTATTAGCAATCCTTCTTTTGCTTCTAGCAATGAGGGTAATATTCAGCTAGTTGTAACTCAGCTTCTATATGCTTTTTCTTTGGAGTCATTGTGTCAAGATGTGTAGCAACATCATTTATGATGTCCTTCTTGAAATATGACAATAGATTAGATATCTCAAGCTTTGAAGTACCTTGTGTGTTTCCTTTAGTGACTATGGAATGAGGTCCTCGACCTTTCTTCATTATTGACCTTGAATAGTTCTAACAAATCTTCTTGATGTCATCCCAAAAAGCTTGATATATATCACCACTAGCCATCAGGTCTAGTGCTTCTAGACAGTCATCATTCACACCTCTTAGAAAGACTAGCTTTTGTGAATCTTCAGACAATGCATGCTGAGGGTTCTTCTGCAGTGTATATAAGAAATGTGAAACATAGTCTTCCAATGTTTCTTCCTCCTTCTATGATATGCTGAAGACATCATCTCCTCTTGAACCAAATGCTTTGTAATACTCTTTATATTTATCCAAAAATAGAGTTTGCATTTCATCCCAAGTCCCTATTGTATTGGCTCCTAAGCCCATGAACCATCGTAGAGCTGATTCTTTCAATGTTGCTGGAAACAATTTGAGCTTATGGGCATCAGTGTTGTAGTCAAAAATACCATAAAGTATGTCAAATTTGAATAAGAAAGTATCAGGGTTTTCAGTTGCAAGTCCATAGAACTTTAGAAGAGCAGTTGGAGGTATGTTTTTAAGATTAGCATTAGTTATAAGACTTGGAAGATGGAATGGAAAAGTAGGTTGTGCCATTACTGGAGGTATTAGACTATGAGGTTATTGCTGAAAAGGAACATTAGGTACTGGATTATTAACAACTTGTGGATTTGAGGCAATGTTATCAAGGAAATTGGCCAAAATTTTAGTAAAAGGTTGAAGACCACTTTTATCTATAGGTTCTACTCTTGAAGATGATTGTGTAGGAAAAATAGGGCTTGCATCTTCAAAAAGCAACTCATCTTCTTATTCTTCAACTTCTTCATTCAAATTAACAGACTCTCGTGGAAGAAATTTGCCATATTCATCTCATTTTCTTCCTCTTCGATGCATGCAATTGAACTCTTCACATTGGTGAAGGAAGCTTTAAAACTAGAAATTCCTAAAAAACTTTATCTAAGAACTATGACTCAAAAATGCTCCTAGCTTGACACCATCCCCGACAACAGTGCCAAAAATGGTTTGCCTCACAATAGGTATATAATAATCATGCTCTAGGCCATGCTTAGGAATACAATCTAAGGATTATTTTTCCCACTATGAGGTGCATTTAATCTTGTCAACCTAGGGACATATACTTGAAATGGTCAGCATAGTATGTGCACTAGGTCTCTTAATGAGTCACTATCCTTATGCTGCAGAAAAGTTCTGTAGGAAACTAACACATGTAACTCTATGAATAATAGAAGTACAATGAAAGACCAATCATAAATTCCAACTCAGTTCATCCACTATAACATTTCTCATAGATGTTATAGGAACATTCACGAAGTACGATGCTATAGGAAGGAACTTACAACTTCTACTTGCAATACTAAAAATGCATGGAAATAAATCTATACTATCCTAATCTAATCCACCTTCCAAGAGGGCCCCCTTGGTTGGATTCTTCTAATCTACTAACACAGAATAGAAGCCAAAAACTATTTCATTACATTTCAAAAATTCATTACATGGAAACAACACATAGAACTGTAAAAACAACTCACTGTAAAAGTTAACAATCTATTCTCATAATTTTTTCTTCCAACTAACTAACTAAACCAACACACTTGGTCCAATCCCTATATATAGGAGATCGACGCTAATTCCAAAATAGAAAAGTAAACAACCTAGCTAAAATCTGCAAGAGAGAAAGATGGAAAATAACAACTCAAGGCAGGAAGAAGAGATAATGACTTGAGGGAGGAATAATAAAGTCTAAAAAACTTCTTTCCATAATAATAAATGTAGAGAATGTAGTAAGTCTTCATAGATCTTCCATACTCACTGACGTGTCTTTTGGAACCATTATGACTTTTCTCCACCATGGCTACATCTCAACATTTTTTTCTCCTTGAATTCTATTGGCTATCTTCAACATTCATCTTTGAATTCTTCCAATCATCTTCAGCTTTATTGCTAACATGTTAGTTATAATGAAGAGATAATTGCAAATAAGCATTTTCAAATTAAATTAAAATATAAGAGCACAAATTTTGATAATTATATGAAATATTGCATCATATTTATGATATTTCCAAAAGATGACATACTATCTACCCATAGGTTAATCATTGGTTTAGGTAAACATAGGTTCACAAATGTCTTGATGAAAATGAAATAGAGTATTAACAAAGTGTTTAAAACTATCATGAAATAGAGGCAATATTTAGCCTCATCAACCATGATACCCATGATCCCAGAGTGATACACCTCTCTCATGACCTAGTTAGTGAGAGCATGGAGAGAATAATTAGTTTGTGCCCCCACCTTAAGAACTAGTGAGAGAGAAAAATCACTCCAAGGGGATGCTAGGTAGAGCTATATTTATAGATTTTAGAATCTTAACTTAAAAGAAAATACAATTCCTATAATAATATGACTGTATAATTGTAGAGATAGAGAAGGAATGGAAGAGTTTTATGAGAATGGTCCTAAAGGATCTTACTATAGCTTTGAGAGTACCACCCACTCATTTTCATGTGGTAAGATGATAGATAGATCCAAGGAAACATGCGAATATCTTTGCATCATCACTCCAGAGATGAAACTTAGATAAGAGAATGAGGAGACCCTGAAGTGTCACATATTAGAGCTAGAGATTGAGATAATAGTGATACAAGAGAACATGATGGAATGTATCTTCTCTATGAGCCATACTTGTAGTACTACTTCTTGGAGACCATCTTCTTCCCATTATGGATGAGAGAGGTCAAGGAGTCATCACCCCATGGAGCATTGAGATAGATTTGATAGATAGATGATATATATTTTTGCACAATGACTTCCATGTATACCAACTTTTGATAATATAAAAGAAAGTATTATTCCTATGGTTAATGTTTGTAATTAATTGCATAAATATAAAAATTATTGAGAAAATAAAAATGTTTCTAAATCAATATTTCTCGATTAAAAAAAAAAGACAATAATAAAACATAATGATCATTCCATTAGGAGAAACATAAGTATATGCAAGAAGATTAGTTAAAAATAGTAATGACAAATGTGGAATATATAGATAGGTTCCTTAAGAGGAACACCATTCATGTCTACAATATTATATAAACCATAGCCAAAGACTTCCATACACACAAAATGACCTAACCAATTAGGACTAAATTTTCCCATTTTATCTGATAAAGCATTAACATTTCGTTGGCTTTCATAAAGAACAAGATCGCCCACATTAAATGAGAATTCAAGTAATTTATTGTTATAACATTTTTTAAATGATTTGTGATATGCTTTTAAATATTCTAATTCATTGATTCGTTGTTCATCTAACATTTCTAATTCTTGTATGCACTATTCTCTGAATTTTTCATTATCAATAATTCTATGGAAAGAGACTTGAAGGGAGGGGATTCCAAGTTCTAATGGAATAAATTTTTTTGAACCATACTCTAGGTTTTAGGGAGAAGTATCTGTAGTGTTATAGACATAGTTCTATAAGCCCACAAAGTATATGTGAGCTGCGTATGCTAATCCTTTCCATGCCTTTTTCCTATTTTTTGTAGGATTTTCTCAATTACCTTGTTAGATGCTTCAACTTGACCATTGGATTGGGGACATAAGGTGTAGAAAATTGTTGATGAATAAAATATTTATCTATAAATTTCTTAACTTCCTTATTTTTAAAAGAGGTTCCATTATCCAAAATTATAGTTGAAGGAACACCAAATCAAGAAATGATATTCTGAAAAATAAAATTGCAAATAACTTTTGTTGTAGTAGATTTAAGAAGAACAACTCCAACCCATTTAGTAAAGTAATCTATAGAAGTTAAAATGTAGGTATGTCATTATGAAGATTGAGGAGATATAATACCAATAAGATCAAGACCCCAGACACTAAAGGGCTAATATTCTAATTGTGTACAAAGCATAGTGGCTAGAGCATGAATAAGATTACCATGTTATTTAAACTATAGACATTTATTGACAAAGATAAAATAACATTATTCTACTGTATGCCAATAATATCCCATGCGTACCAATTTTTTGACCAATGATTTTCCACCAAAATGTCTTCCACAAGATTCAACATGACATTCCTTAAAAGATACCAATTTTTTTGTGTATCCTAGCCACCTTAGAAAATGCACATCATAATATTGTTTATATAAAGTATTAGCCAAAATAATTTTAAAAAAAAAAATCAAATTTTGAATTCAAGGATGAGAACTCAAAGATACTAGAAAATATTAGCAAAATATTAGAAAAATATTTAATCTTAAGAAAGGAAACAATTTAATATTGAACATGAAAAAAAAATCTTTCTTAAGAAAGGATGTGAATGGGATAGTTCTATCAACCAAGTTTAACATAAATCATCAAATAGCTTGTGTCTTTCCTTGTAGGCTATGAAGTTGTGATATGTGGTGGTGGGAAATTAACAATAGCTTCTATCTTTTCATTATCGACTTTAATACCATGGTTAAAGCTAATAAATCCTAGTAGTATCCTAGTGTCAAATCCAAAGGCACACTTAGGTGGATTCAATCACATATTATAACTTCTTATCCATTCTACAAGATAGCCACATGTTCATTACCCTTTATTAATTTTAGTAAGAATTTTTTTGACGTAATCTTCAATAATCTTATGTATATAGTCATGAAATATCAGACTCATAACACATTAATAAGTTACACCTCCATTCTTTAATCTAAAAGGCAACATAACCCAACAAAAGGTTCTCCATGGTTTTATAAATGCAGTCTTATATTGATCTTCAAGAGGAATATTAATATGATTATAACCAAAGAATTCATCCATAAAAGATAGCAGAGCATGTCCAATAGTTGAATCTACTATCATATAAATATTATGCAAAGTAAAGACATCTTTCAAAGAAGGTTTGTTCAAATCCCAAAAATCCATGCACATACGTATCTTATTTTCTCTCCTAGAAACAACAACAATGTTGGATATCCATTGAGAATAATCAATTGAATGAATGCAACTAACATCCAATAGTTTTTCAATTTCCACTTTAACTAAAAGATCAATACTCAGATTCATCTTTCAATTTTTTTGTTTGATAGGCTTAGCTTTAGGTTGAAGAACAATGTTATGTGTCATCATCTTAGGATAAATAGCAAGCATATCAGCAGAAAACCAATTAAAAATATCTTAAAATTCCTTCAATAAATCACTCAACTTTGCCTGTTCTTCAGAATTCAGGCATTGTCCAAATTTTAATCACTCTTTTAGAGTCCTCAATGTTCATTTGAATAACAATGGTTTCTATTATTAGAAAATTACTTTTCATAGGATTGTGAAGAGGAAGATTTTCATCATACATATTTTCATAAGTCACATTGTCTCCAAAATAATCATGTGTTCAAACAATTTGGTCTTCACTTTTTATGATGAAAAAAAGGAAAGTTATCATAGAATCCTAGAAAACCCATTAGAGCTTCATCATCATGAAAGAGATCCATTTTCATTGGTTTTTCAAAACCCAAAAGCCTGGGGTTAATCAACTTAAAAAACCCACTGCAAATGTGACTAATATGCAAGGGAAATAGTTAAGGTTTTTGATAAGAATTAAATCCCAATCCATGTGTGTGTTAAGGAAAGTTGCTATCCATAGGGACTCAAATTCCTTGTTCATATTTTTTGCAACATTTCCCATTAAATCTAGATTTCATGAGCAAAGTATATCAAATACCATAATAGTCAGCTATGTTTTTAGGAGATAATGATGCTTCATGAGTCTATATATTGTAACATTCAAACATAATAGTTTCAATAGCTCATTTAGTAGAAGTATGCACAAATGTATTTTTTAATTCACCCATAAGTGGAGGAAATGTCTTCTTCTTAGGTTTATCTTTTGTTTTTTATTTATTTGTGAAAGGTAAATTTGATACCTTATACCCTCAAATAAATGAAGGATTAAAATCCAAAGTGATCCAATCATCATAAGAGAGAGAAGAGGAAGGGTGTTTAGTTATAGATGGTTCTTTAGTTTTAGTTTTCACAAAATCTTATGGGTATATGCGCCAAGTTGTGGTGACAAAAGGGGGAATCTAAAATGCCACCTTTTTGTGAAATCAATAATTTTTGCACTTTAACGAGTATTTGAAGATAGTCACACTCAATAGTTTAAAATAAAACAAAAACAAAAGTCATAGTCCTCTAAATCTACTTTCTAAACTACTATTTAATTTTTTTTTTTTGTGGAGTTTAAGCCCCTAAAACAAAGGGGACACAAAAAGTGGTACCAAATTTTAGTAAAAATACAACAAAGTGACAAGTGTTCCCTCTAATATTCTAATTTTTTTCTTGAAATTCTTTAGTTTCTCTAGTTTAAAGTTAGCTAACACCATGTAATTTATCTTATGTTTTTTCATGTAATTTTTTAATGTAATTTTTTCATGAATTTTATAAGTGGGCACATCTCAAAGATGTTAAATTTCATTGTGCACCCCTTAGAAATCAGTTAAAAAAAAAAAAATCAAAACCTTTTTTTTAAAAAAGTGTGTAGAATGAAGTCTAGTTTTCAAAACACTAACTTGTTGCAAAATTTGAATAATGACCTAAAATCAAACCCCCAAATACTATTCAATGGTTTTATAGAGAAAATGGACATAGATTGAAAATAAACTATAGTTGAAATGATTAAAAAAGTTTAAATTCAAAATAATTCATATGGTTAAATAGCCAAGAAAGAGATATACAATATCACATTACCTGATTTTATCAATATTCAACCATACTGTATAGTGATGGGGTGCATAAATAAATAAATAGATTTTTTGACATTCTTACTGATTAACATGTCTAAAGCATGTTTGAGACCACTAAACTTTTGGGTTGGATCTCCAAGGAAAATCTAAGCTCTAGGTTTAGTGAATTACAATGCATTTAAAAAGTGTAATTTCTCAATAACATGATCACACTACTAAAATGTAGTGGATTGTATAGCGCATATGCATTATAGAGAAATCACACTATTAAATATACTGCCTTTTAATGGTTTATGTTTTTTTAAGGGTTGTAATTGATTCTTATATGTTCGAATGGGTCATAAGGGGTTCTAGTAGACCATAAGGTTTCATAGGATCACTTAGATAACACTACGACTCATTAATACATATTGTAACTCCTTAGTGTCTATCACAAGTCCATTGAGGTGGTCTAAGAAATATAAATAAGTTGTAATTGGTCCTAATGCATATTAAGGGGTCTTAATATATTGTAATGGATTATCATACTAGTTATGACCCCTTATGTTTCATTCTATAATATCATATGTCCCTAGGATGCCTAGGGACATATTCTATGTATTCTAATCACTCAAAAGGGGTTATAGGGTACCTTATGACCCCTTTTGACCCATTTCATGACAACATATGTCCCTATGGTTTTCAAGACCCCTAGTAGTTCATATCTTGTCATGAAAGGGTTGAAAGGGGTCATAGGGTACCCTATGACTCATTTCAACAAATTCAACAATAACATATGTCCCTAGGTGTCATAAGACCACTAAGATTTCATCTGTTGTTATAGAATGGGTTGAAAGGGGTCACAAGATACCCTATGACCCCTTTCAACCCATTCCATGATAACATATGTCTTTTGGGGACCTAGGAACCCTAAAGATATATTATATATATTCTAATTTGTTGAAAGGGGTCATAGGATACCCTATGATTCATTTTGACCCAATATACAATAACATATGTCTTTAGTAGTTGTAGGACCCCTAAGAATTCATATATTATCATAAAATGGGTCAAAGGGGGTGATAGGGTACCATATGAACCCTTTTAACCCATTCTATTATAACATATGTTCCTAGGGATCATAGGACCCCATGAGTTTACATGTTTTCATGAAATGGGTCAAAAGGCCTCTTTGGACCAATTATGTAATAACATATGTCCCTAGTGGTTGTAGGACTCCTAAGGACATATAATATGTATTTTGATCAATCGAAAGGGGTCATAGGATACCCTATGACCCATTTGAACCCATTGTACAATAATATATGTCTATAGTAGTCATAGGACCCCTAGGAGTTCATATGTTGTCATGAAATGGGTTGAAAGTACCCTATGACCTCTTTTGACCCATTCCATGATAAAATATGTCCCTAGGGGACCTATGACCCTTTAGAGTTAATATGTTGTCATGAAATGGGTTAAAAGATGTCAAAGGGTACCCTATGACCCCTTTTGATCTATTCCATGATAACATATGTCCCTAGGGGAACTAGGACTAGGAAGGACATATTATACATTCTAATCATTTGAAAAGGGTCATAAGATACCCTATGACCCATTATATGATAACTTATGTACCTAGGGTTGTAGAACCTCTAAGAGTTCATATATTGTTATAGAATGGGTTGAAAGGGGTCAAAGGTTATCATATGACTCCTTTTGACCCCATTATATGATAACATGTCCTTAGGGATTATAGGACCCCTAGGAGTTCATTTATTGTCATGAAATGTGTTTTAAGGGGTCATAGGATACCCTATGACCGCTTTCAACCTATTCTATGATAACATATGTACCTAAGGGTGCTAGGACTCTAGGACATATTATATATATTATAATTTTTTAAAAGAGGTTATATGATACCCTATGATCCCTACCTATTTTAAGATAAAGTATGTACCTAGGGGTCCTAGGACCTCTAGGGACATATTATATATTCTAATCATTTGAAAGGGGTCATATCATACCCTATGACCCCTTTCACCCATTTCATACATATGTTCCTAGGGGTCCTACGAATCCTAGGAGTTCATAAATTGTATGGAATGAGATGAAAGGGTTCATAGTGTATCCTATGATCCATTTTAACCCATTCTACAACAATATATGTCCCTTGGAATCATAGGACCTCCAGGAGTTCATATGTTATCATGTAATGGGTTGAAAAGGGTCATAGGGTATCCTATGACCCCTTTATACTCAAGGACATATTATTTCCCATTAGTGTACATCCTATTTATATTCAAGGACATATTATATATATTTTGATTATTTGAAAGGGGTAATAGGATACCCTATCCTATGACCCATTTCAAATTATTATAAGATAATATTTGTTTGTAGCGGTCATAGGATCCATAAGAGTTTATATATCGTCATGAAATGGGTCGAAAGGGGTGAAAGGGTACCCTATGACCCCTTTCAATGCATTCTATGATAAAATATGTCCCTTGGGGTCCTAGTACCCCTAGGGACATATTATATATATTCTAAAAATTTGAGAGGGCTCACCCATTTCATTACAACATATGTCCCTAGGGGTCCTACGAGCCCTAGGAGCTCATATGTTGTCATTGAATGAGTTGAAAAGGGTCATAGGGTACCCTATGACCCATTTCAACCCATTCTATGACAAAATATATCCCTAGGAGTCATAGGGCCCCCAAAAATTCATATGTTGTCATAAAATAGGTCAAAAGAGGTCATAGGGTTACACTCAAGGAAACATTATTTCTGCTTAGTATACATCCTAAGTCAATTGAGGTTATGTAAGGGGTACCAATGAGTTCTGATGCTCTATAATGATCTCTTAGGACACACCACATCCCACAAGGGTGCATAAGTAACCAAAATATTGTTGTTGAATGTTTAACATGATCAAAGGGGTCTTAATGTGTCATAATTGGCTATAAGACCTATTGTAATGAGTCATAAAGGTATGTGATAGGAAGAGGGAGAGGGAAAAAGAGAGGTATGGAATAGTAAGAGGGAGGGGGTATGATATAGGAAGAGATATGGGGGTCAAGGTGGACAGAGAGTATGAAAGATAAACAAGAAGGGAGAGAAATTTGCATTCATATAGTGCAATCGCACTATAGTGAGATCACACTATAGTTCAATCACACTATATGAAACTACACAAAATGGTAATAAGGAGTTTTTCTATTTATTTAGGCCCACATTATCTATTTTGTGCTACTTTTATGATAGAAACATACTTTTCATGGTGTTGGAAGTAAAAAAATACCAAAATAATCATTTACCTTAACTATTTCAATTGTTAATCAACATTCCCACATATTTGAGGTTAGTGCCTGATATTTTAATTGTTCAATGTGATTATAGGGATCATTTTTGTTTTTATTTGACAATTTTTAATATATAGTTTCTATGTTTGAATGATTTGATGTTTAGAAATCTTTGTAACTTGTATATTTCAACTATTTATCATGTTGAATTCACCATCATGCCAAGGAAGAAACCAAAAATTAAAACAATAGAAGAGAAGGAGATAAAATTGGAAAATAAAAGGGATAAAATGAGAATATTATGTAAACAAAGAAAATTACAAGCCACTAATGACAATTTAAGAGAAAGAAACAAAGATTTAGAGTTGTGAAGACAAAGAGAATGAATGCAACTCTTACACTTAACTAGAATTCTAAAGGTACACCATCTTCCAACATTGGAGCCATAGTATCATATCATGATAAAGAGACATCTTGTTCTTTTTTTGATGGCATATGCACTCCATCATGTCATTTTGAAGGCACAACATAAATATACCAAGTACGTGATATTCCTTCTTTTACATATTATTGCCAAGGCACACCATATTTGAACTTTGAAGGTGTTGGAAATGAAGAGCGTAATTGAGAGGGGAGGAGTGAATTAGTTAACACAAAAAAAATTCCATGTCCCTAGATGTCAATTCAAAATTTTCACTGATAATGCAATACTCTTAAACTTGGTTATACCTAAAATATTACTGTCACTTAATTAAAAAAGAAATCTTGTAAATTAGAATCTATTTTAATCGTTAATAATTTAGTTTCAAAAAGTTAAAGCATAAGGAAAATAAGATGAACAAAGATGACACCAAGATTTAATGTGGAAACTGAATTTGGGAAAACCACCATGTAACTAGTTACAATATTTTTCACTTTTCTAAAGTGAGCCCTATTAGGAGCTAACCCTGTTAAAGGTTACAAAACATACTATTAAGTATGACACTATTAGAGGATTTAGATCACCCTATTAGGAGTGGCTTGGTTAGAGGTCTTTGAACACTTCAATCTTGAAATGTCACATTGCTAGAGGATTTACAACATGACTATTAAATCAAATCTTTTAAGAGATTTCTTCACTACAAAAATAGTTAGAAGGTAACAATAATTAGACATGATTTAAGTAGTAATTATATTTGCAAATTTATATCTCTATTCTGGCTTGACCTTTGGATCCTTACTAATTAGATGTTCTTTGCAACTTAACTCCCTCACTTGCCTTCTCTTCTTTTTCGTTCACTCATATTTTCATGTCAATCCATATTACACTTGTACACTTTATCCTTATAACATGAAATTTATTATATATCATAAGATTTTTCAAGTTGGCTTGAATATCCTTTCAAATAATCAATAAAAATTCAAATAGTTGGCCTCAATAATTTAATTAATAGAAAATTGTATTTTACTGACACTCAATCAATACTGAGATTGAACACTTGGTTAATATTACAATTTCTTTGTTGCCTAACCACTCGATTAACACTGAAAGTAGGATATCCTTCATTAACTAACTACTCGGTTAACACTGAAATGTCTTCATTACCTAACTTCTCGATCACCACTAAAATATGCTTGGTTAACATTTCAAATATTCATTTCTTGGTTAATACTAATATTTGTGTAACATCAGTTGCAACACACAATTGAAGAAATATTTCCAACAAACTCCCTCTTTGACATTGATGGAAATACATTACGTAAACATATAATGATAAGAGTACAAGCAATAATATCCTTAGTTTCATTCTTATTCTCATCCATACAAAATCCCTCTATGATTCTACTTGGATTTGTCTCAACTGCTTCTAAATGAATTTTCCCTATTACATCTTCCATCTCTCTGCTGTGTGCAAGGAAACTTGCAAAAAAAAATATAACCATTTCAACATAACCCATAATAGATTTGAAATAAATATGCAATCAAAATCCATATGCAAAAGAATAGACAGAATTCCCAAAAAAATGTGACACAAGATATACCTTGGGAAACCCTCATTGAGGGAAAAAAACCAACCTCCAAAAGCATCTATCACCATGTATTAATCAACAAAAAACACCATTGCAATACAACCATGGAAACCTTCAAAGCCATAGCCACCATCAAGCAATCTATGTGAAAAATGCATGAATCCACACATCCCATGCCATGCTTCCAACTTTCACAAATGCTCCCTTGGCTAATCTATCAAGCCTTGTCTTGCTTGACTTTCCTTTTCACCTTTCTTTCCCCGTTTTGTCTTGTTTGTACAACTACCCTTTTGGTTGTTCATATAGTAGTAAGTCCCATAAAACCATCAAGTGGTATGACATAAACCATGTGCTACCTAACCCATTGATCCCACATTTAATATTGGACATTTAATTTATTTTTCCTCAATATTAAATAATTACATCAAATATTATCACAATGTTACTATACAACTTATCAATTATATCCAATGGGAATCTTACATGTTGCGCATCTAGCTAGGTTCTCCTAGTTGCAACATTACATAATAAAATAAAATAACATAATATAACAATATTATGCAATGTGTGCAACACCCATTGTCTCAACAATCTCCCACTTGTTATATACATTGCATAGGGTTAATCTATAGCCATAGATGAACAAGAGAACAATCCCTCCTGGCACATCCACCATCATGGATCAAAGCTTTTGCAAGTAGGGATGAACAACTAGGGCCAAAGACACACCCAACTATCCACCAAGCTCATTGAATAAATAAAATGGAAGAAAAACATAGAAAACAACACCAAGGAGAGAGAGAGAGAAAATACTTTTATTAATTCATCAAATGTTCAAAATACATGCCCAGTTGTAAGGCCTTTTTGGTTACAACTAGATACAAAATATAGCCCTAATTTCTATATTCAATTTCAAACTTGCAACATTTGCTCTGACTCCCAATCCTCTACATTATTCTCCTAAAACTAAACCAAATATCTCTACTTATACTTGCCAAAATGACTTAGAGAAGTTTCTAGAACATTACAACAAAGAAAGGCTGACCTCAAAATGATGAACACTCATCCCTAGAAAAGATCCTATCATTAAATTCATGATCTAAATTAAATACAAGAGTTGGCTCCAACTAAGAACCAAACACATAGATAACTCGATCAAAGGACTCGATCATTAGTAACACAAGTTCACTCAACAAATGAAGAAATGGTTAGTCAGTATAGGAACAATTTACTTCACACTGATGGAACATAGTCACCAAAGGAACAACTCATCTCATACTAATAGAACTCGATCACCAAAGGAACAACTTGGTTCATACTGAAGAGCTTGGCAAGGTCTAAAAGAACTCAGTCTAAACTATCATAATGAACAAAAGTGCAAGATTATAAGGCAACCCAAGATGCTCCTATACCAGACAACTAGGGTTGAAGAAATGATTCTATTGAATCATGCAAATATCATAACTTGAGCTGAGTCCAACTCAAATTGAGAAATCCATGTAGCATCTTCAACTAGTCTATTTTTCCATTTCACCAAATACTCATAGTAATATTTTCCTCTTGTGTTCTTACCAATTATTTGACCCAATACCTACTTAACCTCTTCAATCTTCTTCTTAGGATAATCATCTAATACAAAAAATTAATCATTTGACTCATGATACTTATGAAAATCAACAATATTGAATATAGGAGATATATCCATGTTATTAGGTAACTCAAATTCATAAGCATTTCCACTGTCAAACTTCCTCAAGATCTTACAAGGGCCAAAATTTATCATCTTCAACTTACTGTATGTTCCAATAGGAAGTCTACCTTTCTTCAAATGAACCATCACCTCATCACTAACTTTAAACATGATGTCTTCTAGACTTATCAACAGTCTCCTTATACTTTTGATTACTTTGTTCCAACCTCAACTTCACTTCCTTATGCAAAGACTCCATAAAATCAAAAAATTCTTCCCCTATAGCACTTCTCTTTTCTTCACCAAAAACATCCCTCAAATTTGATCCTCCTCTAGGTTGCATTCCAGTAACAATCTGAAAATGTATTTTCCTTGTACTTCTATTCACAAAATTATTATATGAAAATTCAACTTGTGCTAATACCAGCTCCCAATTACTTGGTTTATCTCCAACTAAACATCTCAAAAAATTTCCCAAGCTTCAATTTACAAACTATATCTTTACATCTATCAATAGATGGAATGTAGAACTAAAATTCAACTTAGTATCCATCTCCTTCCATAAAGTCCTAGAAAAATAACCAACAAACTTACTATCTCTGTCAGAAATAATACTTCTTTCTAATCCATGCAATCTAACAATCTTTTTGAATAAAATCTCAGCAACATGCTTAGCATATGATCTCTTCTTACATGGTATGAAATGAGCCATCTTAGAAAATATATCCACAAGAACAAATAAGGAATCATACCCCCTTATTGTCTTAGGTAATCCAAGAAAAAAATCCATACTGATGTCACTCCAATGTTTCTCTGGAATAGAAATAAGTGTATACAAACCAATATTTTGACTTATCCCTTTTTCAACTGGACAAACTCCAAAACTCCTTACAAACTTATGAACATCCTTATACATATGTGACCAATAGTATTCATCCTTCAACAAACTCATTGTCTTATCAATTCAAAAATGTCTAGCCAATCCACCAAAATATTTTTCCTTAATCAAATTAGCTTTCATAGAACTTGATATACATGCCTAAATTACTTTGAATAACATACCTTTTTGAATGAAATACTCATCATACTTACTCATGTGATCTAATATATTTGGTGCTCTACACTCTCTCCATAAAAATTAGGGTTAGTATCATACAACTCTTTCATTTCATCTAAACCAAGAACATCAACCTTCATCTCAGTCAACAAAGAATATATTCTACTCAATGCATTAGAAACTTGGTTAAGAACTCCACTTTTATGCTTGATCACAAGTGTAAAACTTTGCAAGTAGTCAACCCACTTCATATGTCTTTGATTCAATTTATGTTGACTTCCCAAGTACTATAAATCTTTATGATTAGTACATGACACAAACTCCTTAGGAATCAAATAACGTCTCCACTTCTTCAAGGCTTGAACAATAGCACAAAAATCTTGAACATACACAACATACTTACTTTTAGCATCATTAAACTTTTCACTAAATAAAACAATAAAGCAACATGTTTATCTTCTTGACTCAATACAACTCCTATTATACTGCCACTTGCATCACATTGAACTTGAAATACCTTATTGAAATTAGGAAAAGCCAATACAAGTGACTCAGCAATCTTTTATTTCAAAGTCTCAAAACTCATATCATCTCCATGTGTCCAGTTGAAATCCCTTTTATCTTCTCTCATTGTCTTAGTCATAGCATTACAAATAGAATTAAAATTCTTTATAAACTTCCAATAGAAACTAGCCAAACCATGAAATGATCTCCTCACCCACATTCTTAGGTGTAGGCCATTTCAAAATTGGTTTAACCTTCTTAGGGTCCATTCTCAAACCATTAGTTGAAACCAAAAATCCCAAATACACAATCTCCTCTTGCATAAAGGAACACTTTTTAAGGTTAATCATCAACTTCTCCTCCTTTAATCTCTACAATATTTTTCTAGCATGCTCAAGATGTTCTTCCTTAGTCTTATTGAATATCAAAATATTATCCAAATAAACAATAGAAATCTTACCCAAAAATATCTTAAGAACTTCATTCATCAACCTCATGAAAGTACTAGGTGCATTAGTCAAACCAAAAGGCATTATCAATCACTCGTACAAACTATACTTTATCTTGAAAGTAGTCTTCCATTCATCACCTTCTCTGATTTTGATCTGATGATACCCACTCTTCAAAGAAATCTTGGTAAAATATTTTACTTCACTTAAACATCCATTATGTCATCCATCCTTGGCATAGGAAACCTATATTTCACTATGATCTTGTTAATAGCTACTCTTCATTTTTCTTAGCTGCTAATACAATAGGTACAACATATGGACTCAAAATTTCTCTAAACAAACCTTTCTACAATAACTCATGCACTTGTCTATTAAGTTCTTCATTCACTATAGGTGTCAATCTATATGATGCTTTACTTTGTAAAATAGCTCTATGGATCAGGTCCATACAATGAATTATACTCCTTGCTAGTGGTAAACCATCATGTATTTCTTCCACAACAATATCTTTATACTCATTAAAAAAATTGGCAATTTCTTTTAGTAGTCGATCAATACTACCAACTTCTATTGTCACTTAGTTACCACTAGGGTCTTCTACTTAGTTGCCACCATCTATCACCCAGTTATGACTAGCATAACTTAGTCAAATTCTTTTTCAAATTTATTTCCATTAACCATGCAAATTCTTATAGTAGTACAATTAACCTCATCAAGACTTTCAATCAAAGGAAACAATATTTTCTTTCTCCCATTCACCCAAAGAGTATATTGATTCAATATTCCATCATGTATAACATATCTATCATATTTCCAAGGTCTACCCAACAAAATATGACAACAATCCATAGGCATAATATCACATAGAACTTCATCAAAATAATGTCGAAACTTACTTTACAATACATTGTTCACTTACCAATATCTTATGCTCATCTTTGATCAAACAAACATGATAGGGTTTAGATGCTTCAACCTCTGCAACTACAACTTTGTAACCAACTCTTCTAATGCCAAATTTGTAGAACATCTACTCTCAATAATCATCTTGCAACATTTTCCAGCCATCTTACATTTGGTCTTCAAAAGACTTCTCCTTAGAATAGGTTCCTCATCACTTCCCTTATTACATAAAGTTCTTCTCCCCACTAGATTTTATCTAGCCTTAGGTCTACTCGGAAAAACCACAAAGTCTCCTTGAATCATAGCATTTTTGTTACCTTGTTCATTCTTAGAGGATCTACACTCAAAGGATCTATGCCTTTCTTTGCCACATCTGAAACAATTACCTTGAAACCTACCTCTCAAATAAGAATTGCCTCTTCCTTGGTAAGAACTAGTACCTCCTCAATAAGAATTATCACCTTTCCACTTAGTGTTTCCTTTTTCATCATTCTTCCATTCAAATTTTCCCTTATCTTGTATAGTATTATGAGATCTACCACCTTATCTATAAGATCTACCTTTTTCTTTTAGAATCTTCCACCTCTACCTCTTTGTCTTTGTTCATGCTTCTTTCTCAAGTTCTCCTCATCTTTCAAGGTATATTGATATGCTTCCTCCACAATTTTCAATTTCATAAAACCTATTTCATCTTGAATTCCATATATCAATCCATTTAGGTACCTTGTAAATTTCTAAACATCATCATCCACATGTCCAAATCTAATGTCCAATCTGTAGAATTCCATAGTATACTCCTTCACAGTCATGTCCATTTGTCTCAAATTTTGCATTTTTCTCAACAAGATAACTTGGTAATTATTAGGAAGGAACTTTTTCTTTATCTTTTCACCATTTTCAGCCAAGTATTGATCTTCTCCTTTCCTCTCCTTTGTCTATCAGTTTGCAAATGCTCCCACCATAGTGAGGCATGACCTTTAAGTCTAGTAACTGTAATTTCTACCTTCCTCTTATCAAGTATATTTTCAAACTCAAAGAACTTATCCATATCAAAGATCCAATCCAAGCTAATATTGGTATCAAATTTTCCATCATAAGGAACAACTTCTACAATAGGCTTTGAATGTGCCCTAGAAAATACTCTCAACAATATTTCCTCATCTGATCTTCTTTAGGTTTTTTATTAGGGTTTGGTGCTATAGCTTCATCATCAAGAACTGCTCCTATCCTTTGGGCTATCTCCATAGTATCTAATCTGGCTACAATTTGTCTCTTTGTATCAAATATGGCATTATCAGTATTTTTTCTACTGCAAACCATCTTTATAATTAGATTCCACCAAGACCATGACCCTCTACAAGTTATAGGTCAAATCCTCAGATTCTACTACACTACAACCAAATTCACTTAGGGTTGTACATGATCCAATCTTCACAAGGATAAACCTCTAGCTTTGATACCACCAAGTGGAAGGAGGAATGAACAACTAGGTTGAAAGGAACACCCAATTGTCCAACCACTTCACTAAGTAAACATAATGAAATAAAAACATAGAAGACAAAACCAAGGAGATAGGTAATAAATACTTTTATTGATTCATCAAGTGTTCAACATACATGCCCAGCTATAAGGCCTTCTAGGTTATGACTAGATACAAAATATAACCCTAAGTTCTATATTCATCTTCAAATTCACAATATCTACTTTAACTCCCAATCCTCTAAGTTCTTCTCTTAAAACTAAACAAAATACCTCTACTTATACTTGCCAAAATGACATACAAAAGTTTCTAGAACATTACATCAAAGAAAGGCCAACTTCAAAATGGTCAACACTCATCCCTAGACAATATCCTATCATTAAATTCAAGGTCTAAATTTAATACAAGAGTAAGCTCCAACTAGGAACCAAACACATAGACAAATTAGTCAAAGGACCTGAGCATCAGTAACACATGTTCACTCAATGAACAATGAAACACTCAATCAACACAAGAACAACTCAGTTCACACTAATGGAACTTAGTCACCAAAGGAAAATATTGACTCATACTAATGGGACTTGGTCACCAAAGGAATAGCTCAATTCATACTGAAGAGCTTGATGAGGTCTAAAAGAACCTGGTCTAAACTATCAGAATGAACAAAAGTGTAGGATTAAGGCAACCCAGGATGCTCCTACATCAAAAGTACACCATGTGCTCCATCTAGGTACCCACAACAAAATCAAAGTATTGAAAATCTTAAATATGAGTGAAGCCACCTTCTATTATGCCACTTCCATAATACATACATAGAAGCCATCCAAAGAGAAAGCCACTCAACCTATCACATTGAAAGATCATAAAATCTTGTACCAACTCAAATGTCAAGAACAAACACTTGATCTAAAGGTCATCACATATATCCATATTTGTAAAAATATCCATAGGTGAAATAAAACCCACAAAAAGTGCCAACCCATCCAACTATCCATACCTCCAAAGTTACACCAATTGAATCTCACATAATCATTAACATATCCAATCTATAACCTGCAATCACAAGCCTCAAGAGCAATACTTGCCACATATATACCATGAAGCTCCCATTGAAAAATAAAATTTCAAATCTATAACTAATCCACTCACAACATCTCAAATAATTAAATGCAAGAGTCATCTCCAACTAAGAACCAAACACATAGACAACTTGGTCAAAGAAGGACTTGAGCATTAGTAACACAAGTTCACTCAACAAATGAAGAAATACTCAATCAACATAGGAAAAAATCAGTTCATACTGATGGAAATTAGTCACCAAAGGAACATATCAACTCATACTAATGGAACTTAGTCACCAAAGGAATAGTTTGATTCATACTAAAGAGCTTGACAAGGTGTAAAAGAACTCATTCTGAACTATCAAAATGAACAAAAGTGTAGGATTATAAGGCAACCTAGGATGCTCCTACATCAAAAGAACATCATATCCTCCATTTAGGAACCCATAACAAAATCAAAATATCCAACATCTCAAATATTAATGAAGTCACCTTATATTATGCCACTTCCACAAGACATGCATAAAATCCATCTAAAGAGAAAGCCACCCAACCTATCACATTAGAAGATCATAAAATCATGTAACAAATAAAATGTCAAGAAAAAACACCTAATCTAAAGTTAAAAACATGTATCCATAGTTGTAAAAATATCCATAGCTAAAATAAAACCCACAAAAACTACCAACCCATCTGACTATCCATACCTCCAAAGGTACACCAAGCAAATCTCACATAATCATTAGTTACATATATGATCTATAACCTGCAATCACAAGCCTCAAGAGAAATACCTATCACATATATACCATGAAGCTCCCACTGAAAAATATAATGTCAAATCTATAACTAATCCATTCACAACATCTCAATTAAGTGAATCCATGTAGTGTGAAGGACATCCACAATACATAAACCAATAATCTACAAGAACAACTCTCATAACAAGTCTTCAACACTCTCCCAAGTTCTCCACAACCAAAAAAGGTAATAGGTAAAGAAATAATGATTTTATATCTCACATGACATACACAAACACAACTAGTGATCACAATCTCCTAACAACCTCAAATCCAATGTAAGTGAAACCATACATCTAGGAAAATAACCAAGACCAAAGAGAAACTATACAAATAATAACTAGTATCATGTCCAACTACACACACCTCTAGATGTAAGCTATGCTAAGTAAGATCTCCACCATAAAACCCCAACCAAGAAGCTACAAAAACACCCAAACTATACCATATAACTAATCATGGATGTAAGACTCTCACAAGAAGATCAAACTTATAAACCATTCCTAAACCAAGGAATAAACATTCTTAATCCAAGGTATATGCTCAATATAAAACTATCTTCCAAACTTAACCGACATAACAACAACATATGCACATGAAGATAACCAATGCTAAAACATTTCTGAAATGAACCCTCTAGAACTAAATCATGTAACATAGCTTATGATCCATATCAATGAAAGATAAGCATAAACATAATGCACTTGAGAGAAACAATGGGCTACACCTCTCAAGTAGTAACCTGCTTAGTAGACCAAGAGTGGGGAATGAGAATGTTTATCAAGATAACCAAGTCTCCAACCAAGACTCATCTAAGAAAAATCTCCTTTGAAGTCCATATCAACTGAATGCCCCTTAGACTTCCTGCTGAAACCATCAACTGTCTCAAAAAATACTTCTCTAATCCAAGATAAATTAGCATCACCACCATCTCTAAGTATCCATGAGCACCTATAACCAATCAATTAATGCCAACTCCAAATGTAACATAACACTATATCATGAAGTATCTAGAAAATGATCAATGTACTCAATAACAAGAAATTAAACCAAGATCAATTTCAAAGTTCCAACCATGGTCTCAGGAACATAAAAATGACAACATGATCTAAACCATCTCAACCAAAGAGATAAAATTCTCCATATGAAAACACCATAACATTTCAAACTCTAAATGTGTATCAAGAGTATACCATGCCATAACAATGAAACCATCCTCACACCAAGGATAACATGCCAAATGAAAGTATAAACTACACCTTTACTAAGAATCCCATGAGTCCTCAAGATGCAACCATCTCCACATACCATCAAGAACTATCTTTGCAAAGATTAAGATAAAAAAGAGCCCCATGAGTCTTCAAGATTCAACCATCTTCACACATCATGAAGATAACAAGTGCTCCATACAAATGTCAAAGATGCTTCTACAACAACAAGATCTAAGACAAACCTATGACATATGTAAAAATTCAATAAACATATCAATACCAACAATGCCCACTCAATCATAGGGCCAAGTCACCGATGGCATCATAAAATCCATCTCCTACACAAAAATCCTCCAGGTCTACACACAAAACCAAAGTGTCAGTACCATGTGAAACCAAGATCTCCAAACAAAGAAAATACAAACCAAACCAAGAACTAATATTGTACTACCACCTCATCATTGTAACAAGCTCCCACTAAACCATGTATCCAAGATATCCATGACATCATAAAGAAATAACCTTCCTCTAACCATGAGAATCAACCAATGCATCAAACTATCAAAGAGCTCAAAGTGCACTTCATGAGATCCTCAAGAGAAACCAAATAACCATGATCCTTAACCAAGAAGATGTAACACCATAACCAAATTAGGAATCTAAACCAATGAACATCAAGGATGTACCTATATATTCAATCGTGTCATGCAAAAGTCCATGGCACCATGATCACATATCTAAACCGAGCATCTAATTCTCAAAGTTTCCAACCTCTTAGCATAAAATAGTCAACCATAATCCTCCACCATGACTGTACCTTGTAACAACATCTCATACCTTCTATATGAAGAAAAAAAAAGAAAATCATGTGACTAAGGGCACAAAAAACTTAAATTGAAGAAACCAATTTGACTATGCATCAATAATGAAAGATCAATGGAAAAAAAACAACCCATAACGAAGTCATCCATGCAACCTATAATTATAAATTGCTTACAATGTTGTGCAACTTGTAGACCCTATTGATAACAATTATTCAATTGTATATTGTCATTGATGTTACAAAAATATTATACACTAACCAAGAACTTCTAGTTGGAAATAAGTTTAGAAGAATTTAGTATCAACCGAGAAAGTTTAGGAATTCCTACATAAACCAAGTTAGGTTGGTTGCCAAAGGAGTTTAGTATAAATTGAGTTGAGTCAGTTACCAAGGAACCCAATAATAACTGAGTGACCCAATTTTAGCTGACCTTCAATAGATTAGTTTTATCCATTGGTTTGTTATGCAAGCCAACTCAATGGATGTTATTTGTTTATATGAAAGAGTATTCAAGCCAACTTGAAATTATATTTCATATATATGAAAGGTCAAGATGTGGATTGAAATATGAAAAAGTGGAGAAGAAGATAAGATGTGTATAGAGAATGATATCTAATTAAGAGCATAGTATCTAAGGAGTTGGAAAGAATATTCTGATCAGGGAGGATCTAGAGGATAAGCCAGAATAGTGATCTAAATATGCAATTTAGTTTCTTTGTTAATCAAGTCAATCATTCTTACTCTTTAACAATTATAGTAGTAAAGAAATCTATTAATAGAGGTGACTTAACAGTCATTTTGTAAATCCTCTAACTAGGTGAAATTTCTAGATTAAAGTGTCTTAAGACCTCTAACAAGGCAACTCCGTACAGGGTATTTTAAATCCTTTAACAAATTTACACCAAACAACATGTTTTGTAACCTTTAATAAGGTTGGCTCCTAATAGGGCTCACTTTAGAAGAGTGAAAAGTTGTAACTAGTTGTATTTGTGATTTTCCCAAATTAGATTTTCACATTAAATCTTGGTGTCTCATGTGGTCATGTTATTTTCTTACTACTTTATCTTTTGCAACTAAGTTACTAAAGGTTAACACACATTAATATATCAAGATTGCTTTGTTAACTAAGTTACAATGGATATCTAGTTCTAACTGAGCTGTGAGTTAAAAGGAAGCTTGTATTGACATCTAAGGGATTTGAAATTATTTTAGTGGTAACTAATTCACCCCTCCCCTCTAAGTTACTCCTCTTATATTTCCCAAAATTGGTATCAAAGCTATTGGTGCTTGTAGGAAAGGTTTTAAGGACCTAAGCTAAAGGTCAAGATGTCTTATAGAAGAGAGATTCCTAAGTTGAATAGAGAAAACTTCAAAGTATGGTAGGAACTCATGAGGTTGCATTTGGGAACCATTAGAGACACATGCCTAAAATTCCTAGAGAACTAATATGTATCACCTCCTAATCCTTTGGATGTGAATCAGATGGTAGATAAAAAGAATCACAACACAAGGATGATTAATATTGCTTTTTCTCTAAATTATGTTGATAAGGTCAAAGATTTTACTACTGCTTATGAAATGTGGAACAAGTTGCAAAAAAATTGAGGAGATGAAAATGTGAGGAGAGGAAAAGTAGAAATTTTAAGAGGTTAATTTGATTAGATGAACATGAGAGAAGATGAAAACATTGCAAACTACAATGAAAAATCAAAGCAAGTGTGAGTGCAATCAGAGCCTTAGGAGGGAAAATAGAAGATGTAATAGTAGTTATGAAGGTAATAATAACTCTTCTTCCTATTTATACAATTAGAGTTTCATTGATTCAAGAGATGAGATTTGATCCCAAAAGTGATATTATATTGTATGCACTAGTGGGAAGGTTAACAACTTTTGAGTTGGATAACTTTGATAACTATCTTCTTGGATCATGCAATATAGAATCAACATTCAAAGAAAAACTAACCCTTGGTAGAAAGGGAGGAACATCAAAAGGAAAACAATTTGATAGTGAAGAAGAAGAAGAATCTGATGATGATTGAAGCCATTAAAGTCCTACTTGCAAGGGGGTTACCAAAAGACAAAGG
Organism: Cupressus sempervirens; assembly: GCA_028749045.1. NCBI lineage: Eukaryota > Viridiplantae > Streptophyta > Pinopsida > Cupressales > Cupressaceae > Cupressus > Cupressus sempervirens. Next base: position 687,248,415 of record CM053792.1, on the reverse strand, counting down.
TAAATATAAAGGCAAAATTCTATTGATTTATTTTTCTTGTGAATAACTTGGTGACATTACTATAAGGTGTCCTAAATAAGGAAAGTAAAGATGATATAAAATCCAACAAGTTCAAAGAAAAGAAATATTTCAAGAGCTATAAAGAGTACAAAGACAAAGGTAAGAAATCTTGTTATATTGCTAAAGATTTTGATATTGATAATGAAGATGAAATGGTGTATATTTCTATTAAGGATGAATCAAATGACAAGGATAATGAAAAATATGCACTTATTTCTCATTTTAGCAAGAATGACACATGGATAATAGATAGTGGTTATTCTCATCAAACGAATGGTGATAAAACTATGTTTGAACTCTTGGAACAATATGATGGTGGAAGTGTTAAATTTGGAAACAATGAACCACATTATGTGAAGGGAAAATTTTTCTTTGCATTGACTGATGGAATAAGATGTGATAATGCCTTTTTAGTTGAAGGGCTAAGACATAATCTTGTAAGTGTGGTACAACTAAACAACATTGGACTCAAGTTAGAATTCATGAATGGGAAGGCTAGGCTTTTGGATGGTAAAGGAAACTTAGTTGGAACTGGCAATTAGACAAAAGGTAATCTATTCTATCTAGATCTAACTGATAATTCATGCTTCTTAGCACATATAGAGGAAAGTTGGTTATGGAATAAAAGTCATGTAAACTTTGATAATATGGTTACTATAAGAAAAAATAGAAGATTAAGAGGTGTTCCAAAACTGAAGAAACCTAAAATGGCCATATGTAAACAATGTTAGATTTGAAAGATAGGTAAAATTAGCTTCTAAAGTAAAAATTTCAATACTAAAAAAGTCTTGGAACTAGTTCATACAGATATTTGTGGAACAATAGGTACAAAGAGCTATATTGGAGATAAATTTTTTCTTTTGTTTTATGATGATTATTCTAGGATGATGATAGTAATGTACTTGAAGGATACATATGAAGCTTTTCAAAAATTCAAGTGGTATTTGGCTAGAGTTGAGAAAGAAACAAGTAAGAAGTTAAAATGCTTAAGATCAGATAGAAGACAAGAATTCATCTCTAATAAATTCAAAGAATTCTGCAATGAAAGAGGAATCAAAAGATAGGTATTTGCACCTGGCACACCTCAACATAATGGTATAGCAGAAAGAAGAAATAAACCCATCATGAATTGTGTAAGAACACTGATGATAGAGAATTTTTTTACAACCAAATATTAGAAGGAAGGAATCAACACATCAGTTCATACCTTGAACAAAGTTCAACGAAAGAAAGGTACATATCAAACACCTTATCAATTACGGTATGGCTATAACTCTAATGTCTATTATTGTAAAGTATTTGGAAGAAAATGTTATATCTTAAAACTGTCAAGGAAAGAAAAATTTGATGTGAAGAGTGATGAAGGCATTTTCCTAGGATACTCCAATAAGAGAAGAACATATAAATGTTTGAATCTTGCTACTCACAAGGTTATAGAAAGTGCAAATGTAAAAATTGATGAGTTTGTAAAAAAGAATGAATAAAAAAGTAAAAAGGAACCTAAAGATTACATAAACTTTTTTTACTTTGAGCTTGATACTTTACCCAACATTCATTAGATTACCCCACATAAATCACCCAATTCTGGAGTGTCAACCGAGTTGTATGTAATGTCAACTAAGTTGCATCTAGTAGAACCCAAATTAGAGACAATTCAAACTGAGTCCTAGATAGAGGAACTTGAGTCATAGTCTGTGGGAATCGAGTCTCAGATAGAAGAAACATAGAAAAGTTTGGAAATTCATAGAACCTTTAAGCATGGTGAACCAAGTGAATATAATCCAGAATCTAGAAGTAAGATACATGTACTTGCTAGATATGTTATAAGGCATCATGCTTCTGAGCAAATAATTGGAGATCAGATAGGAGGTACAATGACAAGGAACAAACTAAAAGGTAGATGTTTCTTACTGAATTTGAAATCTAGAACTATTAATAATGCATTGAATAATGAAAGTTGGATAGAGGCAATAAATGAAGAGATAGGGGAAATTGAAAGGAACAATACTTGGAATCTTATTCCTAGAACCAAGGATAAAAATGCAATTGGTACAAAGTGGGTATTCAGAAACAAATTGAATGAAAATGGTGAAGTATCAAGGAATAAGGCAAGGGTAGTGTGCAAAGTATATACTCAAGAATAAGGCATAAACTATGGATAAACATTTTCTCCTATTTCTAGACTTGAAGGAATCAAAACACTACTTGCATATGCTACATTTAAAGGATTCAAAGTGTATCAAATGGATGTAAAATCGGCTTTCTTGAATGAAATTTTGGAAGAGAAAGTTTGCATTGATTAGCCTAAAGGTTTCATTGATCCAAATAAAAGAGACATGGTCTATAAGTTACACAAATCTTTATATGGTTTAAAGAAAGCTCCTATATCATGGTATGAGAGACTTCATGGATATCTGGTAAAGATTGGTTTTCAAAGAACCAATGATAATAGAAGTCTGTATATTAAAGTGGGACCATAAAACAAGATTTTGTTAGAAGAAATATTTATGGATGATATCATATTTATAGGTCATGATGACTTATGAAAATCATTCTTTGAAGAAATGAGGAAAGAGTTTGAAATGTCAATGTTTGGAGAAATAAAATCCTTTTTTGGTTTACAAGTTCATCAAATGAAGGATGGCATATACATTGCCTAGTCAAAATATGTCAAGGAGATATTAAATACCTTTGGAATGGAAGAATCCAAACCAGTTGGAACACCTATGTCTACTGGACATAAGTTATCCAAGAATGATGATTCAAAAGAGGTAAATCAAACTATTTATAGATCTATCATTGAGAAACTTTACTATGTTTTTCATACAAGACTTGATATTGCATTAGTAGTTGGTATAGTTGCAAGATTTTTTGCAAATCCTAGAGAAAATTATATGATGGTAATCAAAAGAATTATGAGATATCTAAAAGGCACTCAAGGCTATGGACTATGGTACAAGGAAGGAGGGAACTTTGAGTTAAAATACTTTAATGAGCACCAATAGAGGAGAATTATTTCTTGGAAAGAGGTTAGTATCTTGGACAAGTAAGAAGCAAAATTGTATCTCTCAATCTACAGTAGAGGTAGAATATGCTATCGCAATAATTAATTGCTCCAATATAATGTGGTTCAAGAAATTGCTATCAAGAATGAAGGAAGAAATCAAGGATCTAATGGTTATCTATTTTGATAACACAAGTGCAATCAATATATATAAAAATACAATAATGCACACCAAGACAAAACACATTACAATCAAGTACCATTTTATGAGAGAATTAATTCAAGATAAAGAGGTTAGATTGGTATATGTTAACACAAAGGAGTAGGTTGTTGACATACTTACCAAACAATTACCTAAGGATGTATTTTTTTATCTAAGAGGAAAGCTAGGAGTCAGTCCTCTATCTAATGTTCACTAAAGGATAGATTAGTGATGCATCAACCAAACTACATTGAAGATTTATCAAGTTGATGCAAAGAAGTCAGAGATAATTGCATGTCTCAATACATCAGGTACATTATAAAATCATTGTGTCAAGTATTTGGCTTTTGATGTCAAAGAGGGAGAAAATAATGTCATATATTAATTGAGGGATAGATTGGTGTAATCAAAGAAGAATCCATGTTAGTAATCTACAAGAGGGAGAACTTGATCTAGTGGAGTTTGAAGATAAGATGGCAGAGGGAGAATCTCAAAGGGAGTTTGTTAGACACAATAGTCCACCAGGATAATTGAGATAGAGGGGAGGGGTGGATTAGTTATCCAACAATTAAAACATTTATCTTCTTTAAACAAACTTAACCATTCAACCAAAGTAAACAAAAACCATAATAAAATGATCATAGATAATTACACTAGATATGTTGACTAGGGAAACCCTTGATTAGAGGGAAAACCCTAGTGGGAGTGATGCCCACAAGATGATGTACTAATATAAATATTTCTTGTTAAAGGATGGACCCTATTAGGAGTTTATTACAATATTTAGTACAATGAATCCCGATTAGGAGACTTTGAATCCCTATTAGGAGATTCTAACCCTCTTAGGAGTTGTAGTACGATATATGCAAGATGAGCCTACTACCCAAACATGAAATTTCAACTACATGAAGAGCTCATTTCTCAAACAAGTAATTTACTATTACCTTCTCCTTTCCTTTCCTCTTTCCTCTATCCTATTAACTAGACTAGTCATTGTTAGGCCTTATAGACTAGGTCACAAACCTCAAATCCAAATACCAAACCTCAGATCACTCAGCAAAAACTTCACATTTCATACTCATTGCTACTTATCATCAATTCAAATCCACATTTTCACATACCAATGATAAAGAAAAATTTCCTTCCTTTATACTGAGTCCATAAAAAAATTCCTTGAGTCAATTGTTAAACCTCCTCAATTAATTATTATAGGACCTCATAAAGAACACGTTACACTTAGCAATAACATTAATCTTCCATCTTGCAACTTGAATAAATTTTTGTACATGTGATATTATGATGAGTGAGCTTAGCCACGTCATTATCAACATGTCTTCTTCGTGTCCTCAACCTCGATCCTCAAGATATCAACTTTGCTAAGAGATATAACAAGTTTACTAGAATATGCCTTTGTAAAGTCTATCTCAAAACATACATTACCAAAACTCTCATAACTTCTTCTAGACTTATCCTTTCTTCTTTCAAAGTTAACTACATATACTATATATTTAGAAGTATCTCCCATAACTTTGGATATTTATAATACTCGAGTAGTTATCCATGCCAGCTTGGACTTTGTATTTTTCATCTGTCAAATACCATAGAAAATTGCTATGTTGACATCAATGACAAACTCAGTCATGAATGTAACATATCATCATAGTAGCATCTCTACTATAGTCCCCCATAGGAATATCATCATCATTTATTCTTGCAACCAATCTTCTAACAATCTCCCAAATCTTCCAACAATCTCCCCCTTTGGCATTGATGGCAACATAGATGAAAAAACATCTAGTTCCAAGAATACCAACAAAATACTATTAATCATCTTTTTAAATCCTCTTCATCAATCATTCTCCCACATTGACATATCTCAATGTTTTTTATACAAAACTTTCATTCCATGCTGAGCTTATGCCAAACATCTTCCTCAGTATAATGTTTTTCATGCAATATTCTCCCCCATTGACATCAATGTCAAAGTTTTTTGCAACTAAAATCTCTACATCAAACTCTACAATGACTGATACTTACTAGCTTGAGTGTCAAAAGAAATTGTTTAAAATAATATCCAAAAAGAGTCCTAGATGACTCTGTCCATCATAGATACTCCCCAATTTAGGAAGCATCAAAAAACAATCCAAACAAATAATAGTGCTCTATTACCTTGGACTAGTGCACTCTTGCATCTTCTACTCTAATTTAGGAAGAGGCATAACCCTAGGCATACCTCATAAATACTCAAAAGTATCTTTGGGAAGAGACTTAGTGAATATATCTATAATCTACTCTTTATTGCTCACATACTCCAATGTAATTTCCTTGTCTAGAACTTTCTATCTCAACATGTGATAGTTGATAGGAATGCACTTAGTCTTAGAATGCAACTCTAGATTCTTAGACATGTTTATCGTGCTTGTGTTGTCACAATGTATGACAATAGGTTCATTGATTTCTATCCTTATATACTTTAGCATTTTCTTCATCCAAATGACTTGATTGCAATTATTTTCTATTGCAACATACTCTACTTCCACTGTACTCTGTGATGTACAATCTTGCTTCTTGGTTAACCAAGAAACTAATCTTCCTCCAAGAAACAAAGCTCCACCACTAAAGCTTTTTTTTTCATCCATACTACCTGCTCACTCTACATCAGTATAAGCACTTAGAGTGAAATCATTAGATCTTTCATACCATAATCTGAATTCTAAAGTTCCTTTTAGATATTTAAATATCATTTTTCCTATTTCATAATGTGCTTCTCTAGGATCAACCTTGAATGTTGTAATAATTCCAACTTCATTTTCTATATCTAGCCTTGTGTGAGTTAGATATTGCAATTATTTGATCATAGATTTGTATATCTTCTACTTAATAATAAGTGTCTCATCCTTTGTAGATAACTTATGTCTAGTTACCATAGGTGTTCCAATGGGTTTACATGTTTTTGAATCAAACCTTTTTAATAATTCATTCAAATACTTAGTCTGAGAAATAAAGATTCCTTCTTTATTCTATACAATCTACAATCCTAGGAAATATTTCATCTCTCCTATCATACTCATTTCAAATTCTTCTTTCATCTCCTTAGCAAAATTTTTACTTTCTTTATCATTTCCTCCAAATATGATATCATCAAAAAATATTACCAAAATCATCAAACCATCATCAATTTCTTTCCAATATAGATTACTATCTGCCATGCCTTTTCTATATCCAAGCATTGTCAAATGCTTGTCCAACCTCACATACTAGGTTCTTGGTGCTTTCTTCAATCCATAAAATTCTTTCCTTAGTCTACACACTATGTCCTTGTCATCTATCAAAGGACATCCTTCAAGCTACTCAATGTACACTTCTTCTTCAAGTTCTCCATTTAGAAATGCCAACTCAACATCCATTTGATATACTTTGAATTTCTTCTATGCTGCATAGGCTAAGAATAATCTTATTGCTTCTATTCTATCCATTGGAGCATAAGTCTCATCATAATCTATTCCTTCTTACTATAAGTAGCCTTTACATACCTATTTGGTTCCTATCACATTCTTGTCTATTGGTCTAGGGACCAATTCCCATGTTTCATTCTTTGCTATCTGATCCAATTCCTCTTTCATAGCTTATTTATAGTAATAATCTTTGCATGCTTCATTTGCATTCTTAGGCTCAACTTGAGATATCAAGCATAGTTCTTCATTCACTCTACTTCTTATCATTACTCCTTTGTCTTTTCTTTTGATGATTTGTTCAGATGGGTGATTCTTTATCATATTCTTTTCTAAAGTAGGAGTTGCTATCTCAACTCTTGGCTATACTGAAGGTTTTGAGCCTTGTTCCTACCTTGGCTCTCCTTCATTCTACAAGTCATTATTAGTCTCAAGAGATACCTCATCATTCTTTGGCTCAATAACAACATCATCCTCTGAATTGTAATCAACTATTCTCTCTTGTATCCTAATTTTCTCATCAATTCTCACATTTGCACTTTCCATAATAGTCTTAGCTCTCTAATTATAACATCTATAAGCCTTTCTTTTTAATGAATAACCAAGAAACATACCTTTATCAATTATAGCATCAAACTTACCAATATCATCATCTCTTTTGATCTAGCACTTACTCCCAAAGATTATGAAATACTTAATTGTAGGTGAGTGACCAAACTACAGTTCATAAGGTGTCTTGTTTGTATCTTTCTTGACTTGCACTCTATTCATAGTGTAGACTTCTACATTCATAGCTTCTCTCCAAAATGTCTTGGATACATCATTCTTTGCTAACATAGCTCTTGTAGCTTCTATAATTGACTTGTTTCTTCTTTTTGCAATGCCATTCTTTTCAAGGGTCCTCAGAGCTAATAACTTTCTTTTAATTCTATTTTATTCACAAAACATGTTAAAATCATTCAAAGTAAATTCTCCTCCTCTATCTAATCTTAAACATTTAATCTTCATATCAAATTCATTCTCAACCCTATTGTTGAATATTTTAAACTTATCAAATGCCTCAAATTTCTCTTTAAGAAATGCAACCCACATCAGTCTAGAAAAATCATCAACTAGAATCATAAAATACCTTTCACCATAGAATCCTTTAGTCTTTGTAGGACCATTGAGATCTATGTGTACGATTTCCAACCTCACTATAGTAGTAAAATTCATGTTGGGAAAAGAAGTTCTATTATGATTTTCCAAAACACACTCCTTGCGAATTATGTTAGTAGGCTTTACAATCTTCAAAAAATCTCTAACTAAAAACATTCTACTAGTCCTTACAATATGTGACAAAATCTCTTATGCCATAAACAACTATCATCTACCTTTGTAACCAAACATGTTATTTCAGTAAGATTCAACTGAAATGTATTACCTCTAGATTTGGTTCCTATTCCAATTACCTTTCCATTTTTTTCTTTGATCATGCATGTCTTTTTTCTGAACTATAACTGATAACCTTTGTCTACTAGTTGTCCAACACTCAAAAGATTGTGCTTTAAACCATCAAAAAATTATACATCATCAATTTTAGTCTTACAATCAAGAGTTATAGATCCAATATCTTTAACTTGGCATGTTGCATTGTTTCCAACTTTGACAATTCCTCCATCCTAACTTTTGAAGTCAACAAACTTGTTCATATCACCAATCATATGATGTGAATGACCACTATTAATTATCAAATTAGATTTCTTCTCAACCTATTATACCAAAGCTACTTTTTTAGAATTTATTCTTTAATTTCCACAAGTCCAATGTCATCATCACTAGCACTTAATTCTTGTTCGTCAGAATCATTATCCTCATTTGCATATAAACACTCTCTATCTTTTCTAGGTTTATGATTTACCTTATACTTTTTCTCTCTTTTAGGACACTTGGATGCATGATGACCATATTCATCACAAGTCCAACATTTGAAATTTTTCTTACCTCCTTTTTCTCTTCTTACCAAAAGGGCTACTCCTTCTTCAATCTTTTTGTCCTCTCAGATCTGCCACTTATAGAAAAATCTCCTCTAACACTTGTGTTTTTTGATAGACTAGGTTTAATATTCAAGGCAATGAATGTTGTCTCTTTTCTAGTCAATTCTCTAGACTGTGTAAGTTCATTCTCAACTAGTTCAAGTCTTCCAAGCAATGTCTCCTTTGTGAAATCTTTGGTACAAGATATCAACAACTGTATCATTTGAACAACTAACTTAAATGGTGGTGTTAGGGTTTTCAATATCTTCCATATAACCTCATCATCTTCTTTGGTCCCTCCTTGAGCTTTAATTACTATAGTAATTTCCGATATCCATTCTATATATGTTATTACAAATTCATCTTTCATCATTTTGGCATCTTGAAATGCATAAATCCAACTCTGCAGCCTCAACTTCTTAGAATGTGCATCACCTTCAAAACTATTTTCAAAATCTTTCCAAATTAAATGTGAAGTAGCAAGTAATTTTACCTGATTGTACTCAATTTCAAGAAGTGCATTTAATAGTGCTTCTTTAGCTCTCATGTTGCACATGAAAAGATCTCTTTCTACCTCGGTACAAGTTTCTAAGTCTTCTTCAAAAATGATTTTCTTCTCTAATTTTGTCAAGGTCCAATAGCCCAAACCCATACACAATACATGTGTCTTCATATTTTCCTTCTAGCTATCATAGTTTGTTCCATAGAACTTTTGACTATTATTCCTAAACATATTTTTCTTGGATCTTGCAAAGTTTTTAAACAATAGTCCACCAAGATAATTTTGGGGGGGGGGGGGGGGGGGGAGGGGTGTGTGAATTAGTTATCCAACAATTAAAACATTTATCTTCTTTAAACAAACTTAACCATTCAACCAAAGTAAACAATAACCATAATAAAATTCTCATAAACAATTACAGTAGATATGTTGGCTAGGGAAACCCTTGCTAAGAGGGAAAACCCTAGTGGGAGTGATGCCCACAAGATGATGTACTGATATAAATATTCCTTGTTAGAGGATGAACCCTATTAGGAGTCTATTAGAACATTTACTACAATGAGTCTCAATTAGGAGACTATGAATCCCTATTAGGATTTGTAGTACTATATATGCAAGATGAGTCCACTGCCCAAACATGCAATTTCACCTACATGAAGAGCTCAGTAATTAAACAAGTAATTTATTGTTATCTTCTCCTTTCCTTTCTTCTTTCCTCTATCCTATCAACTAGACCAATCATTGTCAAACATTGTAGACCAAATCATGAATCTCGAATCTAAATACCAAACCTTATATCACTCAACAAAACCTTGGCAATGAAATTTCCTTCACTTTTGCACTACTTTGCTTAACTTCACATTCCATACTCATTGTTTCTTATCATCAATTCAAATCCATATTTTCACATGCCTATGATAAAAGAAAATGTCCTTCCTTTATATCGAGTCCATAAAAAAATTCCTTGAGTTGGTTGTTAGACCTTCACAATTAATTATTATAGGACCTCATTAAGAACATGTTACACTTAGCGATAACATTAATCATCCATCTTGTAACTTGAATAACTTTTTGTACATGCAACATTATGATGAGTGAGATTAGCCACATTCTTCATGTCCTCAACCTTGATCCTCAAGATATCAACTCTGCTAAAAGATATAACAAGTTTACTAGAACATGCCTTTGTAAACTCTATCTCAGAACATACATTACCAAAACTCTCATAATTTCTTCTAAAATTACCCTTTCTTCTTCTAAAGTTAACTACATACCAGATACTTAAAAGTATCTCCCATAACTTGATCTTTTTGTTGTTCTTCTATCAGATATGATAGAAAATTTCTATGTTGACATCAATGAAAAAATCAGTTATGAATGTAACATATCATCATAGTAGCATATCTAAAATACCCCCCCATAGGAATATCATCATCATTCATGCTTGCAACCAATCTTCTACCAATCTCTCAAATCTTCCAAAAGAGTTCTCATGGATGGATGGAGAATCAGAATGAAACTAAGGATATTATAAAATCTTATAAATCATTTGATTTCTCTAAGTTTTCTTTTCTTAATGACATGTTGTATTGCCATCAATACCAAAGAGGGAGATTGTTGATAAAAATTATTCAATTGTATATTGTCATTGATATTACACAAATCTTATACTCTAACTAAGAATTTCCTATTAGAATCGAGTTCAGAAGACTTCAGTATCAACCAAGTTAGGTTGGTTACCAAAGGAGTTCAGTGTAAACTAAGTCAGGTCAGTTACAAAGGAACTTAGTGGTAATTGAGTGACTCATTTTTAGCTGACCTTTAGTATATTATTTTTATCTATTGGTTTGTTTATGAAATTTGACTCAATGGATGCTATTTTTTTATTTGAAAGGGTATTCAAGTTCATTTAACATTGGGTTTCATATTAATGAAAGGTCAAGATGTGGATTGAAATATGAAAAATTGGAGAAGAAGATAAGATGCAAATAATGATATTTGATTAAGAGAAGAGTATCCAAGGGGCTTCAAAGAATATTTTGATTAGAGAGGTTTTATAGGATAAGCTAGAACAATGATCTAAATCTGCAATTTAGTTGCTTCATCAACCAAGTCAATCATTATTACTCTCTAACAATTGTAGCACTAAAGAAATCTCTTAACAGAGTTGACTTAATAGTCATTTTGTAAATCCTCTAACTAGGTGTTATTTCTAGATCGAAGTGTCTTAAAACCTCTAACAAGGCCATTCCTTATAAGGTGTTTTAAATCCTTTAATAGGGTCACACCAAACAGTGTGTTTTTAAACCTTTAACAGGGTTGGGTCCTAATATAGCTCACTTCAAAAGAGTGAAAAGTTGTAACTAGTTGCATTGGTGGTTTTTGCAAATTGGGTTTTCACATTAAATATTGGTGTCTCATGTGTTCATGTTATTTTCTTACTACTTTATCTTTCTACAACTAAGTTAATAAAGGTTAATGCACATTCATATCTCAAGATTGCTTTGTTAACTAAGTTATAGTGAATATCTAGTTCTAACAGAGTTGTTGGTTAAAAGGAAGTTTTTTTTGACATTTAAGAGATTTGGAATTATTTTAGTAGTAACTGATTCACCCCTCCCCTCTTAGTTACTCTTATATTTTCAACAGATCTAACAAGTCATCATATATATCCAAACCAAGCGCTAACAATCATATCATCATGAGACCAATCCAAAATATAAGATGAGTATACAATGACATCAAACCCAAATCTCTAAAATATACAATGTCATAAAATCACAATGTTGCTACAATAAATATATATCATAAACCATTTAGATCAATATATCACCAAACAATCATGCCAAACCTACACCAAATCTAAACCAATGTGTGGAGCTCTCCAATAGCTTTTTGTTGACTATTCAAAGTCCAAAATCTGACTTCATATGTCCAAGTTATGCCCAAATCTATACTAAAAATAAATAACATCTAAATTTTGGGCTTTAGAACTTATCAAAATATCAAAATCATACAATCAAAACCATAACAAGTTGTAGTGCTTTGAATTATCTTTCCAATGACTATATAAGAAGTCCAAAATCTAATATCTTGAGGAAAAGTTATGACTATTTTACCAAGATAGTCTTTTTACCATTTTCACTGCATTTTTTTGTGACAAAAAGTCTAATGGGATTAAATTTGATCGTTGTCATAGGGTGAAACTAAAAAAACTCTTTCATTTTCTCTCAACTTGGCCAAACTAGGGCATATTATATATCAAAATTTATGAAAACATTGACCCATATCCAATGGTGAGGTTTGTCTTTGTCTAGGAGGTCATTTTTGCAAGCTCCCCCCAAAACTCTCATTTAAATGAAACATCCAAAAGTCCTTGTGTCTAATAATTTCACATGCCAAAAATTTTCTAACATCCCACCATATAAAAAAATTCAAGACCCTCAAATCTACAATAAACAATCTATAAAGACCATATATCTTGGCCTTTCTTTCATTCTCTCATGCATTCCCATGGATTCAATCTAGGGTTACAAAAAAAATGCATAGCTCTAATACCACTTGTAAGGAAACTTGCAACAAAAATGATAACCATTTCAACATAACCCATAATAGATTTCAAACTAATATGTAATTAACGTCCACATGCAATAGAATAGACAACATACACACAAAAATGTGACACAAGATATACCCTAGGAAACCCTCATTGAGGGAAAATCCCAACCTCCAAAAGCATCCATGACTATGTATTATTCAGAAAAAAAAAAACAAGCATGAATCCACACATTCCATGCAATGCTTCCAACCTTCACAAATTCTCCCTTGGCTAACCTATCAAGCCTTGTCCTACTCGACTTTCCTTTTTTCCTTTCTTTTCCCCTTTTGTCCCTTATCTACAAGTACACTTGTGGCTTTTTATATAGTAAAAAGTCCCAAAAAAATAACAAGTGGTATTACATAGACCATGTGCTACCTAAACCATTGACCCCAAATTTAATATTGGAAATTTAATATATATTTTCTCCAATATTAAATAATTATATGAAATATTATCATAATGTTACAATACAACTCATCAAGTATATCCCATGGGAATCATTAAATGTTGCACATCCATCTAGGTGCTCCTAGATGCAACATTACATAATAAAATGAAATAATACAATATAAAAATATTATACAATGCATGCAACACCCATTGTCTCAACACTATGAACTATTGTCATTTTATTACTCTTTGTTGTAAATTCCATCATATTAATATCTTCCTTTTGAGATACAAAAATCTCCCTCTTTCATTTTGACATCAACTCTCCATTGTTGAAACTAAACTCTCCCTCTTTGACATAAAATTATAAATGATACAAAATTTTTAGTTAATAAGTACCTTTTGTATTGATTCATATGCAATATTCTCTTCATTTCAAACTTGAAGTATGAAAATCTACATCAACTTGATAGATTTTCAACAGAGCTTGGTTGATACATTACTATATTTTACTTTAGTGAGCATCAGATAGGGGAATAACCTCTAGTTTACCTCTTAGATACATAAATTCATTCTTAGGTAAATAATTAACTAAATATATATGCTATTTGCTTCTTGGTGTTCACATATTCCAATCTCACTTCTTTGTCTTGAACCAATTCGCTTAGGAAATGATGTTTGATTGCAATGTGTTTTTTCTTTGTGTGCATTGCTGGATTTTTTGATATATTGATTGCACTTGTATTGTTACAATAGATAACCACAAAATCCTTGATTTCCTCCTTCATTCTTGACAATAATTATTTAATCCATTTTATGTTAGAACAATTATTTTCTATAACAACATACTCTGCCTCTACTATGGATTGAGAAATGCAATTCTACTTCTTTCTTTTCCAAGATACTAAACTCTTTACAAGAAAGAATGCTTCTCCATTAGTGCTTTTTCTATGATCAATGCTTCCTGTCCATTCTGCATCAGTAAAATTTTTTAAGTCAAGATTTACTCCTTTCTTATACTCTAAACCATACTCGTCAGTTACTTTTAGGTACCTTAGGATTCTTTTTACTGCCATCTTGTAATTTTCCTTTGGATTAGCATAGAACCTTGCAATTGTGTCAACTACCAATGCAATATCAAGTCTAGTGTGTTCCACACACTAAATTTTCCCAATCATTGATATATAAGTAGTCTAATTTACCTCTTTTCAATTATCATTCTTTGAAAGATTATGTATAGTAGACATATGTGTTCCATCTAGTTTGAAATCTTCCATTCCAAATTATTTCAATATTTCTTTGATGTACTTTAACTAAGTAATGTATACACCATCCTTCATTTGATGAACTTGTAGGCCAACAAAGACTTTTATTTATCGAAACATATAAATTTCAAATTCTTTCCTTATTTCTCTAGAAAATTATTTGCATATCATCTCATGTCCTCGAAATATGATATCATCCATAAATATTTTTGCAAGCATTATCTTGTCATGTGGTCCTTCCTTAATATACAAATTACTGTTACCATTTGACTTTTCAAAACCAATTCTTACCAGATATCCATGCAGCCTTTCATGCCATGCTCTAAGAGCTTGTTTCAGCCATATAGAGATTTGTGAATTTTGGACACCATGTCTCTTTTTCTTGGATCAATGAAACCTTTAGATTGTTCAATGTAGACTTATTCTTCCAAGATTCCATTTAAGAAATTTGATTTTACATCCATTTGATATACTTTGAATCCTTTTTTTACTGTATGTGCCAGAAGTATTCTAACTCCTTCAAGTCTTGCAACATGAGAAAATATTTCTTCATAGTCAATATGTTCTTCTCCTTTCTAATTCAACTTATTTATGAATATCCATTTTATACCAATTACATTCTTATCCTTAGGCCTAGGTAAAAGAGATCAGGTTTTATTCTTATCTATTTTCTCAATTTCTTCATTCATTTCCTATATGCATCTTTTACAAATATAGGGTCAAATTCACTAAGCAAACATGTATGTTTTAATTTGTTCCTTGTCAGTATGCCTTACGTCTCTCATCTAATTATTTTTTCAGGTGCATAATGTCTTCTGACATATTTTGCAAGTTGTGGATCTTTCTTTTTTGACTTTGAACTTGGTTCACTTGGTTCCTCATGATCTTCTACCTTTTTCTTAGGCTTCTCTAGTTGATTTGGCTATAACTTGGGTTCCTCTAACTATAACTTGGGATGCATTTCCTAAGACTCAGTTTGTACTACATGTGTCTATAAATTGGGTTAAATTGTCAGTGATTTTCTAGGTTCACTTTGGTGCTAATTGGATTCAACTATTTGTAGTCAAGCCTTAGGTTCCTCCTCATAGTAAAAAAACTTTCTATAGTCTTCAAGTTCCTTGCTTCTCTTTTCGTCACTTCTTTATGTAAACTCATCAATCTTCACACATGGATTTTCTATGACTTTTTGAGCAGCTAGATTGAAACATTTGTATGCCTTACTTTTATTGGTGTAGCCTAGGAATATACCTTCATCACCTTTTGAATCAAGATTTCCTTTAGTTACATCTTTCAAGACATAGTATTTTCTTCCAAATAATCTGAGATTAAAAACATTAGGCTTGTACCCATACCATAATTCATAAGGTTCTTTTTTTGTACCTTTTTCTAGTTGAACTTAGTTAAGTGTATGAACCATTGTGTTGATTGCTTCTCTCCAATATTTTGGTGTAACATTATTCTTAGCCATTAGTGTTCTTTCACATTCCATGATGGATATGTTTCTTCTTTACACTATTCCATTTCTCTCTTGTGTTTTAGATGTTGATACCTATCTTTTGATTCCTCTTTCAGTGTAAAATTCATTGAATTCATTTGAGATGAATTTCTTCCTCTATCTAATCTCAAGCATTTTAGATTCTTCCTTGTTTATTTTTCAACTCTAGCCAAATACCATTTGAACTTTTAAAAAGTATCATACTTATCTTTGAAAAACATTACAGTCATCATCCTAGAATAGTCATAATCAAATATAATTAAATACACGTGTCCATAGTAGCTTTCTATACCTATTCATCCACAAAGATTTGTGTGAACCTTTGAAAGTTCTTTTACTCATATTTCTAATTTGACATTGTTTGCACATGCCCATCTCAGGTTTCTTTAGATAAGATATCTCTCTTACTCTTTTGTTCTTTCTTATGGTAACTCAATTATTAAAGTTAACATGACACATTCTTTTATGTAATAGCCAAATTTCCTCTATTTGAGCTAGTAAACATGTACTTTCAGTGAGATCTAGGTAAAAAAAATTCTATTTTTTTTGATTGCTAGTCCTAACCAGGTTTCCTTTTCCATCTAATAGTTTGTGTTTCCATTTGTGAATTCTACTTTATATTCTATATTGTTCAGTCGTGCCACATTGAGTAGATTATGTCTTAATCCTTCAACCTTGTAGTCATTTTCACATTTGACTCCTTCAGTTAATGCTATGATTCCTTTTCCTTTTACATATCATGGTTCATTATTTCCAAGTCTAATTCTTCCACCATCATAGTGTTCTTTAAATGTTCAAACTTAGTTTTTTCAACAGTTATGTGATGGGAACAAGCACTATCTATGATCCATGTATCAATTTTTCTAACATGAGAGATAAGTGCCATCTTTTTATTTTCCTCATTATAAGATTCATCCTTAACAACAGTGTAAACTACTTCTTCTTCATTATCATCACTATCATAATCTTTAGCAATGTAACATAATTTCTTACCTTTGTCTTTGTATTCCTTGTAGTGCTTGAAGTCTTTCTTTCCTTTGAACCTATTAGTTCTTTTCTAGTATTTATCTTCTTTGTTTGGACATCTTGTAGTAGTATCACCAACCTCTTCATATGGGAAACAAATCAATGTAATTTTTCCTCTGAATTTTCATTTCACTTTTGATACACTTTTTGGAAGTAGGCCTTAAATGAATTCAAAATTTTCATCTGATTCATCTTCTTCTTCACTATCAACCTATTCACCTTTTGAGTTTCCTCCTTTTCTACTAAGAGTTAGTTTGACTTTGAATGCAGATCCAAATTTGCTAGGATTAGGAGCATAGTTATCAAAGTTATCCAACTCAAAAGTAGTGAATATTTCCACAACTACATCGAAGGTTATATTATTTTTAGGATTGCATCTCATCTCTTGAATTTCTAAAAAGCTAATTACATAAATAGGAAGAAGAGTTGGTTGATCTCTATTTCATCAATTATTGTTCATCCTTAGCTTTGATTGTAATCACACTTTCTTTGAGTCTTTCACTATATTGGACAATTTTTTCACCTTATTTCATTTTTATTTGATTAAAATTGCCTCTTAAGCTTTCTGCCTTGGCTCTTTGCACATTTTTGTCACCTCCATAGACTTTTTGAAGTTTTTTCCACATTAAAAATGTAGTAGGAAAATATTTAACCTCATCAAATTTAGAATAGTTGAGAGATGAAGCTATGTCAATCATTATTATATTGTGATCCTTTGCCTCTTTCATTTGTTCCATATTCATAGGTTTAGGTGGTGGCATATATTTGTTTTCCAAATAGAATAGACCAACATTACCAATGCTTGATAGATATAGCTTCATCAACTACTTCAATGGTGAAAAGTTGTTTCTGTTAAGCTTGGGAATCTCTCTTTTGTATGACATCCTGATCTTTAACTTAGGTACTTGAAACCTATCCTACAAGCACCAAATGCTCTGATACTAATTGTTGGAAATGAAAAGGGTAATTGAGATGGGAGGGGTGAATAGTTACCATAAAAACAATTCTATGTCCCTAGATGTCAATTCAAACTTTTTACTGATAATGCAATGTTGTCCAACTCCGTTATAACTAAGATATTAATCTCACTTAGTTAACAAAGAAATCTTGTGATTATTAATCAACTTTAACCATTAGTAACTTAAATGCAGAAACTTAAAACATAAATAAAATAGCATGAATAGAGATGACACCAAGATTTAATGTGGAAACCCAATTTGGGAAAACCACCATGCAACAAGTTACAATATTTTTATCTCTTATGAAGTGAGACTTGTTAGGAGCCAACCCTATTAAAGGTGACAAAATATACTATTTAGTATGACCTTGTTAGAGGATTTAGATCACCCTATTTGGAGTTTTTTGGTTAGATATCTTCAAACACTTTAATCTTGAAATGTTACCTTGCCAAAGAATTTAAAATATGACTATTAAGTCAACTCTGTTAAGAGATTTATTCACTACTACAATGGTTAAAAGGTAATAGTAATTTGACCTAATTTAAGAATAAACTATCTTTGCAGAGTCAAATCTTTGTTCTAGCTTGACCTTTGGATCCTTACTAATTAGATGTTCTTTGCAACTTAACTCCCACACTTTTTGGCTCTTCTTTTTCCTTCACTCATATATTTCTTTTAATCTATATTCCACTTGTACACTTTATCCCCATAACTTGAACTTTCTTATATATCATAAGCTTTGTCAAGTAGGCCTGAATACTCTTTCAAATAATCAATAAACATCCAAATATTTGGCCTTAATCATTTAATTATTAGAAAATTGTATTCTTCTTAGTCTCAGCCAATATTGAGATTGAATGCTCAGTTAATATTGTGAGTCCTTCATTTCCTGACCACTCGATTAACATAGAAAGTGGGATATCCTTCATTAACTAACTACTTTGTTAACACTTAAATGTATGTTAGCATGAATGTTGATGATATTCCTTTGAGGGAGTATCCTAAGAATTAGAGAATATTGACATGTTGCATTCATGATTATGTTTATCATTGATGTCAACATAGTAGTAAGTCTATGAAGACTGACATAGTAGTAGACATATATATTAGTTATACGAACAATGTTTTGATAGTTTGGTAATGTGCATTCATGGGCTGGTTTGGTACAATCTCTTGATGTGAAGGTTCAATGCGCAACATGTAATTCAAAGATGTATGAAAGTTGTACCTGATTTATAGAGAGCAGTACAAAGACATAGTACTTGAGAAGCAATTTCTAATGTTTACATTATATCTTTTGGTAGTATTATAATCTGGTGATGCATAGTCAACTAGTGACTTATGATAGTCTAATGATGATATCAACAGATGCACAAACCATAGTGTCACATATGTGAGAAGTTTTATAGTCTATGAGATGAAAATGCTACTGTAATTGTAAATTAATTAATTATCATATTATAATTAATTGGAAAAGCTAGGCCAACTCAAAGAATTATTTTGAAGATATGATATAAAGGAAAGATGTTTTCCTTGTTTATAAAGGTGTTGTGATCATTGTATTGAGTGTAAAGTGTGAGAAGGAGTAGAGTGTTTACTAAATGCAAGTAAGCGATCTAAGAGATTATTGGATGTGAGATTTGTGATCTGGTTACAAGATTAGAAGGAGAAAAAGTCAATTGATAAGACAAAAAGAGGAAGGAATAGTACTATTCATTTCTATTATTTTGCAACAAATATACATAGATCATTTGGATAGTGGGTTCATTAATCTTTCCCTTGAAGCTATTTGGGCAGTGGGTCCAACTATCTTTCACAACTCTTAACAAGGTTGACACAACTCCTAATAGGGTTAAAATATCCTAATAGGGATTCAAAGTCTCCTAACATGGACTAATATACACTAAATGTTAAGATTGACTCCTAATAGGGTCCATACCCTAACAAGGAATATGTATATTAGTACATCATCTTGTGGGTACAATCGTTACTAGGGTTTTCCCTCTGATCAAGGGTTTCCCTAGTTAACATATCTAGTGTTATTGTTTATAAGTAAGTTGTTGTGGTTTCTAATTATATTTCTCATATGGTCAAAGTTTATTAATGTTGATAATTGTGATGCTAGTTGGATAACTGATTCACCCCCTCTCTCAATTATATTGGTGGACTATATATTCTAACAATTGGTATTAGAGCATTAGGTCCTTGAAGAGAAAGCTTAACAACTTTGGGAGATTATGATGAGAAAGATTAGTCCTAAGTTTGATGAAGGAAATTTTGTCTCACAAAAGATAGAGCTTCTTGGTGAATTATTAGATATGTGTAAATATTTGGACATTGAGTTTCCCGATCTAGAATCCTTTTGTTGCATACAAAAGAACAAAAGCCAATATAGATCCATATGCAAAGAAGACAAGAAGATCGAGGAAGGTATATATCTACTTATGAAAATGGAACCTAAAGGTATGCAAATTTTCATTTTTTTGACATGTAAAGAGTTAGGTTATTTTCATCTAGATGTCCTAAGAGAGTAAGAAAATCTAGAAAGTATTCACTTTCTAATGAAGGTGAAAAATTTAAAGAAATTATGGAAAAAGATTGAATTGGCTAAGAAAGAGGAAGTACTAAACAAATAGCTTTGGTAATTATCATTGATGATTATGAAGAAGAAGATAATTCTGGAATTGCTAGGGAGAATGTTGAAGTTTTCTTTGAGACTAACAATGATTTGTAAAAGGGAGTTAGACTAAAGAGCAGAAATCTAAGCCTAGAGTAGAATAAAGAGTTGAGTTGAGAACTCTTAGTAGAAGTATATCAAAGAATCAATTCTTGAAGAAGATAATTGGAAGAAAAGGTCACTCATAGCAAGAAGGCATAGACTATGAGGAAACATATGCCCCTATAGCTAGAATGGAAGCAATAAGAATGTTCCTGGCTTATTGTTCCTAGCTTATGCAATGAAAGAAGTTCAAAGTATATTACATGGATGTTAAATCAGCTTTCATTAATGGAGAACTTGAAGAAGAGGTATTTATTGAGCATCCTAAATGTTTTCCTCTAACAAAAGACAAAGATATGATATGCAGACTAAAGACAGATCTATCTAGGATTGAAATAAGCACCTAAAACTTGGTATGCAAGGTTGAAAAACTATTTCAAAAAACTTGGATTTGCTAAAGGTATGACAGATAGTAACTTGTATTTGAAAGAAAATGAGAATGGATTGCTAATAATACTAATATTTTTTGATGATATCATATTTGGAGGTAATGATGAAGCAAGTGACAATTTTGCTAAAGAGATGAAGAATGAGTTCGAGATGAGCATGATAGGAGAAATGAAATTTTTCCTAAGATTTTAGATAGTATAGAATAGTGGTGGTATTTTTATTTCACAAGTGAAGTACTTGAAAGACTTTTTGAAGAGATTTGGATTGAAAAGTTGTAAACCTATTGGTACACCTATGATAATTGGCCACAAGTTATCTAGCAAAGATATGACACCTGCAATTAAGAAGATGAAATATAGATCCATGATTCGAGGTTTACAATATTTGGCTCACACCAACCCAGATATAGAAAATGCAGTTGGGATTGTAGCTAGGTTTCAAGATGATCCTAAAGAGTACCATTATGAAATATTGAAGAGGATATTCAGATATTTGAAAGGAACACATAACTATGGAATTTGGTATGATAGATTGAGTGATTTCACTCTATGTACATATATTGATGTGTATTAGGTAGGCGGTATGGACGATAGAAAGAGCACCAGTGGTGAATCATTTTTTCTTGGAGGAAGATTGGCTTCTTGGATAAGCAAGAAACAAGATTGTATTTCACAAAGTATGACTGAGGTAGAGCATGTTGTAGTAACAAAAAATTGTAATCGGGTTATATTGGTGGATTATATATTCTAACAATTGGTATCATAGCACTATTGTTAGATTGGACTAAATGCTGATGCTTCATGTATGGGGGAGTATCTATGATGAGCTAAGTCATTGAGGATCTTGGTACTTGGTCTTGAATAATGTCTTTGGACACTTGAATTGGAACTTAGATGTTTTTCATCTATGTTGTCATCAATGCCAAAGGGGGAGATTGTTAGCATGAATGCTAATGATATTCCTTTTAAGGATTATCCAAAGCATTGGAAAGTATTGACATGTTGCATTCGGGTCAGTGCAAGAAGTTGGGTCTCACTTTTGGCCAAAAAGTGGAAGTGTTTTTCCTATTTTTGAAATTTTTTGTCAATTGATGTCAAAATTTGAGGTATTTAGAAATTGAATATTAAAAAACTCCAGAAATAAAATTTTTACTGTTCAGAATCTAGTTTTTGAATATGTAATTTATTTGTGCACCCATATGATAGATTATTTTTCTAGTATGGATCTTTAAAAACTACTTTTTCAAAATGCCTATTTTAGGACCATACCATGCTCGTGTACAGACACCATAATTTGACACAAATAAATGAATTTTTGTAAATCCTTTTAAAGGGAGTTATCTAATACACCTAAGATTGATGACAATATTTTTTCTTAATTTTTTATTGAATAATTTTTTTATTATTAATTATTAATTGGCTATAAAGGTAAATTTTAAAACCTCTCGTGTACGGACCACATAATTTGATCAAAATCTCAGTTTTTTCAATTTTTTTTTTAACATCAAAAGAATTGTATGTAGATTGATGACATATAAATTAATTTAAGAAAAATTATAAAATAAAAAAGTTATTAAAGTTTTAGTGAATGCCACTTTTTAATGTTTAGGAGATAGTTTTGATTAATAAATAATGGAAAAATAGAAAATAAACTAATAACACTATAAAATTTACATTTTTGAAATCAGAACAGCAAGACCTATAATGGGTTTTTGTCTCGTCAAAAAATTCAATAGGAATGACTATAAAAAAATTATGACAATATCAGAAATTGTTAATTAAATGCCTTAGAAAAAAAAAGGAGTACAAAGGCATGGCTTGGTGGGACCAAGCCTATGCCATGCCTTTCCCCAAGGCAAAACCCCATGCAAAAGTCGGGAGCCATGCCAAATTCTCGCTCATGTCTCACGAATCGGGCACCCGATTTGTAATTCATAAATCAGGTGCTTGATTTCTTTAAACTGTTATACCGACTTTTTTCAAATTGGGCACTCAATTTTTTAAAAATTGGGTACCCGATTTGTAAACGGGTACCCGAGTTTTAAAAAATCTGGTGCCCAATTTTTAAGAAATTGGGTACCCATTTTTGATGTACTTGTTGGGTCCCAAAAGTTGCCCCACCGACCCAATTTCAATGATTGAAATGATTGAACAACAGTTTCGACCTGCAACACCGAATTTCATCACGCTTATTCTATTTTCTTATCCTCTTATACAATTTGCAGGCTACTGATTCAAATTCAAAACTGGTGCAAACATGGGATCAAAACAATGAAGAAAGAAGAAAGCAAGAGTTCTGACAGATGAGGAGATTGCAGCAAATAAAAAGAATGAAGCACAACGTCAACCAAAGAGAAGACAGAGAATTAGAGACTTGAACAATGTTTCAAAAGAGAAAGACATTGAAGATACCATGATGGATGAAGAAGTCAAAGAAGAGAACCCAATTCAAGAAAATTCAGGTGCACATTCTAATTATGCGTTCAATATAGGTGTGTCTCCAAACCCTCAAATTTTCTCTCGTGATGAAATTGGTGATTTTTTAGAAGCAGGTTACGATTTAAACGATTTAGATTTTCTTCATGAGAAGCAATTGTCAAACAATCATGCACAAAACACTCCAATTGAAATGCCTGCCCCAAAAGAAATGCCAAGAAAATTTGAAAGTGATATTCAAATCCCAAATAACAGTGAAAATAGTAAAGTGTTTGAAAATAAAAATTGCATGAATGTAGACATAGAAACACCAACTACTGAACAAACATGTCAGCATGATAATAAAGTGTCTAAACATAATTTTCATATTCCTAATGATGTGTTAGATAATCTTGAGGGATTGGTTTCATGGAGACAAATTAGGACACATGCTAATAGATTGTATAGGCATTTTTTTTATAATAAGACATTTGGGTTTCAATGTCAGCTAATGTTGCAACTAATTAAAATGTCTAAAATGCGAAAAGTAATGAGAAGGTTGGGAATGTATGCAAAACTCAAGAATAAAAATGAGTCTTTAAAACAAGTTGTATCCACTGTTCCTAGTGCCTTTGATGTTATCAAAAAGAGAAGTCGGTCTAAAGATAAGAATGCAACATGACGAGCAATAACAACAACTTTAGTTAACAAATCAACATCTGACAAAAGATTGATTACCAACATAAGTGGATATCTTAATGTGAATCGTAAGACTTTAGAAAGAGCTGTAAAGAGAAGGGTTAACTTTGAATGTGATCCAACAAATATTTTATGGACTTCTAGTGGTAGACTCCTGAGATGTGATATGAAACTTACTAGTGAAATCAAAAGTTAGATTGAAAAATTTTGACATGATAATACAAGAGTATCACCTAATTCAAGAGATGTTCATAAATTGAGAATTGGGTCAAAAATACGTGATCCACATCCTAAACACCTTTTGGACATGACTCAAACTGAATTGTTTAAAATATTTGTAGATGGTAAGGTATTAAATATTACCATTAGTCAAATATCTTTTGAAAAGTGTAAACCATGGTATGTAAGGATTAACAAGGAAAGAATCACATGTTGTTGTAAAACTCATATTCAATTTCTTTACCATTATGATGTATTTCAATCTATACGTGGTACCATGCATAGTAAAGAAATGTTGCAAGAATGTGGTATAAAAATACCACCTCAAACTATAAAAGATTTCATATCAGGTTTGTTTTGTAAGCCACCTAATGATCAATACTTTTTTTTCAATGCATGTCTTTCTAGTACATGTGATATGTGCGACAATCTTTCTTTGTTAGATGAATGTTTGCATGAAAATGCTTTGACTACTTTTAGATAACAATTAGTTGAGGTAAAAAGATTCAAAACTATTGAATATCCATTGAAGGATGGGAAGTTTGGAAGAAGGTGTGATCTAGTTACAGATAAAGTTAGTTGTCATGCATTTATGGATGAGTTTAAGAGTGTGATCATACCAAAATATGTTAAAAACTCTCAATATTCTAGATGGCTTGATGGACAATTTCGCATATGTAAGAATACATTTCCAATTGCTACTATACTTTCAATTGTTGACTTTGTAGAGAACTACACGCTTGCACCGCAAGAAGAGGTACAACCACAATATTACAATTCAGTGCAAGTAACAATTTATGTTCATATAGTTTATAGGCATGCACCTGATAGTATAGAGGAGGATAAAAAAATATTGAGAGAGTACCATTTTTATTTAAGTGATAATAAACTCCATTCATCTAAGTTTGTCCAATATTGTTTCATGGTCTTTTATGATAATTTAAAAGAGAGACAAATTCAAATGACACAACATTGGATATGGTCAGATAATTGTACAGGACAATTCAAGAATGCTAGAATGTTCTATTGGTTGAGTAGGACACATAAGCAAACTAGCATCCAACATGTGTGGTGTTTTTTTGAGGCTGGACATGGTAAAGGAGAATATGATGGTGCTGGTGCATGTGTGAAGAGAGCCCTTAGTAAAGAGCAATTAAAATTTGAGGAAAGAGCTAAATTCAAAAATGCACATGAGATTGTCGAATGGTGTAACAAATATTTATACACGGGATCAAGTCAAAACTCTACAATCAAACATTTCTTCTACCTAGTTGAAGAAAATAATATCCCTTCAAGATATGATTGTGATACAATTAGTGGTTCAGCTAAATGGCAT
This sequence comes from Cupressus sempervirens, assembly GCA_028749045.1. Lineage (NCBI taxonomy): Eukaryota > Viridiplantae > Streptophyta > Pinopsida > Cupressales > Cupressaceae > Cupressus > Cupressus sempervirens. The sequence goes on along the minus strand of CM053792.1, from coordinate 687,222,610 downwards.
TCATTTAGGAGTTCAGATTCTAACACTTGGACTATATGGATTAGGGAGCTTGCTTGTTTTTGTCAATTTTGTCTTGTAGGTGAATGGGAAGAATGTGAGAATATAGAATGGGTTGAAGATTGGCAAAAAAGATCATTAGCACCTACTGACACACATTTTGAAGATGATATAGTAAATGAAGGCCAGAATGTTACTTTTGCATCAGAAGACTATGATCGTATTTCAAACCTCATAGAACTTGGTATGCACAATTTAATTAGACTTTTGCGATCTCATGCTTCAATTTATATAATTTGCATATGTACACAAGTGATTAAAGTGTTTCTATACTTTATCTTATCTTGTAGGACATGTTTATGCTGTTATTGCACCTAGTGATAATGATGAACATACTGAGTATTGGCTAGCTAGATGTGTGGAACCTAAGAAAAAAATGACATGTCATCAAGTAGATGATGATGGTTTTGAGTATCCAATCGGGTCTGTTGTTGTAGCTGGCACCTGGCTACGTAGATACCTAACAAGAAGAAATGGTTTGCCAACATTTGAAGACTACCAAACCGAAAAGAAGATTTTACACTATTCTCATTTGGTTGTGGCAACAAATATCAAATTAGAAAGGTAAAAAGGGAGACCTGCCAATAAGGTATTATGGACAATTTCAATGGACGAGCACGAGACAATCATAGATGCATTGCAAAAGAGAGAGGATGCAGATGGTACAGTGGGATGACTACATTTAAATCAAACACATGTAAGTTTTTTCATTATTGTATTATTTTTATATATATTTACTTATATAATTTAATTACATGTATGTTTGTGTTGTCAATACCAATTTAGAGAACTTATATACCTCTTATTCAGGTCTCAATTACAATTTATGCAAATTTAAGTGTTAAAGTGGATCGAACATCAACATCTTGTGCAATTTCACATAGTAAGTACATACAAATTACACATATATATTTACATAGTTCAGATACCTTGAATATTAATTTATGTGTTTATTAACATGTGTGTTTTTGTTTTACATTTTTATTTTACAGGACCTCATTTGAAGAGATGTGTTCAAGCAATTTTATGATTCAAATGAGTTCAGTGAACTATAAATATATCATTGACATTGTCTTACATATATTGTGAAATATGTTGTACAACTAATTCAAAAATGAGAGTTTACTTCTATTTGAAAGTTAAAGGTATGTGCACTTGATAAATTATTATAAATTAATTGTGAATTTAAGTAATGACCTCCTATTTTGTTCTATTACTTTTACATTCAAGCATGTTTAAATTAATGTTTGTTTGAAGTTTCAAATTACTATTGATTGTAATATTAAAAAAAAGTGACTTGCACATGATAATTTAAAGATCATTACTCATTGTATTCATTGTATTGATTATATCTTTCATTACCAAACAACACATTAAGATCACTTACATGATGTACATTGTTAGGTACGTTATCCATACATGTGTGTCTTAAGGGGACATGGGAGTCCTAATAAGTCATTATGTCTGTTATATGTTATGATAGGTATTCATATGTTTACTACCACATAATAGGTCTTATTAGGTGATAATGAGTCTTACATTACCAAACAACACATTAAGATCACTTATGATACATTGTTAGGTACGTTATCAATACATTTTTTAATCGAGTAGGTCAATTTTATTTGTATGAATTATCTCAATGCATAAATTTGATGTGATATTTATCCAATAATGCTATATAGATAGTTAAAATTATTGTTCATCTTGCATATATACTTACAAAATGTGTCATATGTTCATGAATAAAATATGTCAGAATAAAGAAAATGGTTTGAATATACTTAAAACATGGTGAAACATAGTAATATATGTACTAAATACACAAGCATGATAATAAATCATAAAAAAATAGTACATGGTCTAACATACATCATAACATGATCTATGAAGTGAAAAAATACATAGTCTAACATACAGTTTTAACTATCCTAACACAAAGTGTACATACATCATAAATAATATACATATACATCATAAAAAAACAATCTATAGGTGCCAAAAAGACCTAATCTATCTAATCAAATGTCCTCTTTTCTCCATGCGAAGAGGACTCAGATGGATCATCATGTGTAAAATGAGTCATCTCATCATGTCGGACACCCTGTGAGGTAGATGTATCACCCTGTGTAACAGGAGGCACGTCTCATCATGTACTTGCTTAATTGAAATGGGTCTCAAAATCTAGCTTGCAAATAAATTAAATATTCATGACATAATAAAATAAATTATACCACATGAGATGGGTGTCCCTCAGTAACAAGAGGAGGCACACTGTCAAAACTACCAAATGCAGCAGTTGTGAGGTCCTGTAATTTACAATACATACATTTTTTAAATTTGATTTTAGAGCATAATGAACTATAAATTATGTACATAAATCACAATACTGACCTCAAATGACGATGTAGGTACCTCCATCTGGCTAAGTCCTATGCTCTTAGCAACACTCGTGGTGACGTACTCCTAAAATTATGGATACATAAACGTTTAGTCAAAATTAAATATACATGAACATAATTACAAAGTACATAATTTGTACACTATATTTTTTATACACTATAAATTAAACATGTATATATAATGTACATATCATACTTGAGTGGTAGCCAATGCCACAGATGTGTCTATAGGTATGCTAGCATGATAATCATAAGATGGAGTTGAAAATAGACTATACCGAGGCTTGTATGGATGAGTATGATATCCATGCTCCTATTCGTAAAATCAAAACACATAAAATATATATACATGTGAGTCAAAATTGTTCAAATTATAAGTTAATAATAATGTACATACATAAAAATAATACAAATTATTTGTCTTCAGTCAAAAGTTCATACCGCATGTATTTGAGGCTGTGCCTCAGTGGTAACTGGAGTAGGACTTATACTAACATCAGTATGTGTAGATGCAGAGAATCCCTAAAAAATCAAATAAAAAGAACATATGAGCACATGTTATTAAATTCAAATTTGAATGTACATTTTTATAGTGTAATTCAAAGTGCATACCGTATAAGGGACGCCAACATCTATAGGTCTCAGAAAAAGACTATACTGCCTCCTAGGAGGAACAGTGTCATCCATCCTCTATTATTTGAAAAGTAAAAATTAATATAGTTAATACAATGACACATATATGTAGAAAGTAAATAATTATGTGCACTTTATATTTATATTGAAATTAAAATTTTACCTCCTGCTCTTGACTCTCTCCAGGCTCTCCTTGCTGCATGAGGTCAACAAATGATGACACATCTATCTCGTCACTACCATCACCATGGGCAGCATATACATCATCATCAAAATCTGCACCCTTAGCATAATGGCCATCGTGTGTTGCACTAGGATCACTCTGCGGGCCTGTGCTTATGCCTCCACAGCTAGTACAAACATGTCCAAGTGGAGGAGCATGTACTACCTTCGTCCATTGCTGTACTAAATTGCTTGAAAGGGCACTAAAATGGGTAAAAGAAAATGAAATTTCATGATGATGGTGAGGAGCAGGCACAACAGGTGCAGGAAGAGGTACAAGGGGCTCAGGTCGCCTGCGATTTCTCATTCTGTCACTCAGCTTTGCCCCGGGCCTATCCTGAGGCATCCCTCTACCAACCCCTTGAAATGCTTTCATATCAAAATATTTGGGTTTCAAACCCAACTCAAACTCAGCCCATAAATTCTTAAGGAAGTACATGGGCACCTCATGATTAGCGTGTGGTGGATGGTCAAATACCATCCACCAGCACTCCCAAAAATGTGCTGCTATGCGCGGATGTGTACACCACCTAATGGAAATGTGAGGCTTCTTCTCACTAGTTGGTTCACCCATCTTAGGGTTTACAAAATAATGTTGAAAATTTCCTTTACCTATATGTAGGTTATAAACCTCTCTATATGATAAGCCATCAAAGTAGAAGGCACGCATACTTTCGCTCCATGATCTAAATGAATCGATGTCTAAAACAAAATGATGAATGGAGTCAACCACGCCTTGCATGCTATCTGCAAGACATAGTAAGTGAGGGGGGGGGGGGGGGGTGCCTCTCACGTCGGATAGCCTCTATATCACTCATGAGGTCATTGAGTCATGGTCTCGTGGAGCTCATCCACGGTGGGTGGTGGAGGTGTGGGTGGGGGTGGAGGTGGAGGTGGAGGTGGAGGTGGAGATGGAGGTGGTAGAGGTGGGGGTATGGGAGGGGGAGGGGGTGGCGGTGGGTCCATCAAATATAATCTGCATATATATTTAAACAACATAAAACATAAAACACATCAAAAATACATCACAACATAATACATGTATGACAAAATTACTATTTAATAAAATTTAAATCTAAAATTTATCAACTAGATCTATATAAATGCGCATATCTTTATTAAAATTATATCAATTAAATTATAAAGTTAAACACTTAAGTCAAATTAAACATTAAATACTAAATTTTTAAGTATGAACTCATTATGGATTATACATGTTCATGTCTCAGGATGAAACAAAGTTAAGATTATGACAAGGTTATGGTTTACAATTTTGTTATGTTAACAGTTTTCATGATGGCTAAGCTTAAGATTATTATAATGATTGTGATCCTTTAATGTTAGGGAACTTACCTAGGATTATGGTTTTAGTTACAATTATATTTACTTGTATCGGATATTTATTATGGTCCTAAGACGAGAGTTAAGGTTACAATTATCTAATGAAAGCTTAGAGATAGAATTATGAATTGATTAAAAAATATTTATGATTGTAGTTTGAATCCTAACTATTATCTGCTTGTTAACATAAGTAGTTTTCTGTCAACAATGACACATCCAACATGAAAAAACATTAAATACCAAGGACAAAGGCAAAGGCAATTATGCTATATATAGAAAGGATAGAACAAATTTCACAATTCTTCAAAGAATCTAAAATCTATCACATGACATTATTGTTGTAAAGTAGGTCATATGAAATTCTACAAAAAGCAGTTGGCTGATCAAAAATTGTTCTTGGAAAGGTGTAAAAAATGCTCAAGTACAAATCTCAACACTTAAAATAGGCATCCCCATTAACTAAGTCACCTAGGGATGAGGGGAATTTTGGGGCTTTTGGGAGGGAGGGGACAATTCTACTATATAGAAAGGATACGAAAAACTTCATGATTCTTCAAAGAATCAAAATCTAAAACTTAACTCATGCATTATTGTTGTAAATCTGGTCATATGAAGTTCTACAAAAAGTAGTTGGCTAATACAAAATATTCTCTAGAAAGGTGTCGAAAACACTCGTCATAGAGCACATGCTAACAATTTCTCCATTGTTGATCAGATGATAGAATTATCAGCAAAAGTTTAGATTACATTGCACACAAACAAGATGTTACAAGAAAACTGGGACAAGACAATGGCACTAATTCTAAAGGTATGTTCTGACTTCTTGTCACATTTTGGAATAACCATGTAAAATTCACCTTTGGCATCTACATTAGAAAGGGCGAAAAGATGTAAAGGTGAAAATATAAGAGGTTGCATATAATGTGTAAAGTATATTGAGTATATATGTATGGGGAAGCACCATCATATTATGTACATATACAGGTATTGAGATAAACATCTCTTACAAAAGCAATTTCAGAAGATCTCAAAAATAGAGTATGGCACCAAGTTGAAAGCCTTCTTGCAAACTATAAGTGTAGATCATGTTAGGTAATGAACTAATTTACATGTGAACCCTATCCCTAACCATGTAGAATAATCCTAATTCTAATCATAATCCATAATTCATTACCTTATGAAGCTTTGGCTATCCATTTTATTGCCAAAGTAATCCCTTGGCTATCCACGAAATGGTCCTAATAGATTTATATGGAAGACCAAATTGATTTAAATAAAATGAGCAGGAAGAAGACAAACTTACACCCAATATTCAAGGAGAGAATCTTTTAACATACTTGAATTCTACCAACCAAAGTGAGATAATTAGAGTTCTAGCTGTTGAGTTTTCCAAAGATTTTCTTGTTGATATAAAGACACATTTCATTTATATGTTAGGGTTTAATACAGATGGAATCCCTAGGTACCTAACCACTTAATTATGAAATCTCCATCCAATACCATATTTACTACACAAGGTAGGGGACTCAATATTTAGCCCCAATAAGATAGATGTAGAGACATAAATCTTACTACTAGATATAAAGAAAAGAGGTCCAATTTGATCATTAAATGACTCGTGTTGCACTCTTCTAGCTTAAAAAGAATACAAATATGTTATCAACAAACTATGTACATTAGAGACTTATTAATTATTTGGAGAGTAGATCCTCTAACTTTTAGAGACAACTGGTTATCTCTAAGGAGATAATGTAATGAGTCAATGTTCAACAATAAAAAATAAAGAGGATGCAAGAGGACACCCTTTCATAATTGATCTAGAGAGTCCTAAAAATTATGATCTAACCCCGTTAATTTCTTTACTAAAACCTTGACACCTATCATAAGAGAGGACACCATTTGACATTTAATATTGGATGGAGGGCTTGCAACATCATCATAGTGAAACTCCATTCCACCCTTTTGTAGACATTTTCATAATCAATTACTTGAGCATGCCTACACTCTATCCTAAAAATGCTTCTCAATCCAAAGTCTTCCAATAGGTTATCAAGTTCTCCAATATGCATAAATATCCTTAACAAAACACTTTTGTGTAGGGTTAATGATCTTGGGTAGGATATCTTCTAGTCTAGAGGCTAAGACCTTGGCAATAATTATTTTGTATGATACGCATTTAGGAGTGTCCTGTCTCTAATTTTTAATGAGATTCTTATCTCCCCTTGGAGATCAATTGATTACTTGACCTAGGGATTTTATGAGCCCTCTGTTGATCACTTGATCAATTTTATGAGCCCTCCATTGATTACTTGACGTAGGGATTTCTCATTACTAATTTTTTGGATGGAGGAGTTGATTTATGATAGAAATGGGTTTATCACTTTGAATAATGCATCTTCATTCTAGGAATGATGGTTCTCATTTTATCCCTATCTTCTAAATCATTTTGAACTATCATCATCTTCTAACCAAAAAAATTGATTATAAAATTAGGAAAAAGATCTTACTATATATATCACTAGGGGGTGGGTATTTCTTTTTATAGAATAAGGCAATATTTTGTTATGTGGCCTTCCATTCTGCAAAGGTAATAAACATTTAGGCTACCCATCCAAGGGTCTAGTCCAGGCTCGTACTTGCACTGATGTGGACACCTCCACCTCTTGATGGTCAGGGAGGGTTACTTAATTAGATGCCTGATTTGTTCAAGTCTCTTCTAATTTTTTTATGATGTATCATTTTGAGACCTTGATATCAATGTTTAATTAGTTTTAGGATTAGGGTTCAATTTGGTTTGTACTGTTTGATTAGGTTTACATGCTTAGGTTTCAATTAGGACAAGAGTTAATAAATTGAATTAAGTTTTAAAGTGCTAAATTTGGTTTTAGATATAGAATTATAGTTAGAGCTTTTAGATTAAAAACCAACATTAATTCAAAAAAGTTAGGTTTGAATTTTGTTTTAAAGTGTTCAATATATTATTGAGTTCTAGTTTAGGGTGATTTGGTTTAGTCTTAAGGTCAACGTTTAACTTGGTTCAATCTTCTAGGGTAATGGTTCAATTTGGTTAATGGTTGGGGAAATGATTTTTAAGGTTAAATTCAAGGTTTCTACTCTTAAGTTGGGATATATAATTAGGTTTATGATCATGGTTTAATTCAATTTGGTTTATAAGTATAATATTAATTAGTTAAGGGCCAGGGTTACCTTTCAATCTTAGGGTTTGACATTTATAAAATTAGTACTCAAGGTAAGATAGGAAAGTTATTTAATTATTTATATATTACCTGGTGTACGTTTTAGCAAATTAAGATTACTTAGGTTAAGATGATAGTAAGGGTTATGATTAGAGTTAAATTCAATACAAATTGACATTATAGAACTAATCCTAAATGACGCCTAGCCAAGGGATCCAAAGAAGTAATCAAAGTTTTACCAAGCAAGCAATAACATACACACAATAATTTACATTTATAAAAAACATAAGAGATTGCATTCCTTAATGAGCACATTTACATTTCATTTTTAAATAATTATAAACTACTAAAAGTAAAATAAATAACGTGCCCACATGAAAGTTCATATTAACTACTTCAATTCAATCCATTTAAATAATTTATATACATTTGTTCCGAATGCCACTTGGAAAATTAATTTAGAATGCACAATCATCCACTATACATGTCACAGGGTATGAAAGGCTGAAATAATATACATTTATAAAATAGTTTACATCATCCATTTTCGATCCATGAAACAAAGTACAATACAATTTAAGTAAAATCATTTTAAATACTATAAGTTTTTTGTTTGGATCCCTTGGCCAACTGTTATGTGATTAAGTATTTTATATTATGTTTAGGGTTTTATTTATATGGTTAGGTCGAGATTATAGTTTAAACAATAAATTTAGGTCGAGGTTATAGTTAAAACAAGGTCGAGGTTATATGGTTTTAGTTCGAGGTTATATTTATTTGTAAAATTACATGTTTAAACAATAAATTTACATCTAATCTAATCATTCAACATTGTAATAAATACATAAATTAAATACATTTCTAAACATCTAAAATAATAATTTTTTAAATAAACATTTACGAAACTATATTTTAATTAACAAATACAAAAATTTAAACATTTAAGTTCATTTAATGTAAATTTACAATTTTACGTACATATGAAAAGTGAAAAAATAATAAATTAACATACATATTAAATTGAAAATTGAAAAAAATAAATTAAAATAGTATAAAACATATTAAAATACCTGTGTATCAAAAACTAGCAGCAAGGGGGTAGTCAGTAGGGCTGAGAAACGGGCTCCCATATGCGTCTCTAATCAGGCTCCCATTTTTGAGGTCATGAAAATGACCTCTAAAATGCCAAAAAAGCACTATATAAAAGTTTTAAAAATCGGGAACCCAATTTTTAAGAAATCGAGTACCCGATTCTTAAAAGGTGGGCGCTCGATAGTTAAGCGGCTCGGGACCCAATCCATTTTAAATATCGGGTACCCAATTTTTAAAATTTAGCTTTGGTGCCCGAATCGTAATTTTAGAAACGGGTACCCAATTTTTAAAAAATTGGGTACCCGTTCTGAGAAGTACAATTCCACAGATCTGACTTCCGTGGAATTGCGACCCAACTTCTTGCGGTCACCCATTCATAACTATGTTTTTCATTGATGTCAACATAGCAGTAAGTCTGTGAATACTAACAAAGCAGAAGACAAAGATCTTAATTGTATGAATAATGTATTAATTATCTAGTAATGTGTGTTCATGGACATGTTTGGTATAGTGTCCTAATGTGAAGGTTCAATGCACACCACATAAGTATGCACATAACTTGTACATAATTTATAGAGAGTAGTATAGAGACAAAGTACCTAAGAAGTGGTTTCTGATATTTTCATTATATCTTTTTTGTAGTGATAGAATCTGGTAATGTATGGTTAGCCAATGACTTATGATAGTCTGCTGATGATGTCAGAGGATGCACAATCCCTAGTGCTACACATGTGAGAAGTTATATAGACTTTGAGTTGACAATGCTATTGTAATTGTAAATAAATTAATTATCTTATTATAATTAATTAGGAAAGCCTTAAGGCTGACTCAAGGAATTATTTTGAAGATATGGTATAAAGGAAATATGTCTTCCTTATTTGTAAAGGTGTTGTGATCATTGTATTGAGTGCAAAGTGCAAAAAAGGAGTTCGGTGTTTACTAAATGTGAGTAAGTGATCCAAGGGATTATTGGATGAAAGATTTTTGATTTGGTTACAAGATTAGAAGGAGAAAAATTTTGGTTGATAGGACAAAAATAGGAAGGAGAAGGACTATTCATTTCTATTATTCTAAAAGGAATAATACAAAGATCATCTAGATAGTGGGTTCATTGATTTTCCCTTGAAGCTCTTTGAGAAGTGGGTCTAGTTGTCTTCCACAACTCCTAACAAGGTTGGTAGAAATCCTAATAGGGTTGGAATCTCATAACATGGATTCAAAATATCCTAATAGGGACTTAATATGTACTAAATGTTGTTATTGACTCCTAACAAGGTCCATCCTCTAACAAGGAATATTTATATTAGTACATCATATTGTGGGTACCATCCCCATTGTACTTTCCCTTCTAATCAAGGGTTTTCGTAGTTAACATATATGGTGTTATTGTGCATGAGTATCTTTTCATTTCTAATTATATTTCTTATATGGTCAAAGTTTATTAAGGTTGATAATTGTGATATTATGTGGATAACTAATTTACCCCCCCACTCTTAGTTAAATTGGTGGACTATATATTCTAAAAATCCCTTCATTACCTGACTACTTGGTCACCATTGAAATATGCCCAATTAACACTGTAAATCTTCATTACTCAATTAATACTAATATTTGTGTAACATTAATGGCAACATACTTTTGAAAAATTGTTTCCAATAGAAGGTACACAATTCACCCAAAATAATGTTGATGTTCATACTGTTGAGTCCACTAAAGATATTAGAACACCTCCAACTATTTGTTATAGAAAGCCAAGATATTTGATTGATATTGATACTAGCATTTTGCAATCAATTCCTGACAAGATTTCAAAGTGTACTTGTCAAAGAAATGTTATTAAAATATGGAGATTATTCTTTGAAGAATTTAATATGATAGGAAGATGTAAATTATTTGTTGAAATGATGAGGAATTTAAATTGTAGGCCCATCCTAAAGATTCTTTGACTAATAATGATGGATGAGTCAAATGAAAATAATATTTTAAATAATCTATTGAGTGCATATGAAAAATTGGGTAGTAAGTCATGCACCAAAGATAGTAATATCATAAGAGGCATACTTACATCAACATTAGTAAGCACATAAATGAAGAAAGCTTGGCTTAGTAGAAATACAAGAAAATCATTGAAGATATGTAGAGGTACTCTAATGAGAGTCATTGGAAGGTGTGAAAGAGTGGAAGATCCAACAAAAAATGAGTTATGGACATTTAGTGGTAGACTACTGCAAAATAATAAAGAAATTACCGAATCTTTGAAATCATTCATTGAAGATTTTTGGAAGAATAAAACATGTGTATCCAGTAATCAAAGAGATGTTCTAAGGAGGGTTGGTAGTAGTATTATGTTTCCATGATCCACATTCAATTATTTTTTTGGATTCAACTCAAACTCAATTCTTTGAAAAATTTATCATTATGTATCCTTAATGAAAATTAGTCAAAGATATTTTGAAATTGGTAAACCTTTTTATGTGAAGATAAATCCCACATGTACAACTTGTTTGGTGTAGGGAACATGTTGAATTTTCTATCCATTTTGATGTTTTAAGGCATATATGTGTGTTTTTACATTCTAAGTTTATTTTGTAGGGTTGTAACATAAAGGAGCCACCTTGATCTTTAAGGAATTTGTTTCTACCATCTTATTTGAAAGAGGAGATGGTCAAAAGTTTTATAGGTTGTCATGCTTGAATGGTACATGCCGGATTTGTGGTGGTTTGCAATGTTTATCAACTTGTGAACATATGGATAGTACACATGCAATTGGAAATAAAATTGTGGATTTTGGAAAATATAAGATTGTGACACATGCTCTAAAAAATGGGAAAGAGGGTCAAATATGCGATTTAGTGATGAAAACATTCTAGTATATGAGTTCATGAAGATTTTTTTGTGAAAAAAACATTTACAAGTATGCAAGACATAGACATAGGGAATGATGTGCAAGGAAGCATTTCCACTAAATACCATTATTTTAGTTGTGGACTTCATAAAGAACTACACACTACAACCAAAAAATGAGGTGTAAGAAAAGTATTATATTTCTCAATAGGTTTCCATATTTGTTCACATACCATTCATGCTTTCACCTACAAGTACAGAGGAGAAAAAAAAGATATTGAGGGAGTACCATTTTTATATTAGTGGTGATTGGTCACATTCTACAAAGTTTGTATAGGGTTTCTTTCAACTATTCTATAGTGATTTGGCTTATAAAGGCATATCATATTGTCAACAAATCATTTGGTCAGACAATTTTGCATCTAATTTCAAGAATTCATGGATGTTTTAATGGTTAAGTATGATTCATAGATGTACTAGTATCCAGTATATGTGGAATTTCATAGAGGCTGGTCATGGAAAGGGAGAGCACAATGGTGTAGGTGCATGTATCAAAAGAGCCTTAGCTTATGAAGAATTGAAGTACAAATATAGTGCAACATTGTCAAATGTAGACAATATCATGAAGTGGTGTAATACTACAATCGGTCCAGGTAAGGAAGGTGAGTCTATGGTTTGTAGATTTTTTTGGTTGATAAATGATACTAACATTGTACCATATGAGGATTGTTGTACACTATCAAGATCGAGTAATCTACACTCTTTTAGAAGCACTAATGTAGGTTCATAGAATATCCACACATGAGAGATGACATGCTATTTTCTATCATGTGAAAAGGAAGATTGGGATGGATGTGACTCAACTAAATGAGTGAACAAATGGCATTTACAAATTTTGATTCTAGTCGACACCTATTATCCCCCATGAGCACTGAAAATGGTACAAAAAAAATCGTCAATTGACTTTAATGGATTGTATGATATGGTACAACTAGGTAATACATATTTTAATGTGAAACTAATATTTAACATTGTTACTTTAATTGGTGCTATTTGAATTATTAATGAGCATATTATGTTTCTATCAATGGAAGCCATGTTTTTATTGTTATTGCACCTAAAGAAAATGAAGAAGGGACATATTATTACTTGTGTCATTGTGTCAAGGAAAAAAATAAATTGGATCATTCAGTTATGGATGGTGAAGGTTTAAAATACCCTATAGGTGTATTGGTCATAATTGGTATATGACTTAGATGGTACAATATGAAGAACTCTAAATTGTGGTTATTCAAGAATTTGAAAAAAAGAGGAAGATTCTTCATTATTTAGACCTTATCACTATGTCAAATGTCCACTATATTAAATTGTTAGAAATATTCAAGACTAGCTAGGTTACTGAGAGGGGAGGGGTGAGTTAGTAACCTCAAATTTTTTTAATCAATTCAGACCTTAATTACAATAATCCAATTACCATTAATAAATTTGATCTACTACATGCATGAGAAACTAAAATCATAAAATATTCACAACACGTGAACACAACAATTTTGGTGACCCATAAACCTTCCAAATAGAAAGTAAAAATGGGGTGGGGATGATACCCATAAAACTTCAATACTGCAGCATAAAGTTGGCCAATTAAGGCTTACATTGATCACTTTTGATGATCTACCCTATTAGGAGTAATTAGGACTACTAGGTCCACCTTGTTAGAGGTTTTACAAACATACAATGAAGTATGCACTTGGTAAAGAGATTTATGAAAAGAATGTTAAGTCTACCTTGAAAAAGGATTTGAAGTTGATTCATCTATTAGGATGATATAGTAGATCTCTAACTTATAACTAAATTTTTGATTGAGATCTCTTGAAGTATTAATCACCTTTAGTGAAAGATATAATTTTGATGCTCTTGATATGGCCTTACAATACACTTACTTTGTTGCTGATTCACATTCGTATGCTTCCTTTTTATATAGCTTTCATACTTACTTACTTAGATGTGATAAAATATGTTACATATATATCAATCTAATTTCCATAATTACAAAGTCGGCCATTACACAAGTTAACACCAATATTACAAAGTCAACCCAAATGTAGATACTCAAGTTCTGAAAACTGACTTGGTGAGGTTCTGATACATGGCATCAACTGTCATTACTTGGCATTGTCAGACACTTAGTAGAAGAAGCTCAGTCCATACTAATCACTTCAACATAGTTTTGAACTTGGTATTCACTGGTGACTTGGTAAATACTATGTAACTCAGTATAACTACATTCCCTATTTACCATGATTGTACTCGGTAAACATTGATCTTCATTTAACTTCATTAACATTGGATTCACTTCACAAGAATAGCTAAACATGGTAGAAACTACAAATCTTGGTAACTACTAAACTACCTAGGTTGAACTAATAGACTTTACACTGTCTAAATTCACTTGGTAACCACTGGAATGCTCAGTATGAACTGTAGTGCTTGGTGGCTACTGAAGTACATGGAAAATACTATAAACTATTCCTTGAGCTTGGTAGCCATATAGAATTTAAATAAGTGTTGTCACTAATAACAAACTTGACTGAATTTCAACAATCTCCCCCTTTGGAGTTACTGACAAAAACACTTATCAGCCAAAACTCATATACAACACAGTGTGATACTTAGCTCACTATGGTATACTGCTTTTGAGATTTTTCAAAATTTATCTTTGTAACTCTATTATATATACTTTATCTTGCATTATTCTCCCCCATACAATGTACATATCATTTTAGGCATATTGACATACTAAGTGTTTCTTCCTAATATAGTATCTTACCCTCTTTGTATATACAATGTCTCTCCCCCTTAGTATATAAAAGTGTCTCTCCCCCTTTTTGATAGTAATGCCAAAGATTTATACATGATCTATTTACATGGAGACACCAAATGTGAGAGAAAATTAGAATATACCTTAATAATGAGAGTTAATATCTTATCCCGATTGTTTTACAAAAAATTGCATGTTTGTAGAGCAACTTGCACCTTTGTAGAGAGTTTGATCATGTAATCTACAATTGAGAAGTTGTTGTCATGGAGCAACATTTTGGTGTAGACAATGTGCTTCTACATTGTATCCATGATGGGAAGGATCATATTCTGAATATCTATGAGTGTGGACCAAATCCTTGCTTCCTCTCTCAACAATTATTCCTACATATCTGATAAGAATTTGATCTCCATATGATGTACAGAGCTCGAACTGGAATCAAGTTGCAATTGCTTTGTTCTAGCCATTAGATCTTCATCAATTTTATTTAGTTTACTCTTATTTTTCTTAGTATACTCAGTAATATCACACAATTTTGTAAAAAGTGATGTTACACTTGTGCAAGAGGTTTCAAGACTTGTCAAAATTGAAGAAAGCTCTACCTGCTGGATAGCTATTTGCTGAGCAATGTGCTCAAGCACTTTGTTATAAAATTTATTTTCTACTTTCTCAATCAACTTCTCTTGACCATTGGAATCTTCATTGAAATTAATGACTACCTTTTCTAATTTCAACAAAATGTGTTGAGAAGTATCAACTTCAACACCTATATATTTAGTCAAAATGTTCTTTGCATCCTCAATAATCTTATATTCTCTGTCTCTTCTCTTCTCTTAATTTCTTCTTCTTTGCCTTCTTTTGGAGGAGATGACCAGCTATATGCATTTGATCTATAGTGATATTATCAAACTCCCATTTGGGAATTTCAATCTCCTCATCCATACCTATATCTTCTTCTATTTCCTTTCCACTAATCATAAATCTTTGTTGAAATTTATGTTCAACTATCCTTGTAGTTAATGCTTTAGAATCTAGAATAGAAACAATATTGGAAATAGTAGGACTAGTAGTGAAAATTTGTATAGTGCCTATTGATGGAATACTGTCTGGAGTACTTATTAAATCAAAAACTAATGTATTTATTGAACTATCCAAAATTGAAATACTAACAGGAGTACTCACAACTGATGTAGCCAAAATTGTAGAATTGAAAACTATACTTACTGCTAAGGAGCTCAAAATTGTAGAACTTACTGTATCAACTATTATAGATGCTAACTCGATGACTGAAGGATGTTGTAGCTTGGTAGATGAAGTGTTAGACACTTTCATCAATGAAATTCTGAGCGGAGAGGTGGCAAAGAGTGATTGAACATTTGATGTATCACTAGTTGTCACAATCAAGCTTCCAGAAGCTATGTCCAAATCTAATGATGTATCAAATTTTGCTAGGGTGTGAAGAAGTGAGGCAATGATGGCCACAAAAATCTTTATTGCGTTAGTCTCCTCTTCATCTTCCATGGCTTCCTTTGTAGCTTCTTCCTCTTTTCCTTCTTCATCATCCTCCATTAGCTCTTAATAATCAACTGTATCAATTATGACAAATTGAGTGGAGTCTTCTTCATTGTCTTCATCTTTGTCATTGTCTACCATAAAAAAAACATAATTCTTATAGTCTTCAACCAACTTGTTTGGTATCCTAAATTTTTTATTCATATTTTCTTTGAAGACTTCAAAATCGTTATCCATGATACTGACAAAATTTTCACCCGTTTCAGCAAAATATTCATTAATATGATACAAAATTGGCACATCTTTTCTCTATATGATCATGCCTTTAGAAGGGAAATACTTTTGTACAGAGAAAAAAAAACATGTCAACAATGAACCAAATTTACATGGGTTATTATTTGAAGTTCTAATTCTTTCCATGTTTTTGTTTAACTGCTTCAACAACAAATCTACTAGGTCATATGATAGATTATTCTTCACAACCTTGTAACCCAAGTCAACTGCTTCGCATGACACACTATTGAGTCAGCTCAAACTATAAATCTTGTGTGCTATCACATGGATGCCAAAATTAAAACTCTACATTGGTCACACTACTGATTTTCATTCCTCTACTATCCCATTCGGCTAGGGTTTTATTCTATAACTCAGATCAACCTAGGGTTTTAGTGGTTTTAGCTTTGGTGAGCATGGAGAGACTAGTAATGCAATGTATCATTTTCTTGGTGATCAAAATTGGTTGCTCTAACCACAGTTGATCATTGTGAACCTGGCTTAGAATTAACCTAATCCATTTGACTTGGAAGCTCTAAGGTAGGTGAGGAATATGAGTCAGATCTTTCTCTTCCAAATGTTTGTGCTCGGGCTTGAGAATTTTGTTCACACAGAGTTCACCTAGGGCATTATCCATTTCAAGGGTACCTTTATCCTAAATTGCATATTTAAAATGAGTTTGGATATCATTTATGAGAAGTACCTTTGGTAGGATTTGTGACTGCGCTCCATTTAGGTCGAGGGTTTCAGTGATCACTAGCACAAGTTTAAAATCAGGGGCTTTCCATTCAACACCTTGCACCAACATCTTAGACCCTTTCTTCACCTTGCTACTGCTATTGGATGCCATTATGACTGGGTAAGCTCAGAAAATCTTTGAAAAACTTCATTGCCAATTCTACTTAAAGTCACTTGGATTCTCTGCAAATTTCTCTGTTTGCAATAATACTTGAATTCTTGATGAAAATGAAGTCAATTTTCCACTCTTTTGATAAAACTTCCCATTAATGCTTGGTATGATAGTTAGCTATGATGACATGAGTGTGACAGTGTATCATCCACTATCTATATAGATTTCTCGGTAAAGGTTCCACAACTTGGCAACCAAACATACCATGTTACTCTCGACTTTACTCAATAGAGTCCATGAACCAACCTTGCTCGATAGAGAAGTCAACTCGGTGATAACTATTACTGATCTTGTTGATGATCCTTTTGTATCTTGAATACCGATTTGGATCTTTACTTCTTTTCAATTGGAACTATTAAGATGTGACCTTGACAACATAGTTCTAGTTCTTCCTTAAGAACTTAATTGGAAATGGAGAAGTCACCCACTTCTTGAGTGCCATGACTATCATCACTTGAACTAACATGCTTGGTAGACTTAGGATTCCATTGTTGTCTCATCTACTTCCTAATGTTATCCACTTTTTCTTTCTTTTCATCTTCAATTCTACCTGTATTCATGCAATTCTTAGCTATATGACTAAGTTTAGTGCATGTGTAACATCTTATGATGGTATCCTTTCTTCTCATGTGATGTTTAACACAATTCATGCCAATATGTCCATATTCTCCACAAAAATGATATCTACACCAAATGTTGTCATCCCAATTGAATATTGCCTTCACAATTTGTTCTGTTGGATTGAATGACTTAGATCTACATTCAGATGCCTTGTGATCTTGTTTCTTGCATTTATGACACTTGCCCTCAAATTTTGGTTTCTTTTTGCATTCATTAGCCTTATGACCATGCTGACTACAAAAGTAGCATTTTCCATTGAATTTGGCTTTACCATTACTCCAAAATTTATTTGATGTATGACCTATCTTACCATAGTGGTTGCAAGTAGGTTTTTGATTGTTTTGTGCACCTTTTTTGGAGGACTCATCTTCTTCTTTATATCCAAGTCTTGCTTTACCCTTTTACCTATAAAGATTTTTCTCATTTTGTTGATTCAATTGATCCATATTTGCTTGAGATTTCATTATCCTTTCATTGAGTTGCTTTTCAAAATTTAGATAGTTTCTTAAGCTTTCATTGATTTGTCTTTGAAAGTTCAGATCATTCCTTATTCTTTCATTTTCAAACCTCAGACTCATGATTTCTTCATTTGCATTAGAGAGTTGATCAATAAGGTCTTCTTGCTAAAGGGATTGGTTTTGAATTTCATTGTTCCTTCCATCCAATTCTTCTTTTTCCTTATTTCTCTATTCCAAGATTTCACATAATCTTATTGACTGAATTTCTTTCTCTCTTTTCAATTTCCTTACCTCTTCTTGTAGGGAACCATTCTTCTCTAGGAGTTCTTTGATTGCGTCATTTGCTTCAGCTGTACTGCTGAAGGGAGAAAATCTTCAATCTTCTCTTCACTATACTAGTGACCATTCATCTGATTTGCAAGTTCCTTTCTCTTCTTAGAGATTGGGAAAGATTCTCCTTTGCTTTCTTGAGTTGAGCTATGGCCATTTCTAGATCTAACTTTTCACTGTCAACGGCTTTGTCATGTTTGAATATCTCCATTGTCCTTGATCTTTACTCAAGTTGTCAAACTTTATCTTGAGAACCATAATTCTCTAATACTAATTGTTAGAAATATTCAAGACTAACTAGGTTACTGAGAGGGGAGGGGTGAATTAGTAACCTCAAAACTTTTTAACTAATTTACACCTTAGTTGCAATAACCCAATTACCATTAATAAATTTGATCTACTATATGCATGAGAAACTGAAAGCATAAAATATTCACAACACATGAACACAACAATTTTGGTGACCCATAAACCTTCCAGATAGAAAGTAAAATTGGGGTGGTGATGATACCCACAAAACTTCAATACTGCAGCATAAAGTTGGCCATTTGAGGCTTATATTGATCACTTTTGATGATCTACCCTATTAGGAGCAATTAGGACTGCTAGGTCCACCTTGTTAGAGGTTTTACAAACATACAATGAAGTATGCACTGAATAAAGAGATTTAAGAAAAGACTATTAAGTCTACCTTGCAAAAGGATTTGAAGCTGATTCACCTATCAGGATGAAATAGTAGATCTCTGACTTACAATTGAATTGCTGATTGAGATCTCTTACTTTGTTTCTCTTGATACGGCTTTACAATACACTTACTCTGCTGCTAATTCACATTCTCATGCTTCCTTTTTATATAACTTTCATACTTGCTTACTTACTTCCAATTTCTATAGTTACAAAGTTAGCCATTACACAAGTTAACACCAATATTAAAAAGTCAACCCAAATGTAGATACTCAGATTCTAAAAATTGACTTGGTGAGGTTTTAATACATGACATCCACTATCATTACTCGACATCATCACACATTTGGTAGAAGTAGAAGCTCAGTCCATACTAATCACTTCAACATAGTTTCAAACTTAGTATTCACTTGTGACTTGATAGATACTATGTAACTCAATATAACTGCATTCCCTCTTTACCACGATTGTATGTGGTAAACACTAATCTTTATTCAACTCAGTTAACATTGGCTTCACTTACAAGAACTACTAAACATGGTAGAAACTAAAAATCTTGGTAACCATTGAACTACTTGGGTTGAACTAATAGACTTTACACTGTCTGAATTCACTTGGTAACCACTGGAATGCTTGGTATGAATTGTAGTTCTCAGTGGCTACTGAAGTACATAGAAAATACTATAAACTATTCCTTGAGCTCGGTAACCATATAGAATCTAAATAAAAGTTATCACTAATAAAAAATTTGACTAACTGTCAACATAAATATGGAGGAAAACCATACAATAAGACTCTTTGGAAGGTTCATGAGTTAGAACACAAGGAAATATTTGAGAAAATACAGGCTAAATCAGATCCAGTTGGCTCATTAGATTAGATATAACTGAAAAAAAATGTGATGTAAATGTTTATATTTCATATACAATCTGATGGCACTCAAAATTGCATTCCCATTTTGAGCATCTATTCCAAATTTTGGATCACTTTGAGCCTCTATGAATGCTTTTCATGCATATGTACCCAACTATTGTTTTAAGTCCTATAAGGTGTTCTATGTTTCTAACACCCTTCATTCAACCTATCCATGTGTTCTATAATGATAAATTGACATTTTGAGCTATTAAGAAAATGTCTCATTTTGAGCTAGTGTCATATTTTTACAATTCTACTTAAGTGTCAAAAAGTGATAAGAGGGTGGCATTATGAGAGAAGGCATTTCATGCCAGTAAAACAATGCATCCACTTCAAGCTTCATGCTACATCCATGCAGCAAGAGAGAGACCACTAATGGCATAGAGCAAGAAGATGACATCAAAACCACAGTTTGGAGCATAGTGGAGGATGACATCAAGGAAATATGAAGCTACAGGTAGAGAAGAACATGGGTAAAAGAGGCCATGCGTAGAGAAGAGGCATATCTTTGAAAAATATTTAATCCCGCATTCATGCCGAGGTGGGTAATGTTGTCTTTTAAATACAAAAGCATGTAGATTGTAAGTTTCTTTAAGACACAAGGATTTTGTAAGCCTAGGCATGAAGGAGGGGCCCACCATGGTTGGTCAACTAGAGGACACTACAAGCAAAATTTTGACATATCCAATTTATATTCAAATTCTAAATCTATCAAACATTATATCAAGTGTATACGGGTGGTCATCATCTATGTGTGATAATTCATGAAATATTGTTAGCTGTTGTAGTTCATGTTTATTTCACATATATTAGAGAAATTGGACCATATCTTCTATTTTAAGGATTAAGGGTAAAAGTTAGAAAATAAATTAAAATCCCTAAGGGTACTCCCACCTTGGTTTTGTAGAGCTAGAAGTGTAGGAGGCATAATGTTTCATGCTTTTGTCCTAGATACATAGTGTGTTATACTAATCATGAGAATTGGCTAGCTCTAGGTATAATACATTTTGTTGTCTACTGGTAGTAATTAATCACTGTTAAACTAGGAGCCAACAAAATTGGCAACTCCATTAGGGAAAAAATTGTACAACACATGCTTAGGTTTTGAATTACTACATTTTCCTTGGCTATGTCGGTATTTCAATTGTTAGATGTTTAGGGAACTGCTCGTGGTTTTAGTGGGATTTTCCAATGACAAACCTTGAGAACTTAAAAAGAAGAAGAGAAAACCCCCATGCCATAGGTGTAAACTAGCATGTATGGTCCTTACAAAGGTGTCTTAGCCATCATGAAAGAGTTCCCCAAAACCAATTGTGATTGGTTGCATTTTATTTGTTAGTTTTCTTCTTGATAATCTTGCAATATTTTCATTAGGTTAGAAAAATTATTGCATTACTTTCCCCCTAGGTGGGTGGTGACTCAGAAAGGTTTTAACTAGTGTCAAATTTAAGGAAATTTTTAAATCATGGAAAGTGTGAAAAATACGTGGGAAAATGTGAAGAAAAACCTAGCTATTAAGTTATAGACTGATCTTCCTCATAAAGGAAAGAAAAATTGGGCTATGAAAGGAGCTCAGATGCAGAAAGGAAATTATTCCTAGGAGCAAATGGCAAGGAAAGATAATACTTACCTTTCTACTGTTGAAAAGGAACCCTTCTGCAAGGGTCATCCTAGTTTATTTGATGATGATTTCTATAATACTCCTGAAATGATATGTCACAAGAAAGTTGTGCAACTACATGCACTTAGTTTGGATGATAAGAATAGTAATAATCTTTTCTTGCATAGTACAAACCCTTTCATGTTAGATTATTCTCCTGAAAGAGTAAGACCTAAACATTTAGAACTTGAGAGTTTTAATGATGAGAAGACCTCTAGTTCTAAGTTTTCCATTCTTGACCCTAATAAGAATGAAATCTTGAGAATACAGTTTGCTAAGAAAGATGCTATTGATAGGAAATTTAAAAAGGAGAGGGAAGAAAGGATCATGAAAGCTTATGAAGAAAAGAAAGAATTACTTAGTTGAATTGCCGCCTTGAAGAGAAGAATGAGATAGCAGCCAGTGGTTGGCAGCTTGAAATTGTGGGTCAAGTTGAACAACTCAAATTACAAGAACAAAAGTAGATAAAAAGCCAAGATACAAACCAATAGGGTCCTATGGTACAACAAATCAAGAGCTATAAGACCCTAGAAGTTAAAAGGGATGTAGAACATGTTGTTGATGTTCAAGATAAGGGGGAAAAAAAGGAATTTGGAATTAGTACCAATGAACCAACAAAGTTCATCTAGATCCACGATTCTTTGTCACCTTTTGATATTGAGCTAGAGAAAAGGAAGAAGGAGAAGGATACTTTGGCTAAGAAATTGGAAATTGTAGAGAATGAGTCAGCCATAGCTGAGATGAATAACAAGATTAAGTTTCTAGGGAATGCTAAGAAGCAATTTGCATTTATTCCTAAAGATAATGATAGATCAAATATTGCAAATTAGAATGCTACTAATTTGTCTACATCTTTCTTGTATTCTTCATCATAGAAAGTGGATCTCAATAAATCTACTGCAAACACTAGTACTAGTAATACTTTTAACAACAATGAAAGAAATGTTGTTAATACCTCTAAGATTTATCTACAAAGGAGACCTATCCAATTAGAAGGTTATAGACATATATGCTTTGAGGGTATTCCTGGTTTCCCTAACCTTATCCCATAAGAAATGAGGAAAATATTGCCTAAGTTTGCTAGAAATAATGCTATTTGTTGGTGTTTGAAAATGCTGGAGGGTTTTCAATTATCCCACTGAGAAGGTGACAAGTCTAGGGGCAACTAACTCCCATTTTAAACATGCCATTTCTGACAACAGGCCATCTATAAGGCTACACTCCTTCTACACTTTAGGCTCTGCAAAAACTAGGTGGGTATACCTCAGATTCAATTGATATTGTACCAATGCAAAACATATCCCTAAATCTATTAAGCAGATGAGACCCTTATATCTCCTAGTAACTCATGAAATGACACAGATTTGCAATAGCTAAATGCAAGTCTAGAATATTCACAAGCTGAGTGAGGGTTAAAAATTTAGGTCCTTCAACATAAAAGAGGAAAACACATTTGATTAATAATGTTGAATTCAGAAAAAACTTCGATATGCAATAGTAAGACTTGGTGATCCTGAAATCGATCAGTGCCTTAACCATTGGGCAAATCCATGAATCAAAAACATACGTATGAATATCTAAGACATATGTGTATCTTTAGATATCTAATCTATCTATTCAACTTGTAAATACACATTTATATTCAGTTTAAATCTCATTCTTACCTAATATCCTCCTCACTAAATCTGTAACCTTGTTGATTTCTATGAAGTATTTACACAATTCCTTGAATTATCAGCAACAATGAAACAACATACAACCTTAAGGGACTGCAACTATGACCTAGGCTCTTTGTTCAAAGGTCATAAAACATTACAACTCACTAAGAATGGAGACAAGATTCAACTGAAACTCAATCATTTGCTGCTCTTTGTATTATTTCCTTGAAATTATACAATCATATGCATGAAATGAAAACACAAAAAACACCTAATAGATCTGAACTATCTATATTAACCTCCCTACTACTATTCATACAAGAAAAATTTGCTAAAGAATGTGGTCACAGTAAGGGGAATGCATCAAGAACTGGATCCAAAACCTTGGTATCATAGTAATGTGCCAAATTTCTCCAAAGAACTGGAACCCTTACAATGGAAGAAAGAAAGAGTAATATAGGATGACGATGAATTCTATGATTGATCAGGAAATGACAAGTGTCCATTCAGAATTCCTTCCCAAGGAGCTCAAAACCTCTCTCTACCTTCTCTCTATAACTGAAAATCAAATCCCATCATCCTGGTCTCTACAAGGCAGAAATATTTGAGATCATCGTAATTGATTTTGGATGTCAAGGTGAACTCACAAGGTAAAAGTGAAAAATTAGTTGAATATGGCCTTCAAAATGCAATAAAACATCTTAGAATTGATTCTCTTCATTTTCACATTTCACCAAGCCTTCATATCTATCCTTTTATCAATTTTGATGATGTATGATGAAAACTGCTCATTCTACTGCCAATGCCCATGATATCACAAATTGACCTACAACGCGAATTGATGAACACCTGTGCATAATCTGACTCTAGAAATGGAAAATTCAGCTCTTTCCAATTTTGACGGTATATTAAGTGCCCATTTTCGATAGAAATAGCCCCTATTATGGTCATTTGAAAACAGGCCTCTATTTATGACTTCCAATTAAAATTGCAAAAATTTAAACTTTTATAAAGTTTAAACTATATAAAGTTTCAAACTTTATTTAAATGAACCTGACCATAAGGAATATAAAAATAAATTTTATATTTGAAACCTTTGCATTTTTTTGCCCCTTTTCAATTTGGGTCAAACTTAGTTTGACCAACCTTGACACGTGGCAAGATGTGATTTGCTCCTTCAATGCACAATTGTTAGACACCTCCAACCAGGTGCCACGTGTCACCATGGTATCATCCACCTCACCATGCCACATCAGCAATTGCTATGTCACTATGGGAGTCAGCATCTGCCATGTCATTAGCGACATAGCAATAGGATGACATGTGTCCTTCTCTGCCACATTATCACCTATCTTGGAACTCGTGCCACATGTCATCATCAAATCTGTTGCTCCAACTGCCACATCACACACGAGACCCACATTCTCCTTGTCAAATTTATAATTTTTCAGATTGGATTTGGGATTTTCCAGCAAGTCGCCAAGTCACTTGTCAAATTTTTTGAGATTTTTCGAAAGCAAATTAGTCACTTGCCAAATTTTGAACTTTTTTGGTCACCTTATCTTGCTGACATCATCAATCATTGGACTGCATCTTTGTTCAAAATTTGTTTTTTGAATATATCTATTTGTCATGACTGGGACCCACCTCATAAGCTTTGACTTCCAAAAACCTCTTTCTTGAAGTTACTATGTAATGTGTTTGCTTTTGTATTTAAACACAAAAATATCCACTTGTTTAACAAATGTAGGACAATTGTTTTATACTGTACTCTGCCCCTGTGCAAAAAAACTAGCGACTTTGACTTCCATGGCAGCCCATTTTTGTTTGCATGATCCTTTTCAACGTGTTTCCCCTACTTGTTGGTCATTTCTTTCCATGAATCTGCACTCTTCACAGTGATGGTCATTTCTTATGCACATGGTCATTTAAAATGAAGCTCCCCCCTTCTAAAAAACATGATACTATTGCTGGAGGAAGCCGTGGGCTTCAAAAATGTGGATACATGCTTCCTTGAGCTTTGTTTCATCAGCAAAATATGTACATTCTGCTAAAAATGTGGACTGCTCCTTCCTTTATGCCTGCGGGTTTCATTCTACCATATTACATCACTACTTCTTCATACATAAACTGCTGCCTTCATATTTGCTTGGCATGGAAATACCCCCTTTTCATCTGTGGATTTCCTTGTGAAAAACGTTTGAAACAATGTGCCCATGTTTCTGTGTTATTGTTGTGCAGCCCATGGGAGATATTAAAAACAAAGAAGATGTTCATTCCCTTTCAAAATGACAATGTTTAAGACAACGGTTTAAACATGGATGGGTGTGCTTATTGAAAATCTGCCTCTAAACATTATTGCAATGCCCAAAATGGGGTGCACGTAGCATTTGACCTGCTGTAATAACTAATTCTACTTCACAATTCTTTACACTTTCTCTCCTTTTGGCATAGATGCCCAAATACATGTGGCTTGGATGATCTCTTTGCATATCAGTTTTGTTTAAAATAATAGACTTTTTTTTCTTTATTGAGGAAGAAACCATTACCTTTGATGAAGAAGTAAAGCAAGTAATATCCACAATTATAATCATGACAATAGGAATCCCTTGTTTTCATCAATTACAACCTAAGCAACCTCAATCCATACATGATTTCATCCATCTGATGTAATCAGTCGAGCTCGAAAGTGGGTCCCACTAAAAAAATTGTTTCCAAACAATTGACATCCTCGTATTTATCACATGACCCCACTGTAATTATTGGAATTAAAAACAATCACTGAAACATCACTTTAAAATTTCACTTTAATCATTTCTGCACTAGTGTGAAATTTGTGCCTTGAGGCCTGCCAGGTGGCTATAAAAATTGACTCAGTCAAGTAACCGGGCCACAAAAATTTGCATGAGTGTTCAGTCCTACATGCTTTATCATACTACAAATTTTCAGACCATGAAAATTTTCCAGTCAAAAGATTTTAATTGCCAAACATCCATACTTCAATTAACCTGCAGGCAAAAAGTGTTAAAAAACATAAATTGGGCTCAGGTTCGGCATTATAAAACTGGGTTATTGATCACTTAGGGTTTTGAAAACTAGGATATAAGTTCTTTTCCATGTGGAGAATATAATTCCATGTTTTGGGCTCATGACGAATCACAGGGCACATTTGGTGAATTTTTGAAAACAGGCACTTGAAAATTTTAACTGAGAAATGTGTCAAAAAGTACTTTTTGGTAAACGGTTAGACATAAGAAAGTATGCAGATGGATTCGTCATGACTTGAGAACTAGCATACTTCAAGAATTTCTAGGACACAATAGGATGTTACAATTTATTTAGGCTTTCCAATCACAGGATCAAAGCTATGATGCGCCGAACAGGGGTACAAATCAATCTGGATACCTTAGCCATATCAAAACAATGCAAACTGGGTTTTTAATCATGTTAGAAAATTGATCAAATGGATTCGTCATGACCTCAAAATTTGAACATCTGAAGTATCTGACCCCTAGAACATAGTGCAAAAAGAATTTTCTCATTTGGGTCAACTAGGTCAAAGATATCATTGGTTGAACAGGGCTTCCTAGAATTGTGAATAACTACACAAATGCACAAAAATAGTAAATGACCAACTTTGAGGGGTTTGAAACCTAGTCAAACAAATTAAAAATGACTTGAAATTTAAAAAATAGGTTCTTTGTTATAGATACTAAACACTTCCAAAGTGGATAGTCATGAAATTTTTTTGGGTAAAAGATATTCAAATGCAAACTGGGCCTCTGAACACTATTTGACACTGGCAGAATTACAAATTTTGACACTAGCTCAAAATGGGACTTCACAGAATGATTCGGGATGGAAATATAACATTGTGGATCACATGTATATGTCAAACGAAATGTGTTAAGCCACTTAAACACCATCTAGGCCTCAAACCGACAATCAACTACATATGCATAAAAAGGCACTTTAGGGCATGATTCTTCAAGATTCACAATATGTGACTCAAAATTGACCATGCAATTTTTAGTCCCAACACTATCACTTGAGGAATTTTCTTGACATGATGAGTCATTATGAGGTTGAGGTTGAAGATGTTATCATGAAGTTATTTGTTTAGTCATTAACTAAAGATGCCATAAAATGGTTCAAGAGGCTCCCTGATTCATCCATTACAGACTAGAAGGACATTGAATGTTGTTTCAAGGAACAATATGGTGATAAAAAAAACCCAAGTTATATTTCAAGTGAGTTCAATAATATTAATAAGTTACATAATGAATCTGTTATTGACTCCAACACTAGGTTCTAGAAGAGGATGTATAAGTTAATGCAAGCCATGTGAGTTGATGATAAGATATGTATGATCACTTATTTGAATGCTTTTGATGGTAAAATGGCATGCCGGCTTAGCGATAAGGAGCCTAAGACCTTAAGAGATGCTTTCAAAATTGCTATCAATATAGAAAATAATTTGAGGATTTTAAGGAGATTAGAAAACAAAAGAGATGATCCTAGGTTATTTGGGAGCAAGGGAAATGGAAAAGAAAAAAACAAAGCTACAAGAGGAATAAAGCAAGAGCCTAGAGAGATGAGTTACGTTCTCAATGCTATAAAAGGTTTGAATCTTCCTCAGGGAAAGAATGATAGAAATCAAACTGAAAATAAGGTTCCTTATCAGTCCAACTTTAGTAGATAGAATAGATTGCAAAATTTCCCTTATAACACTACTTGGAAGGATGGTCAGCCCAATGTTCCTCCTCCTAAGAACACTAGTAACAAGGTCACCCCTGATCCCTTATCAAAAAATCTATAAATGTGGTAGATGATCCTGAGTTCACTTCTGAACCTACATGGTGTTTCGTTTGTCAATTGCCTCATACTCCTAAATATTGTGCAATAGCTTTGTCATTTGATGGAAATCAAACTAAGATAGAAGAAAATCAGGAACATGAGGAGAATAGTGATGATGTAGGATGCAATATGTTTGAGTCACATAATGATAGTGATGATCATGATAGGGATGTAGAGGAGAAAAGATAGTTTCAAAATCATATGTAGCAGCAGGTATTTTTTGACGAGGAGAGTGATGTCAAGGACAATACATGTAACATAGCATCTACCAGAGAGGAGGTGATACTAAGGAAGTCTTCTAGAGAAGAGGTTGATCAGATCACTACTAGTATGGTAGCTCAAGTATAGAATAGACATATGGATCAAAGTTTTGATGGTGGTAAGGTGGCTAGTATATTTATCAAGAAAGTTGACCCTAAGAAAAAGGAAGTTGTAAAGCCTAAGGATATCCCCGCTTTGAAGGTCAAAGCTATAAAAAAGAAATGGAAGCCAAGAAAAGTAGATTATCCAAAGGTTCCTAAACTTTAGAATGATGGTCCTTAGAAGTTGGAGCAGAAGATATAAAAAATACCAGATGTAACTGATAAAAATCATTAGGGTGCTATAAGTATTTTTCATAAAAACTATGAGAAAAGGGTTGTAACTATTGATGTCCCTTCTGACTTTTCTGTAGATATGCTTGTTGTTTTATCACAAATTACTATCAAGGTTCCTTTGTCTAAATTATTAAGAATCCCTGAACACTAAAATAAAGCCATAGCATGGGTAGGAGGTACTGATGAAAAGATAAAATATGGTTGTAATAGAGATCAAGCTTCTACGGAAAACAATGAAGAAAATATAACAAACAAAGAAAGTAAAGTAGTTGTGTCTCAAATTCCCCAAATGTTCTTGGATAGCTCTATAAATCAATGTTTAGTAAGTGTTGAGCCATTTTTCATGAGTATCTTAGTAAATGGTAAAACTTTGAAAAATTGCATGATTGATTCTAGTGCTTCCAATACTGTGATGCCTTTTTAGATAATGAAGGAATTGGGCTTGAAGGTTGATACTACTCAGGGAAGATGTTGTGCTATGGATAAAAGAGAGGTGACATTCATAGGCACTATTAATGCTTTACCATATAAATTGATAGCTTATCCTGACAAAGAGCTTAGTATGAGTGTATTAGTTCTTGACATTCCACCTCAGTATGGCGTGTTATTGTCTAGAAAGTAGAGTGCTGCCATGGGAGGGAGTTTGCCATGCGATTTATCATTTGCTACTTTCAACATTGAGGGCAAACTAGTGAAAATAAATAGAAAGCCTAAGAGTATATATATGAGAGAAGATGAGATAGAGGATGATATGAAAAACTTTGTTGATATAGACATCAATGCATTTCTAACTAAGGTTCTGACTTTGAAGAAAGGCAAGCATAAATCTCAGATGGAAATAGAAGTTGACACAAAGATATACAAAGGTGATCTATGGACTATGTTCTTTGATGGTGCTTAACTGCAAGGATGGATTAGGTGCAGTTATTCTACTGATATCTCCTACTAGGGTAACATACAAATTTTCTTTTACATTGAGTTTCCCTTGTACTAAAAACATAGCAGAATATGAAGCTTTGTTATTAGGACTCATACTAGCTCACAAGCATGGGATAAAATGTTTGAATGTTATAGGGGATTTTGAGTTGGTTTTATCCCAAGTAAGAAATGTTTATGTGTCAAAAAATAAGAGATTAAAACAATACAAAAATGTTGTATGGGACATGATTGAATATTTTGATGCATTTGGGATAGTTTGGAAAGATGGGACTAATAACAATATGGTAGATTTTCTAGCAAATATAGCAATTAAACTTGATGAAATTAAATTTGCTAGTATATCTAAAATTGAGACTCAAACTAGACCCTCTATTCCGTATAATGTCCAAAATTGGCAAGTATTTGAAGATGATAAGGACATTCTAAGATTTTTGAATTGTGAGAATATGTTTTCAGGACAAGAAATTGATTGTGTAGCCTATGTAGAGAATATAAATGGGAGAGATACTATTTTTGGGTAGGAAGTTGTGCAATTGAAGACAAACAAAATCTCAAAGGGTTTAGTTGTTTTAGAAACTATTTTTGACAACCAAGATAGATCACAAGTTGATGCCTGTAAATATGATGCTAAAAATTTGGAGGAAGTAAAATTAGGAACCAAAGAAACACCTAAGAATGTATACATTGGTAAGAAATTGTCTCCTAAAATTAGGCAAGACCTGATAGATCTATTAAGAAAATATAGACATGTGTTTGCATGGTCATATGATGACCTAAAGGCTTATAGAGAAGATCTTTTTCAACATGAAATTCCTTTTAAACTAGATGCTAAACCTTTTAGGTAGAAATAAAGGCCAATAAATCTAACTTTGGCTCGCAAAATGTAGGAATAACTAATCAAGTTAAGAGATGTAGGCATCATAAAGCCTATTAGACATTTCTCTTGGGTGTCCAATTTAGTCCTTGTAAGGAAGAAAAATGGAGACATAAGGTTATGTGTCGATTTCAGAAATCTTAATATATCTTCATTAAAGGATAATTATGGTTTACCAAATATGGAAGCTATGTTACAAAAGGTTACTAGCTCTAAACTTATGTTCATGATGGATGGATTTTTAAGTTATAATCAAGTGGCTGTTAAGGAGTCAAAATAGTTTAAGACTACCTTTACTACTCCATGGGCTATCTATTTGTATGTTAGGATGCCTTTTGGGCTTACTAATGCTTGGGCTACTTTTCAATGTGCTATGGATGTGGCTTTTGCTGACATTATTGATAAATTCTTGGCTGTATATCAAGATGATCTAACTACTTATTCAAAAGATGAGAATGATCATTGCATGCATTTAGAAAAGGCATTTATCAGAGCTCTCAAATATGGCATTTATTTGAATCCTAGAAAGTGTAATTTTTGTGTTACTGAAGGAAAGTTGTTAGAGAATTTAGTTGGTAATCCAGAAGCCTAAGAGCATTAAGGGAATTCAACCATTTTTTTTGGGAAAATCAACTTTCTCAGAAGGTTTGTCAATGATTTTGCAGAGATTAGTAGGCCCATATCAAGGGAGTTGAAAAAGGTATCTAAGATAAAATGGGATGGAGAGCCTAGTGTTGCATTCCAAAAGATTAAGCAAGCTATTAAAGATGCTCCTGTTCTTAGAGCACCTAATTATGATAAGATAATGCATATATTTTCTTTTGCTTCATTTCACACTATTGTTGCAATATTTTTACAGAAAAATGAGGAAGGTTATGAATAACCCATTGCATTTTTTAGCAAATCCATAAAGGTAGTAAAACTCAAGTATGATATAAATGAAAAAAAGGCATATGCACTAGTAAAAGGAGTGAAGGCCTTTAGATGTTACCTAATGGGAGCCATTTTCATTTCATTCATCCCTACTACTACTATATGTAATCACCTAAAAATGGTCATCTAGACTATTAGCCCCCTTTTCAACATTTTGGCTAAATTAATTTAATCATTTACCTAGACCAAATTGCTAATAATCAATCTATGCTATCCTAAGTTCATTATTTGATTAAAAGAACATATCCCCTTTTAATTAAATAAAAGATCCCATTCTTCTAACCCACTTAAAGTGCACACATAAAGTCCTTTTTCTATTTTACAATTAAAAGAAAAGGCTTGTGAGACTTTTTGTCTTATATGACAAGTCAACTTATATTCTATTGGTTGACTTGTGTGTGCACATGGATCACACCTATTTTTGAATTCCATCGTTGATCATCCACCATCTTCATCTTGATCTCTACCGTCCGTATGACTTTAAAAGGGAGAGATATTTCCCCCTCAAAGGATCCAATCCTCATTTTGAATATTGTTATGCTGCAGGTTTTCTAATAGGTTTCTTTGGAGCTTTGTGAGAACTTCTCTTTCTTGTCTACATTCTCTCATCCATGGCATTCTAACTTAGCTTAGCTTTCATTTTTACATTTAGCTTAAATCATATAGTCTAATAGTTTGATTGTAACACTCTCATACATGTTTTAGCATAGCTACACTTTGCATCTCATTCTCGCTTAATCTTCATTTGCATTGCATTCTTGAGGAACTCCTTGAGACATTTACACTCTTGAATCTTGTCTTTGGAACCTCCCATTGCATGGTTTATTAGAAAGAAGAGTATTCCTAAAGCTCAACTAAGAGCCTTTGAATTTGAAATACACTCTCTTGCACTTCGTGGATAGGGAGCTTTAAGCTGACATCCAAGCATTCCAAACTCATGGAATCGATTGGATAGAAGGGTTTAGAGTGGGACACTTTCGAGTGTACATTTTTGGCGTCCACCGTGGGGCTTGAATCAAATTTCTAGCTCCATTTTCTTTCATTTCTTATCTTTGATTTTTTTATAGCATAATATTGGATCTAATCAAGTGCTTTTGTAGAATTATCACTTTGGTTTTAAGGCCAACCCATAAGTAGATTGGTTTGAAGGCCAAAAATCTACTTGGTTTAAATATTTGATCATATATTTTAAATCACTTGGAGTTTGATTCTGATTTTTTGTTTACAAGTTTAGTATGTCTCGAGTATGTCTCAGTCCAATTTTTAGAGCCTTTTGACGTGATTTGTGAGAGTTATGATTTTTTCTTTGTTTCTCATAAAAAGCCATTTATGATCACAAATCAATGTATTTTTCAAAAATACCTACATTTTCAAAAATATTTTTGGATTCTAAGAGGGGTACTCTCTTTTTGTTTTTACTTTTGAGATTTTATTAGGGATCAAAAATCTGATTTGATAAATTTGGCCTGTTTTGAAAAAATTGGTCTCTAGAGAGCAAATGAAGAGATTTTTTTGAATTTCTTGCATTTTTGGAAATCTCTTTGATTTTTAATAGGGGTCTCTTCTTTTTATTTTTGTTTTTGGATCCAAAATAATAGCAAAAAAGTCTAATCTTGTTGACTAGATAAAAAACAAAGAGTAAAAATGAGAGCATTTGTGATTAGTTTGCCCTTTCTTTGCATACACTTGATTGGAAGATAACTTGGATATTTGAGGCAACTAACCAATTTTTATTTTATTTTTTTATGTTATTTGACACTAACTTGTGGTGCTAACAAGTTGCGATTGCAGGTTTCCATCCTTTTGAAAAAAATTGAAACACTTCATAAAAATAACACATGTCAAAGTTTCAAATGCACAAGGGCTACTAATGATTGTTTGCAGGGCTACCCAATGCATAAAAACCCAAATTTTCTTGTTCTTTACTTTTACATGTGTGGCATATACTATTTTATTTTTAGGCACATTAAATTTACAATTGGGATCTTTTGGTGATAGGAGAGTATGCTCTTCACCCTTGTGGTGAATCAAAAATCTTGACTTACCATTTGGTTTCAAGAGTAAGAGGCAACTGAATCTTCTTGGCATCTTTGGGAGAAAATTATTGGAATAGGAGAGTATGCTCTTCACCCTTATGGTGAATCAGAAATATTGACTTCCAAAAGTTGATCCACTCTTTGTGTAGTTTAGAATCCTTTAGAGGGCCTGCTCTCAGACAACCTGAGAGGAACGACCCAAGTGGGGACAAGCCAATTACCTGGCCCTTCCAAACCACTATAAACTCAAGGCTATCAAGGACACAAAACTTTGGTAGACTTAGTGTTTGTCTTTGCCTAGTGTGATCGCTTATGGGATTTCAACCATAGGGAGATCACTAGGCAAGAATGCTTAAGGTACTCTTGTGATCGCGAGATCAGTTACTCATCGCAAGGTGAGGTGTCCCATAATTGGGAGCAAGAGGAACACTATGAACGGAAGCCCTATCTAAACACCCTAAGTTAGTAACTACCATTTTTTAGCCGCTCAACTTCTTGGTGCAAGGATCGATCCTAGTGGACTACCCGGATCACCCCAAGATTTTACACTCACCATATGTGTTCCCTTGGTTGTGCTTATGGCACTTCCATGACAAAGCCAATATCTCTTATGAGAAACCACTTGCTGTGAGGTGAAGGAGCATCAAGCATGGGCCAAGTTGTTGAGTAATGAACCATGTCCTTTAGGTAGATATTGCTTGATGTGTTCTCAAATGTGGTATACTTGTGAAAATCTTTTGAACATACACATGATGATAGTTCTAGGGATTTCTTTTAAGACCTCACATATGCTTGTATCATGCAAGGTTGCTTTGTCCCTTGCTTGATTGTTTGAAGACTACTCCATGTGTCATTATCTTGCTTGTAAAGAAATTGCTTTTTGAACATCGAACTTGCTATGCTATCAACTATTGTTAAACTTTGTCAACCAAGTCAAACCATCAAGTCTTAACATTTTTCTTGTGTTGCTTGCTAAGGGGAGTCTCATCATTTGACTTTGATTTGCTATGTCTCTAGTTTTTGAACATGCTTAAAGTGGCTCTTTGGTCTTAGTGCTCTTGGGCTTTCTATCTTCATGGTCTATGTCCACTTGCTAATTATCTTTTTGCTGAAATGGTTGCCTTGATTTCTTGACTACACTCATGGGTTGGAGAGTTATTCACTTGTCACCTCGCTTGCTCTATTTATTTGGCTATCTGGGCATCTTGCCTAGCTATTGACTTGAGTCATTCATGTCGTAGGTTTCTTGGATATATTGTTTGACAAGTCACTTTAATCTCTCTCTACTATCTTGGCAAGTGAGCACTCTACCTCCTATAGTTTCAACATCAAGTTATCTTCTAGGCTCTTTTATGCTTGGCTTTGCATCTAAAACTATGGGATCTAAACCTTGTGCTACCAAACTTCAACCAAATCTAGATAATCATGATATCCTCCATGTCACTAAAGAGTTTCAAGATCTATATGCGCAATACAAAGAACTAGAAGAGACAAATGATCTTTCTTACCTTCATCTCTCTAAGCGCATGATAGAAATGAAGTCTAAACTTGAGAAAAGGTTAGAGGAAAAGATTGCATCATTACATGAATCTTACTTAAGGTCTTTACATGCATGTGAGTCACCTTCTTTGAGGTCATCCTCTTCTTCTCGGTCTACATGCTCTAATTCAAGACATCAAATGTCTTCATCTTGTAGATCTAAAGACCTCTTTAGAGAACAAGCAAGTGATACCTCCTTTGAGCCTATGCTAAAATTTCATGATGGACCTATCTTTGACCAAGATAATGACGAAGACATGAATGCATTCTATTCACTTGAGAAACAACAAGAAGATCCTAGACATATTTCTAATAAAACTTTTGTTCGCTTGGAAGATTCTTATGATGACACTTTGCAAAAACTTCTTAGCAATAAGATCATCATGTTACCAAAGTCTAGCTCATAAGGAAACCCATTCTTGGATATCTATTGTGCTTATCATCAACATAATGAGCATAGTACTTCAGATTGCATTGAGCTAAAACATAAAATCCAAGATCTTATTGATAATGGAATTATTGATACCTCTAATTATTCATGCGATGAGGATACTTTTCTTGAGCAAGATTACATTAATGAACCTATGTCTAGTAGAAGCTCTATTACATCTTCCACTTCTTCCAACACTCATGCATCTCCCAACACTTTAAAGCTTTCCAACATGCCTTTATCAAAAAAGGAACCTAATGCTTTCCACATTGACTACATGTATCCTCAAGGGCTACCTCTAAAAGAAACTCAAGCTAACCTTCACTTGGTGGCAAACCTTTTCCATGCTACTAATCCTAAACATCCTCAACCTTCATGCACTACTATGCCTAATCCAAGCACTACTCCATTCACTCTTCATTCTCCCTTGTCCTTAGAAGTGGCTCCCTATCAAGAGGACTCTCAAAAAGAAAAAGCTATAAATGTCAAGAAAGATCAAGATCAAACACCCTTTCATCTCTTTCAAGATTTTCCCCTTCCATATCCTATATCTTGTCCACCTCCTAAGTATGATGAAGATACCATTTCCATTATCTCCCTTGAGCTTACTGAAAATTATGAGAAAAGTTCTCTTCATATGCTATCCAAAGCTACTTGTCAAGATCAAAGCATCCCCTCGTGTTCTACTTCTCCACATCCACTTCAAAATTGTGCTCAAGCTTCAAGTGCTTCTATTAAAAATGTTGTTCCTATGAAAGGTACTCATGAGTCTATTGATGGCTTTAACCATGTTTCTCACTCTAAAAATGTTGATATCCCTTCCCACTATCCCTTTGCATCTTCTAAATCTATCCTTGGTCCTTATCCATCTAAGCTAAAGCATTCAAACCTTCCATCCATATTGGGGCCTTATTTTCCACCATCTCCTACATTCAGTCCTAGCTCATTCCCTAGGTCTCCTATAATACCTCAAGATCATCAAAGGCACTCATCCTTGATGAATTATCGCCCATCTATCCATCTAAACCAGTCATATCAGCCTTATTCATCCACAAATCCCAAGTCCTTTGGAAGTGAGAATAAACATAAGAATCCATTGAAAAATGAAGATCATTATGTCCCATCTAATTGACATGTGAATTCTAAGAAGGAAAATGCACAAAAGAGACCGCAAAGGTCCACTATTAAGAGAGATAAATCAAAGAAAATATGGGTTCCTAAACCCATTATTGAAGAAATGTGTTTTGAAGTATCCAAAGGAAAATCTAAAGCTATATGGATTCCCAAGTGTCTTTTAAAAGACTTGAATATTGAAAATACTTCAAAGTTGACATTCAAGCTTCCAAAGGCTTCCATTCCATCTTCTTCCAAAAATCTTCCTAAAAATATTCCAAAGCCTTTCACTCAACTTTTTTCCAAATCTCTTCTACCAGCTCATACATCTAAATCTCAAGCTATTTCATCCATGATTCCTCCATTGTTCCAATAACCTTCAAGGTGTGTGTCAATGTTGATCTTGTCCAATATTTTAGCTACCCACATGAAATCCTCCAAAGCTTACACCTCCTTTCTATACATGAACTCTTATCCTCCATATATTCTTCCTACTACCATTTCCCTTTCATCACCCTATCAACATCTTTGAGCATACCTTTCTATGGTCTTGGCTTATCATGGCTTATCTTTCCTATAGGAGCACTCTCTAAATTCAAGAAGCTTGAGCTCTTTCTAAAAATTCAAAAAAAAAGAAAAGAAGAAAAAATAGAAAAAATGAAAAAAATGAAAATGTGCCTTAGTGAAAACCACATCTTGTGGTACCTTGGTAGCAAAAGTAAAGATAAATAAATTTATCCTATGGTGAAAAATACTTCTTGTGGCACCTTAGATAAGTACCATGATGAAAACTTGGCAAATAGGCACCATGCGTAATTCTTCCATCATCCATCTATCTGCTCTTCTCTCTTTGATCTTCACAATGTTAAGCTATCTTTGCATATTGGATATCTTATCCATGATATTCTCTATTTTTTCTTTCTCATTCCCTCATAGCCTCCATTTTGAGCTTTATTTTTATTTCTCTATCCCATTAATATCCTATCTAGTTGACCCTTGAGTCTTGATCAAAATAAATCAAACACGGTTCTCATAGGCCTCTTGACATGTCCGCTCTCTTGGATTGCATGCTTTCATGCTATCTTCCTCATTGGCTTCCACTGCTTATCCTACATGCTATCTTTCTCATTACTTCCATTGCT
This sequence comes from Cupressus sempervirens, assembly GCA_028749045.1. Classification (NCBI taxonomy): domain Eukaryota; kingdom Viridiplantae; phylum Streptophyta; class Pinopsida; order Cupressales; family Cupressaceae; genus Cupressus; species Cupressus sempervirens. Next base: position 687,184,524 of record CM053792.1, on the reverse strand, counting down.
TATCCAAAATATGGTTCATATGACTATTTCACCTCTTTCCCTAGCTTGGGTACTCTTGAGGAGTCAGTCCTTGAGGATCACTTTCACTTGCTTCATACTATTTTTTCATCCATCGTTGCTTATCCACTGGCTCATTGCTCCATCATATCCCATACCTTGCTAGACATTGGGAGAAGATGATGTGATCTTGCTTGAGAACTAGTGATATCTAAAACCTTCTAAAAAATTCCAAAAAAAATCATATATGATCCTGAAAAAAATCCTAAAAATTAGAAAATGTCCTGAAAAAATGATCATCTTAGTGAAAACCTAGCAATAGGCACTTTGATGTATCACCAAAAAAAATTCAAAAATTGAAAAATACAAAGAAATTGAAAAAAGTCCTGAAAAAAATTTGTTAAGTGGTGAAAACCTGGAAACATGCGCTACTTGAAACCCTTGCACCTATGTCTATCAATCTCAATCATCCACTTCGCTAAACATTTCCTGGCTTGGAATTTTTTCTTGTCTTTTTCTCGAGGGCATAGTTATTTAGCCTATTGAGGTATTCTTGTGCATTAGGGTTTCTTTGACAACTCACAAAATAGTGTTTCTCAACACTTCCCCCACCTTGACATCAAGTGTTTTTCAACACTTTTCAGATAGTTTACCTACAGTCTCCGATGTCGCAATATTTCTCACTATCAGAATCAAGTCTTGAAGAAATGGCCAAGTGACTTACACATACACACTTTAACACTTAAATAACTAAGCTATGCTAATCTTTATCTACTTTGTGTGCTATCTATGACAATTTATTTACTATATGTTCCATCCCTAATAGTCTTTCAAGGATGTCATTGACTAGAAGACTGGGGGCATGGGGCATGTTTTCTTGATTTCTGCTTGTGGGTATACTTTGTTTGTCTATAGTGTTGTAAGAATTCGTGCTTGTCCTATTCAACACTTTGACTTATAAATGTATCATCCTTGACTGTTTCACAAGACCACACTTGGGGTTTATCCTAGTGCTTATGCCTTGATATAGTTGTAATCTTGCTAAATTAAACTTAGGGAATATAACCGCGTAGTTATCTTGACTTACATGTCTCTGATGCTTAGATTGGATTTCCACATACCTATCTGATATCGATCATATTCATATCCTCATAGTTATACTAGTGATGGTTGTATGATCTCATGATGTCCCAAATAAATGCTCAATGATGAAATTAAGAGTCTAAATGTTATGCACTTCTTGCTGGTAAACCACTTTTCATATTAGCTTGCATTTTAGGTTCATTTTCTAGCTTAGTCTTGCATTCTTGCATATGGGGAGAGCTCTCTCTTCATCTTTTCATAGACATATTGGCTAACTCCTTTCATATATTTCTTTACTTTCTTCTTGTTCATGTCTTTTCACCTTCTTAATCTTTCGCTTCATCTCTTTTCTATCTTATTATCACATTATATAATTTTTTGACCTCTTAAATAATTTCGACATCCTCAATTCATTTTCAGGATCAAAATCCAAATTCGAGTTCATCTTGATGGTCAAAATTGTCTTTTAAAATTTCTACTTTCTTCTAAGCAGTTACCTGACCTTTTGAGGTCTAATCTCTGAATCATCGATAGGGCATCTTCATTTCTTCATGTCTTCATCATTTCCATACTTCATATCTACTTCAATTCACTGTTTCATGTCTAAAATCACCTTTCTACTCATTTTGACCTAATTTTTATGCTATATCCTTCAAGGTCAACTCTAGTCAAACTGGGGCATTTTATCAATTTTTTTGCAGTCATTCTTGGGCTCTAATAATCTATCTATCATCTTGGACATTGCTATATTCTCGATTTTCTCATATCTACCTTATTTCTATGTCCCCTTACCTCATTTCAATTTCGATCCTGATTGGGCAGAAATACTCTATTGCTGATTGTTACAGCTATCTATTTGTTAGGAGCATTTGTTTGACCTTATCACTTGCTCTCGATCTATTCACTTTGCTAGGTGTTAGAATTCTTTTTGGATCCTAACATCATCTTCCTAGTGTTCAGTACTACCACTATCAGGTTGTGCATTCAGGACTTGCTATCTATTTCTGCATTTCACTCTTCAGAATCAGACATCTATATCTACCACTGCCTACTTGGCTTCGATTTTCTTTGACATAATGTGTTCCTAGATCGATCACGCATTAGTCAAAGATGGGAAAATGTAATCACCTAAAAATGGTCATCTAGACTATTAGCCCCCTTTTCAACATTTTGGCTAAATTAATTTAATCATTTACCTAGACCAAATTGCTAATAATCAATTTATTTTATTATAACCTATAGTTTGACTATGCTATCCTAAGTTCATTGTTTGATTAAAAGAACATGTCCCCTTTTAATTAAATAAAAGATCCCATTCTTCTAACCCACTTAAAGTGCACACATAAAGTCCTTTTTCTATTTTACAATTAAAAGAAAAGGCTTGTGAGACTTTTTGTCTTATATGACAAGTCAACTTATATTCTATTGGTTGACTTGTGTGTGCACATGGATCACACCTATTTTTGAATTCCACCGTTGATCATCCACCATCTTCATCTCGATCTCTATCGTTCGTACGACTTTAAAAGGGAGAGAGATTTCCCCCTCAAAGGATCCAATCCTCATTTTGAATATTGTTATGCTGTAGGTTTTTTAACAAGTTTCTTTAGAGCTTTGTGGAGAACTTCTCTTTCTTGTCTACATTCTCTCATCCATGGAATTCTAGCTTAGCTTAGCTTTCATTTTCACATTTAGCTTAAATCATATAGTCTAATAGTTGGATTGTAACACTCTAATACATGTTTTAGCATAGCTACACTTTGCATCTCATTCTAGCTTAATCTTCATTTGCATTGTATTCTTGAGGAACTCCTTGAGACATTTGCACTCTTGAATCTTGTCTTTGGAAACTCCCATTGCATGGTTTACTAGCAAGAAGAGTATACCTAAGGCTCAACTAAGAGCCCTTGAACTTGAAATACACTCTCTTGCACTCTGTGGATAGGGAGCTCTAAGCCAGCATCCAAGCATTCCAAACTCATGGAATCATTTCGATAGAAGGGTTTAGAGTGGGACACTTTCGAGTGTACACTATAAACGATATCATTTTCACAACAAGAGGCATCTAGTAGAAGATGTAGGTGGATTAATAGAGTACAAGAATTTAACAATGATAGTTAGATCACCAAATTGGTTATAGGTCAAAGTTTGGCCAAATTGATGATAGAAGCCAATTTAGAGGAAAACCAAATAAATCAACTTGATGATAGTTGTAGGGATAATATTTGTGATATGGATATTTTTGATTTGTGTAGAGATCTGATTTATTGCTTGTAGAATATGAAATCTCCACCAAAATTAATAGGTAGTCAAAAAAGATCTTTGAAGTTGCAGGCTATAAGGTATGTTATAGTATAGGGGCAATTGTGGTGGAGGAATATGGCAGGGGTCCTTTTGAAATTTTTAGATGAAATTGAGTCTAAAAGGATCATAAGAGATATGCATGAAGGTGTAAGTGGTGGTAATTACATGGCTAAAACCATTGCTCATAAAATTCTGAGGGTTAGCTTTTGGTGGCCAACACTTTTCAGAGATGCTCATGAATTTGTTAAAACATGTGATGCTTGTCAGAGATTTGGTTGAAAACTAAAATTCTCTAGAAATTTACCATTGAGACTTGTTGAGGTATATGCACCCTTTTAACAATGGGGAATTGATTTTATTGGTGAAATTTCCAACAAATCTAGTGGTGGACATTCTTGGATTCTAGTGGTTACTAATTATTTTACTAAGTGGGTTGAAGCAATTCCTACTAAGAATGCAACAAGAAAAGTAGTGATTAATTTCATCTTAAATAATATTATAACAAGATTTGGTTTCTCGTAGAATATTGTAATTGATAATGCTATGTGTTTCAGATCTAAGGAGTATAAAGAATTTCACAAGAAATATGGCATTACAGAGTATATATCTTCACCATACCATCCCCAAGGGAATGGTCAAGTAGAATCAAGAAACAAGAGCATATTGAAAATTATCAAGAGGATTCTAGGAGAGAATAAAAAGGCTTGGGATTCTAAATTGCCATTAGCTTTGTGAGCTGATAGGGTTACTATGAAAAAGGCCATTGGATGTGCTCCTTTTGGTTTAGTTTATGGTATATAGGCTAGACTTCAATAGAATAATTTGAAGGAGATATATAAGTTTATTCAAATCTATGAAGATGATATCACTGATGAGATGTAGCTTAGGATGGATGATCTCCTACAATTAGAAGAAACAAGAAGGGATTCCTCTATTCAGAATGCTAAAATGCTATCACAAATGAAACACCTATATGATAGGAGAGCCATTGAAAGGAAATTTGAAATAGGTGATATGGTGTTGATGTGGAATACCAAGATGGAAGATAAAGGAAAGCATGGTAATTTTGATCCTATCTGGCTTGGTCCATATGACATTTATGAGAAAAATGGCAAAGATTCATATTATCTAAGGGATCTAACTCGAGATATTCTTGAATTGCTTGTTCATGGATGATTCTTGAAGAGATACTTTTCTTAAAGTATCTTTGTTTCCATGAACAATAGTCTGGGGTTTTTCTATACATTTGTAAATTCTTTGGTCTTTGTGTAGTTTCCTGTACATAGCTTTTTCCCTATTGTTGTTGCTCTCTCAGTTTTGTCAGTTTCTTAGATTTGCGGTCTGCTTCTTCCAGAGATCTAATTTCTTTCCATGCTCATAAGGGGCATGCATCTCTAGATAGAGCCACTGATGGCACCCAAAATTGCATTCTCATTTTGAGTGTCTATTCCAAATTTTGAATCACTTTGAGCCCCTATGAATACTTTTCATTCATATGTACCCAAATATTGTCTTAAGGCCTATGAGGTGTTCTATGTTTCTAACACCCTTCATTTAGCCTATCCATGTGTTCTATATTGATAAATTGACATTTTGAGCTATTCTACAAACATCCCATTTTGAGCTAGTGTCATTTTTTTACAATTCTACCTAAGTGTCAAAAAGTGATAAGAGGGTGGCATTATGAGAGAAAGCATTTCATGCATGTAAAATAATGCATCCACTTCAAACTTCATGTTATGTCCATGTAGCGAGAGAGAGAGAGAGAGAGAGAGAGAGAGAGAGAGAGAGAGAGAGAGAGAGAGAGAGAGAGAGAGAGAGAGAACTAATGGCATGGATCAAGAAGATGACATCAAAACCATAGTTTGGAGCATAGTGGAGGACAACATAAAGGAAAGATAAAGCCATAGGTAGAGAAGAATGTGGGTAAAAGGGGCTGAGCATATAGCAGAGGCATATCTTTGAAAAATGTCTAATCCCACATTCATGCTGAGGTGGGTAATATTGTCTTTTAAATACAAAAGCATGTAGATTGTAAGTGTCTTTAACACACAAGGCTTTTATAAGCTGTACGATGAAGGAGGGGCCCACCATGGTTAGCCAGCTGGAGGACACTATTAGAAATTTTTTGACCAAGTGATGATGTGTGATGACATGGACTATGAGGAAGGAGATTGCAACAAATGGATGATCCTGTGATGGTTGCTACGTCACCAAGGGAAGTCTCTCGATCAATATGCATGGCAACGTAGCGACCAACCCAGGTGGCAAGTAACGTGGCAATGATCAAGAAATGAGGTGGCAAAAGATGTGGACCCAAGAGAAAATAAAATGTTGCCACATGGCACAACCTAAGGGAGTGCAATGCTATGACTAGCATAAGGTTAGAGAGGTCAAAATTCTCATATATGATGCTATGACATCTCCCCTTTGCAGTGTGGTCAGAAGGCTCAAATCCAAAGCCCATGATATTACAATGAAGGCATGTCATTGTAGGGTCGGGAGCTAGATTCAGAAGAGGTAGAGTTTCCAGGCTACAATCTCATGATAGATCGTAAGGTCAGAGAGGTTACAAATGAGTTCAGTGATCTTATGATTGTCATAGGATCGGGGCATGATTTTAGGACTCCAATGCTATGATGAGACCCTTTTCTATATGATCATGGACCAACTTTGTAAAGATGCATGGTGTTACATCCCATCGTAAGGTCAAGAAATTCAAATTCATGGCATTAAGATATCACAAAAATGGTGCCATTCGAAATGCTTGTCATATGGTTGGGAGGAGTAGTTTCAAACATTGCGATGTTACGACGGGGAAAGTTTTCATCGTAACATCAAAAAACTGTGAGATTACAAGGAGAAATTTAGGGCTTGTGATGATATGAAAATTGACTTTGTTATGATATCAGGGCATGGAAAATAGATGTCTTCGATGCTATGAGATTAAGAAAATACATGGTAGATGTGGGGCCCAACCAATGGAGGATCGACACCTGGCAAGAAATGTGGAATGAAGAATTGGAAATATTAAAATAATAAAAATCCAACTGTTTTCAATGCTCATAATTTTCAAATTGAAAGATTTTAAAATGAATTTTAAGTTTTATATAGTTTTGACTATATGAACTTTTAAATCTTTCAATTTTAATGTTGTTCATGGTCCAGGGCTTGTGATTCTTAGATTGGTCATAGAGGCATGATTTCTATCTAAAATATATAGTGTAGTATACCATTGGAATCAGCAAGGAACAAACTATACTTTTTGGTAGTCAAATTTTGTGTAGGAATTTGCTGGAAGCAGCTATAAGAGAATTTACGATTTTGGGGGCTTCTCAGTGAAAAGTGCAGAATTATGTTTTTAGATGAAATTAAGATCATATATGGCTAGTTTTTAATCAGATTTTTTTCATCAACAAATTAAAGGATGGAAGATATTGCTCCCGATGAATGTTGGAAGAAGCTGAAATAGATGATGATGAGGTGTAGGAAGATGAAGTACAGATTGTTGATATAACAACACTAGATTAGAGAGAGGATGAGGATAAAGGTTAGCAATCAATTTTAGTTGCAGGTTCAGAGCCCCAAGATGATGACATGGCAAAAGATGAAACAAGAATAAGTATAGTTTTAATAGTTCATGATGAAACTAGTGAAAACCCCTGAGTTGAGGTGAACTTGTAGGTAATAGAACAAGATATGTCACTTTCAAGCTTGATAGCCACCTACTTTGAAGAATCAAATTAGTAAAGGAATCAAATCATGGAGTTTTTAGTGTTCAAGGAGCTATAACCGAAATGGGACCTACTAAAAGAATTACTTGATGTATTAACTTTCTATTACACAAAATATTGTCCTTTTGTGGTTGTTTGCAAAGTTTAAAATATCTTTGCCAAAAGGAAAATTGTTAGTCACAATTGACATTTTCTTGTTGCAACTCATGTCTATATAAGTGAGTTTTTAAGGCATTGTGATGGTCTTAGAGTTGTATAATTTTTGTTTTGTTCAAGAAAAGTACAATCGGTCCACTTGTATGTAGTTGTTTAGAGTTTTTTTTTCAAGTCTTGTATTCTCTGATGCTTATATATTGATGATAGGATCAACAAGATATTTGGAGTTTCATTGAGTTTCTATTTGTTGTTATATCAATCTATTCAAAGAACGATACAAGAAGGGTACTTACATTATGTCTGTCTTATCAATTTATGTCTCCATTTTATGAGCTTTACTTTGAGGTCAATTAAATAAGGTTTAATTGAGTGAATGTAATCTAGATAGGTTGTATGCTGATTTTATTATTTCTTTTGATTCAAGGAATTAAGGAAGAACTTCAATAAGTTAGTAGGGTCTATGACTTTATAAAAAGGATAATTCATAAGAATGGGAATTGGTGATTAGAGTTGATAAATTCATCTACAAGTTATTTGAATTAGATCCCCTACTAATAGTTGACTCCATGTAACAATGGATAAGGCATTGATCATATGAATCAAGTACAAATTGAAGTAAATCTTGCTGCACATATCCAATTTATATTCAAATTCTAAATCTATCAAACATTATATCAAGTTTATAAAGGTGGTCATCATTTGTGTGTCAAAATTTATGAGATATTGTTATCTACTATAGTTCATGTTTATTTCACACATATTAGAGAAATTGGACCATATCTACTATTTTAGGGATTAAGGATAATAGTCAAAAAATAAATTAAAATGTCTAAGGGTACTCCCACCTTGGTTTTGCAGTCAAAAGTGTAGGAGGCATAGTGTTTCATGCTATTGGCCTAGAGATATAGTGTGTTATACTAATCATGATAATTGGCTACTTCTAGGTATAGTACATTTTGTTGTCTACTGGTAGTAAATAATCACTATTAAATCAAGAGGCAACACATTCTTGGGTAAGACTAGAGGTTTTCTCTCCTTATCTCTTTCCTACCAGTGCCTTAAACAAAGTTAAGTTAACAATAGGCATTCATGAAATTAATAAAAATAGATGAATGTTATTCTGATACTGCTATTAGGATTCAATTCTATAGATTTCAATGTAAATATTCCATATACACTGGTCAAATTAATATCTATATGTTTCTAAAATAACTTGTTTTTAATTAGTGCATCTTGTTTATAATGCTGGACCTAGGTGTTCCTAATGTGCACTAAGTCGATTATGACACTAATTTTTAAAGGGCAATAACTCAGACCTCGTGATGAGTATTCAATATCTATGAAGTGTGTAAGGATTATGTGGGGCCCCTCTTAGTGTATGTAGGTCCATTCTAGGATACTCAACTCTATTTGGATTTGGTGAGCACATTTTAGTTGCAAAAAAAAACCTTGCAATGTCATGCACTTGAATGTTGCTAATTGGTGCATATTTTGAACCATTCATCCTAAGACCATTTCATTAGTTCCATTAGCTTTGATTGGCTAGTTAAATGGTAGGGGAGATCTCATTTTAGTCACAAAGCTTTTAGAACACTTTCATACATGCTATACCTACGTGTTCCCAATGAGCACTAAGGCGACTAGGACAATAATTTTTGGAGGGTGATAACTCAAACCTCGTTATGAGTATCCAAGATCTATGCAATGTACAAGGATGGTGTAGGGCCCCTCTAAGTTCATGTAGGTCCATTTTAGGATAATCAACTCTATTTGTATTTAGAGAGAACATGTCAATTTCCAAAAACACTTGCAATGTCATGCACTTGAAAGTTGCTAATTGGTGCATATTTTAATCCATTCATCCTATGTCCAAATTGCCATTTCCATTAGCTCTGATTAGCTTGGTAAATGATAATAAACATCTCATTTTGGTCACTAAGCTTTCAAAATGCTTTTGCACATGTTGGACCTAGATGTTCCCAAGAAGCACTAAGTCAATTAGAACAACACCCTTTTTAAGGAAATAACTTAGACCTCATGATGAGTATCTAAGATTTGTGAAGTGCACAAGGATGGTGTAGTGCCCCTCTAAGTGCATGTAGGTCCATTTTGGGATACTCAACTCCATTTGGATTTGGAGATCACATTTTAGTTGCAAAAAAAAACTTTTAATGTCATGCGCTTGAAACTTTTTAATTGTTGCATCTTTCAAATTGTTCATCTTGGGACCATTTTGTCAGTTCTATTAACTCTAGTTGGATAAGTAAATGGTAGGGGACATCTCATTTTGGTCATCAATTTTTTAGAATTCTTTCATGCATTCTGGACCTAGGTGTTCCCAAGGAACTTTAGGATTATTAGGACAACAATATTTGGAAAGTGATAACTCAGACCTTGTGATGGGTGTCCAACATCAATGGAGTGCACAAGTAAGGTTTCCCCAAGGTCTAAGTGCATGATGCTCCTCATGATTGGGTTTTGGTGACAAGTTTTAGTTGACAAAAAGTGTTGTAGTATTACAAAGTGGAAAGTTGCTAATTGTTGCATCTTTCATTATGTTCAATGTAGGACCATTATGTTAGCTCGGTTAGGTCAGATTGGTCAGGTAAATATAAGGGTCCTCTTGTCTTGCTCACCGAGAATCTAAAATAATTATGTGCATATTGGACCTAGGTATACCCAAGGTGCACTAAGTTATTCTATGGAGTTATGATAGTAAATAAAGGTAGTATAAGGCAAACAAAAATATGTCATAGTTAGCAATGCATATCAAACATAACACTCCAAGTTACATAATCACTTCCAACAAGGTAGTGAATGTAAAATTTTCTTTGGAATATAACAAGATAGAAAAGATCACATCAACTATATGTCTAATAATGCCATACATGAAATATATGTCCAATATGTCATTCATGGAATATAATATACAAAAATTATGTCGTGTACATTGAATATGTCCAATATATGTCAAAAGTGACATGTAAATCAAGTACAATATACAAAATTTATGTCCAATGACACCAAACATGCATAAAATAAAACATCCCTATATGTCTAGTCCTTCCCTTTAGGGGAAGAAAATAAATCTCTTGCTATCTTTGTCTGTCATGCATAGGTAGATGTTTGGGATGAGGGGGTCTTCCTACCATGCTTGCTCATCAAAAGTAAATGTGAATCAACAAATATTAATTATATGTCAAAATTGAAATATAAGTACACATAAAATAAAATTTTACTTACACAAACAAATAATCACTCTCTTAAAGCTCAGTTGTAGATAGACGATCAAGACTAGCAAGACCCTACAATAATGATAAAAATAATCTATCAATCCTAATTATGAATATCATTTAAAATTTCAATACTAACAATTTTAATAATATACCTTAGTTATCGGGTCAAAAATGGCCACTGCAATAGCAACTCCCTACTCAATAGATGCATAGAGATGTGGAGGAGTCTCTAATGTCATAAGCTGAAAATGATACAACAATAGAAACATTTTTAGTTATCAAGAATGCATATATTTTTATAGTGCATCAACAATTATATAAATTTGGGTATCTCTGTGAATGTACCACCCCATCCTTTATTGTTTGGTGTCGATGTCATAGGTGCAATATTTCCCTATTGGACATGTATGCAAATATATTAGAGATGCACCTAGTTCCTTTTGAGTGTTCCAATAAATTTTGAAGTCAATGAGTTAAATTAGGATTCCTTGAAGGTGTACCAATTAAAATGCATTAATACATGTGGGAAAAATTAATTCATCTGAAATCTAGGTGAGGCCAATTTAGCAACACCATGGTCAATAGCCTAACTCTACATATGATCATAATAACCAATTAGTTGATTATTAATTAATTTATTAAACAAAAATAGTCAATTGAATCAAATAAATATGCAAAACAAATTACCTCATCATGACTCGTACCATTCCCATGCTCAGCATCTAATGTGAAAGTTTATGGTCCACCAAAGAACTAATGCACATGGATACAAGTTTTGAGTCAACATTTCATATGATTACATTATAGAAAGATGTATCAATTAAATGATTAAATTAATATATTCCTTTCAACTTGTTATCTATTACAATGTTTAGAATAACTAGGGCAGGTTGAAGTAGTTATTCAAGGTCTAGATGTACTAATCGAACAAACAAACACTTAAAATACTCCAGATCTCAACATTCAATAGATCTCTCTCTATAGTAAACTTTTAGTAAACATAAACTAGAAGTCAACTGTCCTAAATATAATAGACTTGTAGAATGTAAACATTAACAATAAATCACCACAAATAACATTCACTAACATCCACACAAGTTTGATACTAGGATTTAACGTAGAAACCCAATTTAGGAAAAACCACCAGTAACATGTCACCAATCTTTCACTCTTCTAAAGTAAGCTTTGTTAGGAACCAACCCTATTAACGGTTACAAAAAACATTGTTAAATGTGACCTTGTGAAAGTATTTAATTACCCTATTAGGAGTGGCCTTGTTAGAGGACCTTAGAACATTCAATTTGAATGCCACCTTGATTAAAGGATTTAGATATGACTATTAGGTGAACCTTGATAAAAATATTTCAAACAACTATAGTGGTTAGAAAGCAATAAATTTTTTTGATCTATCAAGTACAAATCACTTTGCATCTATAGATCTTAGTTTGGCTCAAATGTTGATCAACTGACAGGCCTTCATTATCATCTAAGTCTCTAATTCACTTGTAGATTCTTCAAGAAATCACACTTTTCCTTTTCTCAACTCTTCTCAGTCTTCTATTTAAACTTATCAATCAATAGCATCAATAGCTGCTCCAACCTTCTTTAACAACTCATTAAGTTTAGCCCTTGAACCTCCTTAAATAGGTAATTATGATCTTTTGCCAACCACCGTAGATCTTAGGGTTATGATTAGTTTCAACACACACAATGAATCTATCAACCTTCTTGTTCATCCTCTTCTTTTCTACAAACTTCTTCATGAATCCTTGCATAGAAATGTTCAAACACCATTTTCCTTGAATTAAATGTTCTAGGTCATCCATCCTTATCTTCAAAATGCTTTCCATATTCCAAGAATTTAACTCTGTTCACTAGAAGTTATGATTTTTCACAAATTGTCAAAATGTCATCACTCGACCAACATTATATTCTGACACTTGGTCATCATTAGGGTATTCATTTGTTAGTGAATTTTTCATTTGGCACATATACTGATGCTTGATCAATATTGATGCTTGGTCAACACTATTTTTTCTTGGCTTATATTGTGGCTCGTTCAACACTAGCATCACTCAACATATAATTCATGTTCCTTAATCTTTAGCTCTATTGTTTAGGCAAGCCTATGCATCTAGTTAGTCTTTGATCACTTCTTCAAGGCTTTAGTAAAACTTTCTTCTCCACTTGTAACATGATTTCAAATAATCACTTTATCTTGTCAAAGTCTAACTAATCAAGTGTCCATTTGTAGTTTTCTCTTCATAACTAACCTTTCCTCTATGTGCTTTCTCTATGACTAACATCTCAAATCTTCTTTATCAATCATATAGGTATGAAACTCAGATAAGATAGAAAAGTATCTCACCAATAAGCTTTGACATCAATGACAACATAACAATTTTTCCAATTGTAGTTTCCAACAATCTCCCTCTTTGGCATTGATGGCAACACCTCTAGTTACCATGCAATCCAAAACATGTATTGAATTGAGAAAAATTCGTCTATGTATATGATCAAATCTTCATTAATATCCTTGGTTTCATTCTATTTCACATCTTTGTGTCCAACAATCTCTTTCTTTAGTTTCATTTTGATTCTCATCCATGCAACTCTAATATGCAATACATATGCTCCCTTTATCATATCAGATCATGAGATCAATCTAATTTTTATATATTGCTAACAACACCTTTCATGGTTATTTAATTTCTCCCTCTTACACGTTTTCCTTCTTTCTTATGGTAAATTCTTCACAATAATACTTCTTCATGGTAATCTCTCTTTTATTGCATGGGTACATGTTTGAAATTAGGCAATTGACATTTCTGCTAAAATTTAAAAATTTTTCTATGCAAAAATAGAATTATGTTTCTAAAAATCTGCAACATCTGTTTGTTCCCAAAAGAGAGCTCACCTATTTTTCCATAGAAAGCATTTTCATTTTCTCCCTTTTTGACAACAATTCTAGAGACATTTTAACTCATTCATCTTTTCCAAGTAGATATCTTCATGTCAGGTACCAAATTTTTCATTTGTCATCTATTTATGATTGGTAGAACATGATTATGTCCTTCTTCCTCCATTTCTACTTCAGAAAACTCCTAAAGTAGGACTATCTACATCAATTTGTAAGATATCTTGATCAACACATCTGATGTAGAGCACCATTTCAGCTTAAGTAGCCTTGTCTAGGGGAAGCACCCCTAATTTACCTCTTAGATATTCATAAGCATCTCTAGGTAAAGATTTAGTGAAAATATCAACAATTTTCTCCTTAATATTGACATACCCCAATTTCACTTCTTTGTCTTGAAGTAGCTCTCTTAAGTAATGATACTTGATAGTAATATGCTTATTCTTTATGTGCATCACAAATTCTTTGATATGTTAATAACACTAGTGTTATCACAATAAATAATAACTAGATTAGTAATCTCTTCTTTCATACCTTTTAATAATTGTTTGATCCATATAATTTTTGAAAAATTTACTATTGTTGCCACATATTCATCTTCAACTATTGATTGAGAAATGTAGTTTTTCTTCTTCCTTGTCCATGAAACTAGTCTCTTTCCTAGAAAGAATACTCCACCACTTGTTCTTTTTTTGTCATCAACATTTCCTCCTGAATCATAATTAGTAAACACCTTCAATTCAAAAATATCATTCTTATTGTAATACAATCTATAGTCTTTTGTTCCTTTCAAACATCTCAACATCCTTTTTACTTCTATCATGTGATTCTCCTCATGAATTGCATAAAATCTTGCAACTATCCCAACTTCCAATGCAATATTAGGTCTTCTGTGAACAGCATATTGTAGTTTTTGAATCATTGATCTATATAATGTTTGATTCACATCAATAGAATCATCATTTTTAGATAGTTTATGTCCAATGTCCATAGGTGTACTAACTAGTCTTGAATCTTCCATTTCAAAAGCTTTTAATATCTCCTTGATATATTTGGATTGAGTAATGAAGATACCTTCAATCATTTGATACATTTGTATTACAACAAAGAAATTGATCTCACCAAACATAGACAATTTCAAATTCCTTCTTCATCTCAACAAAAAATGATTTTCATAATGCTTCCTTGCCTCCAAAATGATATCATCAAAAAAATTTCAAATAACAATACCTCATTATTCTTGCCAATCTTCAAGTATAGATTGATGTTATCATTAATTCATGAAAATCTAATATTCACCAAATAATTGTGCAATCTTTCATACCATTCTCTAGGAGCTTGCTTCAAACCATATAAATCCTTCTGTAGCTTACACCCCATATTATTCTTGTTGGGGTCAAAAATCCTTTAGGATATCTATGTACACTTCTTCTTAAAGTATTTCATTTATAAATCAAGATTTAACATCCATAGTATACCTTAAGTCCTTCATAAGTAGAATATGCAAGTAGTGTTCTAACTCCTTCTTGCTATAGGGGAAAAATGTTTCCCAATAGTCAATACCTTCTTCTTTTGCATATCCTTTGCATACCAATCTAGCCTTGTTCCTTGCGACTTCACCTTTTTCATTCATCTTGTTCTTGAATACTCACTATGTTCCAATAACATTTTTGTCTTTAGGTCTAGGTACTAGTGTCCATGTTTTTTTCTTCTTTTCAATCTACTCAATTTCTCATTCATTTCTTGTATCTAGTCCTCATTCTCAAAAGTATCTTTTACTAATTTGGTATCAAAGTCACAAAGTATGTCTCACTTTTGAGTCTCTTTCCTATCATAATACCAGATTCTTTATCTCCAATAATTTTCTCAGGTGCATGATGTCTTCTCACATATTTTTCTAATATAGGTTCTTTCCTTCTCTCTTCTTCTATAAGTTCATTTGGAAAAATGATTTAAAGCTTATTGTCTCTCTCTACTTCGAATTCTGGTTATTGTCCTGCTTGATCAAAAATGTCATCCTGATGTTTGGCTCCCTTTGTTTATGACTTAGCATCATTTTTGTGTTTTCCAATATCCACCATCTACTACTTGACAACTAGTTATTTCAACTTGGCATTCTCATTTTGTTTTTAATTAACAACTTTGTTCTCTTGTTCAGTTCGGATGCTAGGAGCACCATCATTCACATTTATGAATGTACTATAGTCTTCAAGTTCTATCTTGCATTCAAATTCATTCTTTTATGATTATTCACCAACTTTCACATTTGCACCTTCCACAATTTTTTTAGTGTTAGAATTCAAAAAATTATAAGCTTTTCTCTTAGTGGAATAACGTAGAAATATTCCTTCATCACTTTTAGCATCAAGTTTTCCATTTCTATTATCCTTAAGTATATATCATTTTCTTCCAAAAATTTAAAATAATTTACATTAGGTGCATATCTATACCATAATTCAAAAGGTGTAACATTTGCACCTTTCTTGACTTGCACTCTGTTCAAAGTATAAGCTGTTGTACTTACAACTTCTCTCCAATATTTATGTGACACATTTTTCTCCATTATCAATGTTCTCACATAGTCCATGACTGATCTATTTCCCCTTTTAATTATTTCATTTTGAGGAGGGGTCCTAGGTACTAACAGCTATCTTTTGATTCCTCTATCATTGTAGAATATGTTAAATTCATTGGAAATGGATGCACAACCTCTATTAGATCTTGAACACTTCAAACTCTTTCTTGTCTCATTTTCAAATTTGGCCAAATAGTAATTAGATAGATGAAAGACATCATATTTTTATTTAAGAAATATCATAATCATAATTCTAGAGTAGTCATCAACAAATACAATGAAATATTTGTCCCTACAATAGTTTTGAACACCAATAGGTCCACATAGGTTAGTATGAACCAAATTCAATATATCATCAGATTAATATGTCTTGCTCTTGAAACTAGATTTTTTCATTTTCCCCAACTAACATTGTTTACACATAGCATTATCAAGCTTCTTTAGTTTTGGAAAACCTCTTACTCTTTTTATCTTACTAATGCTAACCAAATTATCAAAATTGACATAACATAACCTCTTGCGTCATAACCAAATACCTTCATATTGTGCAAACAAAC
Organism: Cupressus sempervirens; assembly: GCA_028749045.1. Lineage (NCBI taxonomy): Eukaryota > Viridiplantae > Streptophyta > Pinopsida > Cupressales > Cupressaceae > Cupressus > Cupressus sempervirens. The sequence goes on along the minus strand of CM053792.1, from coordinate 687,167,965 downwards.
ATGTACTTCCAATTAGTTCACCATCAACATCAAATATCTTCACCTTTCTATAATGGAATTCAACTCTGTAACTTGATTTGTTCAATTGTAAAACACTCAAAAAATTATAGTTAAGACCTTCAACCCAATAAACATTATCACATTTGATCTTGTTAGTCATTTTTATTGATCATTTACCTTTCACAAGACATTGTATGTGATTACCAAATTTAACACAACCACCCTTCTATGGTCCAATATTTGCAAATTTATTTTATCACTAATCATGTGATTTAAACAACCACTATCAATTATCTACCTATCTCTTTTATTCACATATGAAATTCATGTAGTTTTCTGATCTTAATTAGAATCTTCTTTAATTGCAACATAGACTACTTCTTCATTATTACTTTCAGATTCATTATCAATTTCTTCTTCAACAATGTAACAAGATTTCTTATCTTTTTTCTTTATAGTCCTTATTTATCTTGTTGTCTTAGTAATCTCTTCTCCCTTTGTATTTGCATTCTTACTTATCATCCTTGTCTTCTTTTTTAGGACATCTTGTACTAATATGAATAACTTTGTTGCATGAAAAACATATTATAGGAAGTTTAGCTTTGTATTCCCTTTGCCTCTTGTAAGTCTTCTAGCCATTAGTGCTTCTAGCTCATCAAGTTCATCATCAGAAGTATCATTGCCACTTTTATCATATTTTTCTTTTCATTTCTTACTAAGAACCAATTGTTATTTTTAAAAGAAGATTCAACAGAAGTAGGATTGAAATGATCAAAATTGGACATCTCAAAAGAAATAATCCTACCAATAACACCTTCCAAATTTAGGTCATTACTTGAATTACATCTAAATTCTTGTATTGAAGAAGCCCTTATAGCATAAATAAAAAGTAGAGTTCTCAATACTTTTCTTATCACAGTTTCATCATCAGTCTTTCCATTAGTACCTCTTATAGCATTAACAACTTCTTTGATTCTTGTACAATACTAGATTCTATTTTCACCTTTTATCATTCTCATTTCATCAAACTTACCTCTCAAGCTCTTTGATTTTTCTTTCAGGAAAATCTTGTCTCCTCTATAAATGGTCTATAATGTCTCCCACATTTATTTAGAATTTTTATAGGTTTTATTGTCATCAACCTTGACATAGCTTAGGGCTGATGTTGTCATGCCCAAAATATTGGGGAAAATCACACAATTTTTAAAAAATAATGTTAATTAAACCTCCAAGTTAATACATGCCACCTAAAATGATTATGAGGATATTAGAAATGAATTCCAATTTTGATTCAATATATTCATTTTACAAGTCAGAACTAAAGGTGTGTTCAAAAGCATACATAGGGTTCCCTAGAAATACCTTGACACTTTTTCTTGATTTATAACTAATCATGTAGGATTAAATCATTACTTTTAAATATTTATTTTTTAATCAATTTCAACATCTATTTGTATCACTTTAAACCCTATACCACTTAATTAAATAAATTTAAATAACTAAAACAAACCAATAACAATTAAATCTACAACCCTAATCTAATATTAACATATCTAAAATTAATATAATTTAAACAAATCAAATAACAATAGTTTTCTAATCAAATTCTAATTCTAACTCATTTAATTCTTACATGATATAAAATATATTTTAATTGAATTAACTAAAAATATATTAATAAAAAAAAGCTTAAATATTACATACACTAATCTTCAATTATACTATATTCAACTAACTAAACTAACTACTAATTATGTACAAGAAAACCCCTACTAACCTTTTACCACCCTAACTATTTAATTCAAGTACATGACAAAAAGTTACTAATAAAAAAAAAAAATTAAAATAATACAAATCTAACAATCTAAATCTAATTAATTCTAGATCTCTTGACTAATATTACCTCCTAACTAACCTAACTAACTAACTAACTGTACCCCCCTAACTACCTCCTAACTCACTAAAATTCTTCCCAGTTTCTTTTTTTGGTCCCCAACATCCCTACACATGACCCAAGTTTGCAAAACCATAGCCCAAGTTTATTTTTCTCCCCTCCAAATGTGGTATGCATGGTATTAAGTGGGAAAACATTTCTTTAATGTTTTAAAACTTTCTTGTACCATGATTAGAGAAGGGGTGTTTGCACTTCAACCCATGCTGACAAACATCTTATCCTCTCCATGGATGGCATGCCCAATCAAAATTTGCATGATAATGTGGTGTGGGTTCCTATGTAGGGATGGGAGAAAATTGGGGAGAAGTTTAAAAAGGTAAGTGCGAATTTAATTGGAGGATGCAAAATTAAATGTGTGCTTCCTCCTTTGTTGACTTAGGTTGCATCTTTCTAAGGGCTGTGTCCATTTCAAACCCATGTGTAGATAGTCTTAAGAGTTAAATGGAATGACATCAACAAGGTAAAGGAACAATTATGGATTAAAGTTTATTGGGTGTATCTTAGGATAGGATATAATGGTATTCTTTCTTTTCATTGATATTTATAATTGTTGCATTTTATATTTGTTTAACCCTTGTTTTAAATAATTTTCAAATATTTAGAAGGGAATCTTTTAAAGTATATTCTCTATTCCAAAAAAGGATTAAAAACTTCTACATACAAAAGGTAGAGAGCATTTTGCTTTAAAAATGTTAAAAAAATTTAAGGATCTTTTCTCACCAATTGTTGAGTTTTCACATACAATTTTGTTTACATGGCATAAGGGGGATAATTTTTTTTGTTCATTTTCATGGATGAATTAAATTTTTTTTTTTGATGTTATATTATGCATTTGAGTAGGAGTATATATATATAGTTACAAATCAAAGCAAATGAAGTAATATCCATATAAGTCAATTTTCCTCTAACACCTAATCATATTCAAATTGCAAACTTCGTGTAATGTCATTGTATCTAATCATAATTTAATCATATGCATATGAAATGAATTATAAGTAATTCCATAAGAAACAATTTTTTTTTCCAATATTTGTGGGCTAGCGAGTTCATATTTATTTTATTTAAAACTTGATTCAAGGAATCAAAAAAGAAAGAGTTAGGGAAGAAAACCCGATATAATAGTCATTTCAAAAATAAGGTTAACGATGAATTTTACATCAAGATCATTATCTCGAGGAGAAGTCTCCATAACATGTGAATCAAGAACACCAAAACTCTAAACTTAGTTTGGCTCCATATCAAGGTATCAACTACACAATCTAAAAATTTACATCAAGGTAACCATGGAGAATCAGAATTGACCAAGTGACAATAAAATTCAAACAAATAGACACATTCAACTAATTAATCCCATCCTAGGTTAGCAAAATAGGTTCCTTATTGAACCAAGACTAGGGAGAAGGTGGATTTTTTAGGGTAGAAGATGTCAATCATAACACCAAACACATGCCTCTTCTGAGGCTAATAATCATATGAAATTTCATTCTTTCACTGCTTATTCCCCAAATAAAAAATAATTTGTATTGACAAGTAGGAACCTATAACACCGTACTTTATCCATCTCCTCATCATAAGGAGAGATTCTTCACTAACCTAGAGTCTAACTAGGGACCTCCTCTCGTACATGGCCACTTTTTCCCTATCCGAGGGTGAGTAATGCCAACACAACCCTCACAATTTCTCTCACAAAACAAAGTGTAAAACATGAAAGGAAAAACAATTTAGAAACACATAATAACCCATCCCTCACATGTTTCATCATACATACGAATACACACACATGAAATATGTCTACTTAAAAAAATAAAAATATAGCATGAAGAAAAAGACCATAAAGAATTCCTACCTTCACAAATGGTTATGGAAAATGGAATTTTAGAGAAGAGCTAATCCTTTTGCTGCTTTCAATCGTAGCTTTACTCTCTCTAAATGTAGAGAATGGGTGAACGCTCTTCAACCCTCAAATTGGCAACTAAATAGGCTTCTAAACTCACCTACCTAAAATTGTAATAACTCCAGACTTGACTAAGGCTTTCTAGGGTCTTCCAACTTGATCCTACCATTAAGACAACCTTCTTGATGGAGTGTAAACTTGGCAAACTCACAGAGAAGTTCAATTTTCGCACTAAAGTAAAAATGAGAAATTTAAGATGTCATAAAAGTCAATAGAAGGATCTAGAAGGGTGGAAAATGTCCCCAACCCATACTCATACCCCCTAGGCACTTGGTTTTTATTAATTTTGGCCTCCAGGATCATTTTAGGACCTATTAATTGGCTTGAAATATTTTAACTTTCTAAAAAATATTACGAATGATACCTTTTCACTAAACCCTAATTAGGATAATTAATCAAAGTTACAACTAATTAGCCTTAGGTTACTTAACTTAGTCAATCTTAGATTATTGGCTCACTCTACTAACCCTAAATAACATGTTGATACACATATACAAATTATGAGTATCAAGTGAAAATATAAGATTCACTATTACATAACGTTAAATACTTTATGATTATAGAATGATACACACATTCATATTATGATACAAATAAAAGAGGAAACAATTGGGTTTGCATCTTTCATTAGAATCAACCTTGGGTTTCACAGATTGTACATAGGGTCAATTACTAATTCTCTATAAGATTTCCTGGCTAATAATCATGCACACAATTCACACATTAGTAGTTCAAGAAAAATAACATGTATATATATTTAAAACTCATTTGGATAATCACATTAATCAAAACATCAATCTTTCATTTAAATAACTTTTTCCTCATTTTTGCACACATATATGATCATTAAAAAAAGCATAATTAAAGTAGTAATCATATTCCTAATCCTAAATTCATTTGTTGTACTGCACAATCAATAATCATTATGCATGCTTATAAAATATCAAATAACATGATTAAGCATTTTAAAGTAAAGTATCACATGACATAAAATAAAATAATAATATCTAGTGCATAGACAATGTCTCAACATTTTGAGTCATGATGTATCAAAATAAAAATGTAACAACTATGCTATGATGAATCGAGGTGAGGCCTCACATCCTCCCCCACTAGGCATGAACATCCTCTTGGAGTTCATAAAAAAGGTATGGGTACTAATATCTCATCTATGTTGCATCTTCCCATGAAGTTGTGACCTCATCATAACAATTCCACTGGACCTTAACCTAGTCTAGCTCTCAACCTCAAGGAGCTAGGGTCTGTCAGGAAATAATATGGATAGGCTTTAGCGCTAACCACCCATCTAACTCCATCTAAAAGGCATCCCAATTTATAATGTGAGACTCATCATATATATATCCTTCAAGTATAGAAACATAAAACACATCATGGATGTGTGATAGGCTAGGTGGAAAGGCTAGATGGTATACAACTGGTTGTATCCTCTCTGGAATCTCAAATGGTCCAATGAATTGAGGTTTCAAATTAGAGACCTTTCCAAATTGAATTAGACTTTTGTGCAATTGCACTCTTAAGAAGACTCTATCTATAACCTTATACTCCCGATCAACCCTCTTTACATCATCATACTTCTTCTACCTATCTTGTGCATCTCTAAGGCATTATCTAATAAAGGTCACTTGTTGCTCCATCTCTTTGAATATCTAAGGACCAATAGATACCCCATCCTTAATCTCGTTCCAACTTAAAGGTGTTCAGAAAGGTCTTCCATACAAGGCTTCATAAGGTGGCATACCTATAGAGGAATGGTGCCCATTGTTATAGGAAAACTTGACAAGATGCAAGTATTCCTCCCATTTTACTTGATGGTCAATCACATATATACATAACATGTCCTCCAATACATAATTCACTCTCTTGGTCTAACTATTGGTTGGAGGATGGTACACTATACTAAAAATGAGCCTAGTGCCCAATGCAACCTACAACTCTCTTCAAAAGGATGAAGTGAATAGTAATTCTTTATATGAGATGATCTTATGGAGAGTCCCATGAAGTCTAAAAATGACTTACAAAAACACCTGAGATATGTCCCATGCTATGTATGTAGTATGCACGGGTGAGAAGTGGGCAACTTTGGCCAATGTATCAACTATCACCAATATGGCATCATGGAAGTGAGAAGATTTGGGAAGACCAATAATAAAATCCATAGATATAGCATTCCACTTTTACTCCAGAATCTCATGGGGCTAAAGAAGCCCACTGAGATGATGGTGTTTTGCCTTCACCCTTTGACACTCAAGGCATCTAGCAATAATGCTATAAATCTACACTCTCATGCCTAGCCAATGATATAACTACCTTAGATCTGAATGTAGCTTCTTAACACTAGGGTGTGCTACATAAGGTGCTCTATGAACCTCAACTACAATGAGCTTGCACAAACCTCCAATAGAAGGTACACAAATACATCCTCTATGATGCAAAAGTCCATCAAATTCCAATGAATACTCTAAGTACTTACCTTCTAAGGGTCTCTAAGAATGCACCAGCTACCCAACTTATGCATAAAGCTCATCTTTTGGAAAATGATTTAGGATCCACTCTCTTAAATCCATGCAAGTAGTCATAGATGAAAGCTCATAACACGTTCTAATTAAGGTATTTACAACCACATTATTTTTTCCTTAATGTAATGAACATCAAAATTGTACTCACAAAGGAACTCCATCCACCTTCTTTATCTAGCTTTAAGGTTCAACTATATAAATATGTATTGCAAGCTCTATGGTCAAAATGAAGCTCGAATCTATGACCTAGAAGGAAGTGTCACCACCTCGCTAAAGCAAGAACATCTGCTACAAGCTCTAGATCATGAGTAGGGTAATTGAGTTCACGAGTCTTCAACTTCCTAGACTCTTAGGAAATAGGTCATCCATTTCGCATAAGGACTACCCCTATACCATCTAAAGATGCATCTGTGCTCACCACAAAATCCATTAAAAGATCTAGCATTGCAAGGATTGATGCACTCATGAGGGCTCCTTTGAGCTCTGTGAAATCTCTTTCATGCTTCTTTGTCCACTCATACTTCTTCCCCTTTCTCTAAAGAGATGTGATTGGGTGTGCCAATCTAGAGAGTCCCATAGTAAAGTGTCGGCAATATCCTATTGGTCCCATAAAACTCCTTATTTCAGTGACATTGGTGGGTGCTAGCCAATCTTGATGGCTCTAATATTTGATGGATCTACTGAGACTCTATTGAATTATATAACATGACCCAAATAATGTATCTTAGGTCTATAGAATACACATTTCGATAAGCTTCCATACAAATGGTTCTCTCTCAACTTTTGCAACACTTGTCTCAGGTGCTCTTCATCTTCCTTCTCATTATAAGAGTATATTAGAATATCATCAAGGAATATGAACAAAAACTTATCGAAAAGGGTAAAAAATACTCCATTCATGATGCTCATGAATATAGCTAAAGAATTCATGAGGCCAAATGGCACCACGGTGAACTCGTAGTAACCATACCTCATATGGAATGTTGTCTTTGGATATCACTATCTATAATACAAAACTAATGATAACCTAACTTAAGATCTATCTTTGAGAATACTCCCTATAACTAATTGAAGAGATCTTCAATTCTGGGAAGCAGGTACCAATTCTTAATGGTTACTTTGTTCAACTGTCAATAATCAATGCACAACCTAAGTGATTTGTCCATCTTTATGATAATCACTAATGCACCCTGAGGTGATACACTAGGTCAACTATGCCCTTTCTCTAAGAGTTCCTCCAATTGAGTCTTAAATTCATCAAGCTCATGAGTAGTCATCCTATGAGGTACTCTTGATACTAGCTCAACTCCTTGTTGTGATGTGAAGCCTAATTAGACTCATAGGTTTATTTGGAGTGGTTTCCCTCCAGATTATTTATATGGGGGTTGGGGTCAAGGGATAATTCCCTTGTAGGGTCCTTAGGTGACACCCCAATTGTGCTTGCTATCATAGTATAGGGTGAGGTCAAGGGGCAACGCCCCCATGGGGGTTTTCAAAGCCAAAAATGCCCTTATATTGTTAAAGGCATTGACTACTATTTTTCTATTATTCTAGCCCTAATTTTGTAAGCAACAAAAATCTTATATAAAAAGGCCTACAGTTAGGGATTTTTTATTTTTTATTTATTTATAAGGTTTGGTACAAAATTTGGTTCTTGTAGTAGTATTGAGCTGTAAGGTATTATGTATTGTAATCACTAGATCATAATAATATTGGATTTTCTATTGGTGGATGTAGCCCAAGGATTGGATGAGCCACTTTAGATATTGGAGTCTTGTGTTCTCTTATGTGCAATCTATTATTTTCTAATATTGGTTGTATTTGCATGTAACTATTATTTTTGTTTGAGGTTAATCCTAACACTCCTATCACAAGATCTATGGGAAAATCCACTACTATAGGTAGAGGCACACTAGGGATTTTTAAAGGAAATACATATGAAAATTCTTGTAGGATTGGAAAATCATTGAATGATGACTCTCCATCTAAATCTTCCTCTCTGTCACTAATGGTGGTAGAGAATAACTAAAATCCCTTTCGCATACACTATCTAAGCTGCATAGAAAAAATAATATGAAGAGATATTGGCCTCTTTACTATGAAGATCACTCTAGAGATCCCATATTCATCCACATATTCTACCCTCTTTTATTGACAATCCATCTTGGCACTATGGGCATAAAGCCAATCCATGCCAAGGACAACATCATAAGAACCTAGGGGGTAATGCATATATTAAAAATTGTGGTTATGTCTCCAATCTAAATCTAGTAATTATGCACCATTTAACTAATTGACACTCTAGCTCCTAAGGCTATCTCTACTTTCCAATTGACATCCTATATAAGTGTCACTAGCCCAAAATGCTCCACTACATATGGAGAAATAAAAGAGTTAGTAGCTCAAGAATCAAATAAAATAGCAACCATACTACCCTGTATTATAGTTGTGGCCTTGATAACCATGGATTGAATCTTAACCTAGCAGCTATCAACTATTGCAAAAACTCTATGGGATCTATCCATGTCACCAACTATAGGCTCTGAGATAGCCCCTCTTTGAGCACTAGATGACTATCCTTGTGGAAACTCTCTAGCTAGATGACCCATGCCATCACATGTGTAGCATAGTCCTCAAGCATAAGCTTGTACACCTAGTGATTTGGACTACTATGGATCTTTAGACCTACTAGATCCACTGTATCCACCCTTGGAAGACTACCAAGTCTTCGCTAACTATGACTATGGGGCATGTGCCTTCTGATCCTATTTAGGACCCTATGACTACCGCTGCTTGGGTTTAAATCCTTGGCAACCCTATGATGGTTTTTGTTGCTTCTATTATGGTTTCTACTACTGGGATTGTTGGTCTTTAGAGGACCCAATTACATAGTTCTAATTCCCCTTTAAAGGGGGATTTATACTATCCTAATTGCTAGGTAGAGTTTTGGTTCTAAGACTGATCGTAAGACTCTTGTTTACCCTGAATATCCTCAACAACTATTGCTATCTCAACTACTTATTTGAAAGTAGTATGGAGAACCAAACAGGCTACACCCTAGAGTGTGAAATTTAGGCCCATGATGAAGTCGTAGATCCATAGTTTCTCATCCTTCATGTATTCAACATAAGGAAGGAGCTAGAGAAACTAACTCTCATACTGAGCTACTGTGAGGCCCTTTTGATGTAGAGAATGAAACTCCTCTATCTACTTCTATTTGAAGTTCTTAGAAAGCTACCTCTCTTAGAATCTAACTGAAAATATATCCCATGTGAGGGTATCCATCCTCACTCCTCCTATAGATTCCTCCTATTACCATTAGATGGAGATATTCTTCGTTAGCTGATGGACTGCTAGTCATGCCTTTATATTACTCCCATAAGGACATAATCCAAAACACTACTGCAAACTCTATGACCAAGCCTCTACTACTGCTCCATCAATGGAATCGAGAAACAATGGTGGCTAGAGTCATATCAACTCCCTAATCTCATCTCCTACATGTGTCTAGGAGGTCTATTAGGTGGTGGTCCTAAATGATGTACTAACTCACCCTCATGATTACCTTGTCCCTCAAATTGCATTGGTGATGGACTCCTACTCCTTTCTATCATTTGCCCCACCTCCTTCGGGTTCTTGTGCTTGCTCTTTGGGAATCTGCTGATCTATTTGTTAGAAGATGGAAGGGGAGCATCAAAAGAAAAAGGTTCAATATTAACATGATCTTGCTCAAGAATGTAATCTTTATTTTTAGCATGAGGATTCTTAGAAGAGGAACTCTTATGCCATTGATGTTGTATTTCAGCAAAAAAAAAAATGCTTTCTTTTCCCTAAAAAATGTAGATTTATCATTTAGTTATTGTTCACAAAATTTATCAATGTTGTTTTCAAGATTTGAGTCATATGGATTACCATCAATATCTATCAGTGACTCATCCCCTTTAAGCACAAGCATAGGACTAGGAGGACTTTTAGGAATCATAGGGATATAGTAGTCATCATCATCATAATCATTGTCACTATAGGTATTATAGATAGGCATATTAGAAGAATTTTCATGTTGCTCATTATGATATGTCTAAATAAGGGGAATAAGTCTCTTGGTAGAAGAAGAAGAATGATATCATGAAGAAGAGGTAGGTGAAGACCTACATGAATGATATTTAGAAGAATCATGGTAAAACTTGGAATATGAGGAATGTGAATGATATTTAGAAGAATCATGATAAGGCATAGAAGATGAAGAATGTGAGTGATATTTAGAAGAATCATGATAAGACTTAGAAGATGAAGAATATGAATGATATTTAGAAGAATCATAATAAGACTTAGAAGTGAAGAATCTGAATGATATTTATAAGAATCATGATAAGACTTAGAAGATGATGAATGTGAATGATATCTAGAAGAATCATGATGAGACTTGAAAGATAAGGAATATTTGAAAGAAGGATATTGTGATATGATCTTGCATACGATCCTAGCAAGAATGTTTGACTTCTTCCCTTTTTCAATTATTTTTGTTACAAGGTTAACATCCATATATCTATTGTAGGTCAAGTTCATCTGAGCTCAAATGAGGATCCCTAACAAGATATCCAAGATCCATGGTACTAGAGGAAGAAGAATCAAGCATGCAAGAAGAGAAAGGGTGAACTGAAGAAGGTAGACTATATGATAATAAGGGGGGAAAAATTAAGAAGACATGAAGAAGAGGAAGAATGGAAATGGGAGACTAGAAAGACATGGAAGATGAAGAAGAAAGAAGATTAAGAGTCATTTTGTAAAATTTGATATCATTTGGGTTTATTTGAATGTTGAACAACATGTAATAGTACTTATAACCAACATGAAAGAAAAGACACTAGTTGATAGGATAACCCGAAGAAAAGTTGGTACCACACTAGTATAGTAAAATCACTTACTTGTCTAAAAAAAAGAAATGATAAGATAAAATATTGCAATAAGCATAAACCAACACTAACATAGAGGTGCCCACAACTTTGGGTGAATACCCTAGTGAATATAGACTAGGAGGATGATTTATCCAAATTTTAATTAATTAAAATTGAATTTTGATGAAGTTGATGGACAAGAGATTACTAAGTCTCTCCAAGTGTAATATCGAAGAATCCAAGGTATATCTTTCTCAAAAAGGATGGTCTCTAACTCACAAACTCTAAAAAAAGTCTCTTGTGAAATCAATGATTACTAATTCAAGAGGTCAAAGCACAATAACCCAAGGTGTAAACAAGCTTCTAGCAATTGGGTAATTAGCCTAATTTGAACTAGATCAACCTAGGGAGATTGGAAATAATAAGACAACAAAGTAGTTTGATCTTAAATTCTTGACTCAGAAAATCAGATTTTATTTGTTTTAAATATCTAAGTGTATCAATAGATTTAAAATCATGAACCAAGCACACAAGACAAAAATCAGGGATTTTAAGAAAATGTCTTCAAATAATGAGCAAGGGACAAAGCAACCTTGCACATGAACAAGAATAGTGTCATAGTATCAATCTAATCCTTAGAACCACCACTATGTATGTTCTCAAAATATTTTTCAATCACGCACATAGTCCTAGAAAAGAAAATTTGGCAACACTATGGTTCTTAGTAATGTTCAATTCTGCAACTTTTGCAATCTAGAGTGGGTGAAATCCAATCCTAGCGCACTAGGGTTTTGACATATTATGAGAATTTAATCAATCCTCACAAGGACATTTATAAAATGGTTGCTACTACCATGTCAAAAATGACTATTAGCACTTGAGGTACTATCCATGTAGTTGACACAAGAAAGAGAATGTCCACTATGGTTTAACCCTCTCTAATCAAGGAAGACTCACAAAGTTGTACCACATGAGGACTTGGTTTGGATTCAAGGGTTCCAAGTTTTCGATGTGTCCAAAAGGTAATAAAGCATACTCCTCTAGCCTCTTCACCTTATCCAAACATAGCAAACAAGATTCTTTGACACACTAATTTGAAATCGCCTCACCAATGTTTTGAAAAATCCAACAACAAACACTACCAATCTCAAAAGAGAAAGTACTAATAGATGTTGAGCACAAATCCAAGCAGAATAGTGAAATAATAACAAATATCCTTCCCTACCTACAAGGGGATCCGTTGTCAAGAGGAACTTCACGTGTAAAGAAAGAAAATGAAGTTTAGTGTTTCAAGATCTCCCAAATAGTGTTCATAGGGCCTAATTACTATGTGAAACATAAATTCATGAAAGCAAATCTAGATCCAATTTTAGAGCACCAAATGAAGTATGAATCTATGAAAAAAAGCACTCAAGCCAAACACATGAAATGATTCATTTTACATCCAAATCCAAATGTTATAGAGATCCAACAAAATACTTGGTAATCCTTGCAACACATCTTCTCTCTTTTGTACCTTTTGTTTATGCTTGAACGTGCACTTGCAACGAACAAAGCAATAAGCAAAACAAGTAAACACAATATATGCAAGATGTATCCAACTTATGCAAAACTAGGGTTAGATCTGAAAATATAATTTTTAAGAGTGATAATGATCAGAAAATAACCCAAATGAAATCTCACATCATGCATTGATCAATTATAAAAATTAAATGCAAGCTATTCATTAAATGCCCTTTTTTTATTGATTTTTTTGACCTAGTTATCAAGATTAGAACTATATGATATTAATTCGGATCCAAAACCCTAAATGAAAAAAAGAAACTCCTATAAAAAATTAGAGAGCTTTCTAAAAATGTTAGAATTTTGAAAATATCTTTTTATTTGTGCCCTAGGGAACCATTTTGTTAAAACAAACTAGTTTTTGCAAATCAAATTATTGAGCCCTAATATTATCTCTAAAATCAACATGCAAAGAACCAACTCTTTTTAGAATTCAGATAGATTTCTAAAAATTCAAAAAAATTCAATTTTTTTTATAATTTTATCCTTAAAATGATTTTTCATTAAATAAAGGAAAAATTATAAAACATCTAAAATACCTCAAAAAAAATTGAAAATTGGAATGAAGCTTTTTTGATATGTCAAAAACTTACAAAAAATAAATTTCATGTTAAAATAGATAGCCATTTGGGAGATATGACCAAATCTTTCAGATATAGGGTTTTTTTAATCTCCGAACAAATCTACACAAGGGGGTTAAATCTAGAAATGTCAAAAACTAGTAAGTAAAGGTGGGTTTCCTCATGGTGGTTACCAAAAATGTATGCCTAGAATGTGAGTACACTTCTATGAGTCATTATATCCAAGATTACTCAAGAATGAGGTCTCAAAAAGTGGCTCATAGCTCCCTATTCATGGAGTGCAAGGGTTTGTAATGAAGGCCCTTAGTTTTGACCTAGTTTGTGCCCATGCAAGCACACCATGAAAAAAGATATTCAAGGATAAAAATATGCATGTAAATGAAAATGCAAATTAGTCTATATGATAAAAATGCAAAACAATGCAAAATCTAATCTATGAGAGCAAGATCTAATCTATCAATGCAAGATCTAAGCTAATATGAAAATGCAAAGATGAAACCTCATGATGGAAGCCATAGATGCATGAGATAAGAAGACAAGAAGATAGAAGTTATCCACAAAAAAAGCTTTAGTGTTCAAACTCCTCCTTCAAATATTGTTCTCCAAACCTGCAACATAATAATAGCATAATAATGGATGTCCAAACCTACATCATAACAATAGAATAATTGTGGATCTCAAAAATAAGGAGAGGGTTCTCCCTTATAAAGAAAAATGTGGAAGTGGGAAGCTTCTCACAACCAATATGGGATAATAGAGTTTGATCTATGTGAGACAAAATTCCACCAATGAGAAAAGAGGAGAATAATTAAATGAGAGAAGGAAAAATGAATTTATTTAATTTTTATTTATTTCATTTCTTTTTTCACATGGAATTTATTTAATTAAAAGGTAGCAAGTTCTTTTAATTAAATAGGAAATATTTAATTAAATTAAAAGAGGGGTTTTTCTCTTAATTAAATAAATATGAATTAATTATTTAATTAAAAGATGGGTTTTCTTTTAATTAAATGGGGAATTATTTTATTTAATTAAAAGGGAGATTTTCTTTTAATTAAATAAGACTTAGGATAAAATGATCAACCTTTGGAAATATTGAAATAATCAAATTTGATCAAGGAAATTGATTTGAATTAATTTAATAAAATATTGCAAACCATTGATTCACGAAATTTGATCCATGTGAGACAAAATTCCATCAATGAGAAAGGAGGAGAAGAATTGAATGAGAGAAGGAAAAATGAATTTATTTAATCTTTATTTATTTCATTTCCGTTTTCATGTAGGATTTATTTAATTAAAAGGAAGCAAGTTCTTTTAATTAAATAGGAAATATATAATTAAATTAAAAGAGTGGTTTTTCTCTTAATGAATTAAATGTGGATGAATTTAATTAAAAGAGAGGTTTTCTTTTAATTAAATGGGGACTTATTTTATTTAATTAAAAGGGAGATTTTCTTTTAATTAAACAAGACTTAGAATAAAATGATCAACCTTAGAAAAATAAATAATCAAATTTGATCAAGAAAATTGATTTAATAAAATATTGCAAACCATTGATTCAGGAAATTGATAAATTGAATAATGGGGCCCCATAGTCTAGGTGACCATTTTAGGGTGCATACAATAGCCTCTACTAGACTAGTCCAACAAGGTTTTAGAGGGCATCCAAAATATCCTGATTTGGGTTTGGTGGAGGTAGTGGAGGTGGTGGTCCATCCTCCTATTCCACTCTGGCACTTGTAGCTCTATGATGTTTGCCTTGTCAATTATTTTGTGTGATAGGAGGCATCCTACAAAAATTAGAGTTTAGGTAAGTTGAAATGTAATGGCTTTAGGTTCCTAGTGTTGAAATATGGCTCTGATACCAAAATGTTATGCCCAAATTATTGGGGCAAATCACACATAATTTTTTTTAATGTTAATTAAACTTCTAAGTTAATACTTGTCAGCTAAACTGGTTATGAGGAGATTAGAAATGAATTCCAATTGTGATTCAATATATTCATTTTACAAGTCAGAACCAAAGGTGTGTTGAAAAGCATTCATAGGGTTCCCTAGCTATACCTTGACACTTCATCCTAGTTTATAACTAATCATCTAGGAGTAAATCATTACTTTTAAATATTCGTTATTTAATAGATTTCAACATCTATTTTTAGTACTTTAAACCCTATACCACTTAATTAAATAAATTTATAAAAATAAAACAAAACAATAATAATTAAATCTACAACCCTAATCTTATATTAACATATCTAAAATTAATATAATTTAAACAAATCAAAATAACATTTCTTTTCTAATCACATTCTAATTCTAACCCATTTAATTCTTACATGATATAAAATATAATTGAATTGAATTAAATAAAATAATATCAATAAAAAAACTTAAAATATTACATACACTAATCTTAAATTATACTATATTCAACTAACTAAACTAACTACTAATTACTTACTAGAAAACTCCTACTAACCTTTTTCCACCCTACCTATTTAATACTTAGATGAAAAAAGTTGCTAATAAATCAAATAAATTAAAATAATACAAATCTGACAATCTAATTCTAATTAATTCCATATCTCTTAACTAACATTACCTCTTGACTAAGCTAACTAACTAACCACTTATTCCTGACTACTAAGTAACCAACCCCACCACCTAACTACCTCCTAACTCACCAAAATCGTTTCCACTTACTTTTGGTGGTCCCCAACACCCCTACACATGACCAAAATCTACAAAACTACAGCCCAAGGTTAGTCTTGTCCCCTCAAAATTTGGTATGCATGGTATTAAGGGGGAAAACACTACTTTAAGGTTTTAAAACTTCTTTGAAGCATGATTAGAGGAGGGGTGTTTGCACTCCAACCCATGTTGACAAAAATATTATCCTCCCCATGGGTGGTGTGCCCAATCAAAATTTGCATGATAATGTGGTGTGGGTTGCTATGTAGGGATGTATGCATGAGCAAATTGGGGAGAAGTTTAAAAAGATAATGTGATTTCAATTGGAGGATGTAGAATTAAATGTGTGTTTCCTCCTTTGTTGACTTAGTTTGCATCTTTCTAAGGGTTGCATCCATTTCAAACCCATGTGGAGAAACTATTAAGAGTTAAATGGGATGAAATCAGCAAGGTAAAGGAACAATTATGGATTAAAGTTTAGTGGGTGTATCTTAGGATAGGATAGAATGGTATTCTTTCTTTTCATTGTTATTTATAATTGTTGCATTTTATATTTATTTAAACATTATTTTGAATGGTTTTCAAATATTTAGAAGGGAATCTTTTAAAGTATATTCTCTATTCTAAAAGAGCATTAATAACTTCTACGTACAAAAGGAAAAGAGCATTTGATCTAAAAATGATAAAATTTCTTAAGGATCTTTTCACACCAAGTGTCTTCACATACAAAATTGTTTACATGGCATAAGGGGGATTAATTTTTTGTTCATTTTCATGGATGAATTAAAGGCATAGAATTTTTTGATGTTATATTATGCATTTGAGTAGGAGTATATATATTTTTATATAGTTAATAATCAAAGAAAAATGAAGTAACATCCATATAAATCAATTTTCCTCCAACACTTAATCATATTCAGATTGTAAACTTCCTGTAGCATCATTGTGTCTAATCACAATTTATCATATGCGTATGAGATGAATTATAAAGAATTCTATAAAAACAAAATTTCTTCTTTTTTTCAACATACGTGGCCTAGCTCCTTCACATTTATTTTATTTAAAATATGATTCAAGGACTTAATTAGGGAAGAAAACCTAATATCGTAGTCATTTCAAAAATAAGGTTAACAATGAATTTTACATCAAGATCATTATCCCAAGGAGAAGTACCCATAACATTTGAATCAAGAATACTAAAAATCTGAATCTAGTTTGGCTCCATATCAAGGTAGCAAGTACACAATTTGGAAATTTACATTGAGGTAACCATGGAGAACTGAAACTGACCGAGTGATAATAAAATTCAAACACATAGACACATTCAACCAATTACTCCCATCCCAGGTTAGCCCAATAGGTTCCTCATCAAACCAAGACTAGGGAGAAGGTGGATTTTTCTAGGGTAGGAGATATCAATTACAACACCAAAACACATGCCTCTTCCAAGGCTAATAATTACAAGAACTTTTGTTCTTTTACTCCTTATCTCCCCAAACACAAAATGGTTTGTATTGAAAAGTACGAGCCCATAACACCCCACTTTCTCCCTTTTTTCATCAAAAGGAGAGATTCTACATTGACTCAAAGTCTAACTAGGCCCTCATCCTATACATGGTCACTTTTGCCCTATCTAATGGTGAGCAATGCCAACACAACCCTTATAGTTTTATTTACAAAACAAAATGTAAAACATGAAAGGAAAAATAATTAAGAAACCCATAATAACCCATCCCTCATATGTATCATCATATATATGAATAAATATACATGAAATTGGTCTACTTAAGCAAATAAAGATAAAGCATGAAAAACAAGACCATAAAAGATTCTTTCCTTCACAAATGGTTATGGAAAATGGAATTTTTGAGAAGAGCTAATCCTTCTTCCTCCTTCAATCCTAGCTTTACTCTCTCTAGATATAGAGAATGGGTAAACACCCTTCAACCCTTAAATTGGCAAATAAAAGAGGGTTCTAAACTCACCCACCTAAAATTGCAATAACTCCAGACTTGACTAAGACCTTCTAGGGTCTTCCAACTTAATCCTACCATTAATTCAACCTTTTTAGTGGAGTGTAAACTTGGAAAACTCATGGAGAAATTCATTTCTTGCACTAAAGGGAAAATGAGATATTAGGAGGTCATAAAAGTCAACAAAAGGATCTGGATGGGTGGAAAGTGTCCCCAACCCATACACATACCTCATAGGCACTTAGTTTTCATTAATTTTGGCCTCCAAGATCATTTTAGGACCTATTAATTGGCTTGAAATATTTAAACTTTCTAATTTTTTTTAAGAATGATACCTTTTCACTAAAGCCTAATTAGGGTAATTGATCTAGGTTACCACTAATTATCCACAAGTTAATCAATCTTAGATTATTAGGTTACTTCTGTTAACCCTAATAACATGCAGATACACATATACAAATTACAAATTTTAAGTGACACCATAAGATTCACTGTTACATAACATTAAACACTTTACAATTATAGAATTATACACACATTTAGATTATGATACAAATAAAATATGAAACAACAAGTTCTACATATTTCATTAGACTCTACCTTGGTTTCACAAATTTTATATAGGGTCAATTGCTAATTCTTTGTTAGATTTCTTGGCTAATAATCCTACACATTAAATTCACACATCAGTAGTTTAAGAAAAACCACATGTATATACCTAAAACTCATCTAGATAATCAAATTAATCAAAACATCAATTTCTATTAAAAAACATTTTCCTTATTTCTACACATATTTGATCATTTAAAATTGCATAATTTAAGTAATAATCATATTCCTAATCCTAAATTCATTTACTATACTACACCATCGTTATGCATGCTTATAAAATATCAAATAACATGACTAAGTATTTTAAAGTAAAGCATCACGACATAAAATAATATAATAATGTCTGGTCCATCAGACAATATCTTAGCATATCGAGTCATAATGTATCAAAATAAAAATGTAACAACTATGTTATGATGGATCAGGGCAAGGCTTAATAGATGCAATCTCCAACATTGCCTAATTATATTCTTTTTTCTCTTTCATCTACTAAGCTATCAGAGATAGAACTATTATCTCAACATATTCTTTGTCCACAAAATATATTGCACCATCTCCAATTCTTTCTAGATATAGCCTCATCAAACTTTTCCATGTCGAGAAGTTCTCTTTGTTCAATCTTGGCACCTCCTTTTTGTACATCTTGGTGTTTATCTTCAAGTGCCTTCAAAATTTTCTTTCAAAGCACCAATACTCTGATACAAATTTTATAATATTTAGAATAACTAAGAGGGGGAGGGGAGTGGTGAATCTATTATCCAAGGTCTAGATGTACCAATTGAACAAACAAACACTTAAACTACTTTAGATATTAACATTCAACAGCTTAATCTCTATAGTAAACTTTTAGTAAACATAAACTAGCATCACACTATCTTAAATATAACAAACTTTTAGAATGTCTATATTAATAGTAAATCACTACAAATAACATCCACACAAGTTTGATACTAGGATTAAATGTGAAAACCTAATTTGGGAAAAAACACCAATAACATGTCACCAATCTTTCACTCTTCTAAAGTGATCTCTATTAGGAGTCAACCCTATTAAAGGTTACAAAACACGTTGTTAATTGTGACCTTGCTAAAGGATTTAATCACCTTATTAAGAGTGGCTTTGTTAGAGGAATTTAGAAAATTCCATTAAAAGGCCACCTTGATTAAAGGATTCATGTATGACTGTTAGGTCAACCTTGATAAAAAGATTTCAAATAGATACAATTGTTAGAAAGTAATAATAGTTTTTGATTTGTCAAGTACACCTCACTTTTCAATTACAGATCTTAGTTCGGTTCAAATGTTGATCCATTGACATGCCTTTATTGTCATCTTAGTCTCTAATTCACTTGGCAACCCTTTAAGCAATCACACTTCTTCCCTTTTCAAATTTTCTCAACCTTCTCCTTAAGTTCACCAGTGAATAGCATCAACAAATGCTCCAACCTTTAACAACTCATTAAGGTTAGCTTTTGTACCTCCTTAAATAGTTAGTTATGATATTTTTCTGCTTCAAAACCACTGTAGATCTTAGGGTTATGATCAAATTCAACACATATAATGAATCTATCCACCTTCTTGTTCATGCTTTTATTTTCTAGAAACTTCTTCATGAATCCTTGTATAGAAACATGCAAACATGGTTTCTCTTTCTTTAAATTCTTCAGATCATCCATCCTTATCTTCAACATGCTTTCTATATTCCAAGAAATCTACTATGTCAGCTAAAAAATTATGATTTTTCATAAACTATCAAAATGTTTTTGCTCAACTAACACTGTTTTCTAAAACTTAGTCATCATTGGGTTACTTGATTGCTTCTAAATTTTTTGTTCGATAAATATATTGATGCTTGGTCAATGTTATTTTTTCTTGACTTATACTATGGCTTAGTTGACCGTAGAATCACTCAAAATATACTTCAAGTACCTTAATCTTTTGCTCTATTTCTCAATCAATCCTATGATTTGGTCAATCTTTATCACTTCTTTAAAATTTTTGTACAACTACCTTTTCCACTTGTAACATGATTTAAACAATCACTTTATCTTGTCAAATTCTAACTAATCAAGTGCCCATTTAAGTTTCCTCTTACTAACTCAACCTTTTCTCTAGGTGCTTTTGCTATGATCAAATTCTCAAATCCTCTTTATCAATCATATAGATTTGAAATTTAGATCAAATATCAAACCGCCTCACCAATTTGGTTTGACATTAATGACAAAACAATTTTTTTAATTATAGTTTCTAATTGTGGATGTGGTGTAAAATCTGACCAAGGGTTCAATTCTAGTACTAGCAACAATCTAGCTCTAAATTTTGAACAATGACAAGAAATAACAATTTATTAGTCAATCATGTACATATTCAAGATGTGATCAAAATAGTTCAATAAAATTATTAATATTTTCCCATGTATCAATACCATATGTGTCATTGAGGAAGTCATTTGTCATCATCCCATCATCCCATCCTCTCTATAAGAAGTTTCAAATGTGTAAAAAGCTCCACATGACATGCACATGTGTCCTCTATGATGATGAGTCTCATTTACAAGCAAAGGATGAGCAACCTAAACGAGGCTCTGA
Organism: Cupressus sempervirens; assembly: GCA_028749045.1. NCBI lineage: Eukaryota > Viridiplantae > Streptophyta > Pinopsida > Cupressales > Cupressaceae > Cupressus > Cupressus sempervirens. Next base: position 687,146,615 of record CM053792.1, on the reverse strand, counting down.
GTCAATGCACTAATAGTGCTTAGTGTGTCTTCCTCTACATGTTCCTTTACAATAGAAAGAAAAACAAGATGCTCCATCTTCTTGATTCTAATAGGTTCCCTTTTTGCATTAGGATCACAAAGTTCCCTTGGCCTCTAAAATAATGACCCCCACCTCTACCCTGAGATGCACACATATCAAAATAATTGGGGATCTCTCCAAGGATAAACTTGCAATACAATTTTGTTGAAAAATACTCTGGGCACTCATTATTATTGCAAGGAGGGGAATCAAACACCATCCACCATTTATCCCAAAAGTTATTTTTTATATCCTCATTTACGCACCAGTGGATGGGGAATATTTTAGCATTAATTCTTATGGTGTCTTCTTCTCCTAGGTTTTTAAACAAAGCACATATGCCATCTTTTTTAATTGCTTTATTTTTAACATCATCATATAATTTTTCACCATAATATTTTTTTTTTGCTTTTCTCTTTTACTCTTCCATGTATCAAAATGGCCACTAACAAAATAAATTTTGTTCACAATAGTCTCAAGGGATGCTACCAATTGTGCCCTACCAGGATTTTTTTTGAAGTGAATCCTTTAACCTCCTAATAATTGATTCTAATTATATTTTTCCTTTTTATATTTCATTCAATAAATTATCTTGATTCCCCACATGAGGTCTTTGAATTGGTGGAGGTCATGGAGGAGGTGGTTGTTTAGGTTGATATTGTGGAGGGTTTGGTTATTAGATTGGTGGATTGTTTGTAGGTGGATTTGGTGGAGTGTTTTCAACATTACCTAATATATAAAAATATCATTTCAATAAACTATACTAACTTGAATCAAAAATGGAAAAAACAATTAAAAACATATAATTTAACAAAAAAAAGGGTTTAAATCCATACCTCTTCTCTAACCTTGAAAATTTTGATGATAGGGAGGCTTTGATAGCACATGGAGGGGAATTATTAGAAATTAATAGTACATACATAATACTTGGGGTTGTAAAAAATGGAGAAATGGAAAAGAAATTGAGTGGAATGAGGAAATAAACTATGGGTTTGTGATTTATTAAAATTTTCCATTAGCATGATTGCACTATAGTGAGATCACAGTACCTTGACCTTTTTGAATTACCCAAGCCTATAGCTTAGTTCATGTAGAAGGTAGTGCGATCACACTATGGCTTTCATAAGAAAAAATAAAGATGTTTCACTTTTTTGGTACCACAACTTGGTGCATATGCCCTTGTGTAAAGGAGGTTTTAGTATATTCTTCATTCAAGAAAGGATTAGGTTCATCATCTACATTCAAAGTATACATGAGATTATTTTGAGCAAAGTGCACCTTCAAGTAGAGTGTAGAAGGAAAACCAATCATAGAATATAACTAAGGTCTTCCTAAGAGTAAGTTATAACTCAAAGGTCCAAGCATAAAATGCATAGGAGTTTCTAAGCTGACAAGACCAAACTTGATATGAAGTGTTATAATTCCTAATGTGTATTTATAAATGTTATCAAATCCACAAATAGACACGTAATCAAGTTGAATAGTCAAAAGATCAACTTTTTTGGCTTTTATCATATCTATGCTACAAACATTCAAGCCTGATCCATTATCAATTAAGGTTTTATGTATAATGTTTTGATTAAAAAACACATCAACCATAAGAGCATCATATCTATTATGAATTTCTATAGGAGGAAGATCATCTTCAGTGAAGACAATAGAATGATGAGATGATATCATATACATAAAATCCAAGAAAGAAGTAATTGTATCTAGATTAGGTGATGGAACTAGAACAGTTTATAAAGCCTTTTGTAAAGTTTCATGATAAGTGGGTAATGCATGCAATAGTTCCCATAGAGAAATTTTAGTAGGTGTAGCACATAATTGCTACATCAAATCATAATTTTTGAAAGGAGTTGTTGGTAATTGAGGTGTTTAAGGAAGCATAGGTTGAGAAGGTGGTAATGAAGCAAGTAAACTAGGTTGAGGATTATTCTGGGTGTGGTAAGAATGAGCCATATAATATTGAAAAATAAAGTAGTTCAAAGGATTCATAGAAATACTCTTAACAGTGAGTTTAGGACAACCCTTAACAATCATCAAAGGCTTCTCATAACATACAAAATGTTTATCAGTAGAACAAGCAATTGTAGAAAAAAAGGCAACCATGCATGAAATTTCTTATAAAAAGTGGTTAAAAAAAGGTTCAAAAGGGTGTAAACGTAGATCACATGATTTATTATCCATATTTTCCTTACCAAAGGTCTCATTTGTCAAACTATAATCAAAGTACTCATGAAGGAAGTCAAACATTTTGAATAAAAACTATATGCAATTCAAGATTTTTAAATTTTTTTTTTTTCATTTTTGAAATAAAGATAAAAGAATATGTGATATGAGATCTAACACCAAGATCACAAGTGGAAATTTCATAATTTAGGTTCACCAAAAATGTGTCAAGGGAAATGTGAATCAAGGAAGGTAACCCTTAAGTTTATCACACAACCATACACAACTCAAAAGATGGAGTCCAAAAAAAGAGATTCTTTTGGGCCGACCCTCAAAGGTGTTAAATCTTAGGAGGTTAATACAATCCAATGGATAAATGAGCATCATCTAAAGCCAATATCTAATGATTATGAAGGAAGCTATACAATGACACTTGCACTTGAGATTTAAACTAATTCCTTCTAGATCTAAACAAGATTCAAAATACTTAAATGAAAGTATTGAATTGACAAAGGAGGATAGAAAGGTACTTATCTTTGAGAATTTAAGCCTTAATTTTTGAATTTTGTGCTCTTGCAAGGAGTGAACAAGACCATACGTGGTATTGAAACTCAATGATAGAAAAAACATAGAAATCTATTGGTGATTTGTCAATGGTGAACTTGTGCATTAGGGGAAAACTAGTTCATTAGGGGTGTAGTGCACCCTTGATCAGATGTGTCTGATGTTGATTCTAATTTTTTAGTTCTACTAAATGAGAAAAATGGTACTCTAATCTACAATTATTTTTCCATTTTGAGATATGATGATATCTAAAATGGGGGATGTTGGGTGGCTTTGTAGGGGTTTGCCTTAGTCAACCCTCTATTTTGGTGGTTTCCACTTCCTTGGATAGCCAAATTAAAATGTAATGTGTGTGATGCTCATGTATGGACTTGGAATGTAAAAATAAAAGGATCCAAACCTTTAGATCCAAAGCCTTGGCATGAAGTATTGTGCTTGAATATGGATAACATAGTAATTCATAGATCTCAGGATAACATAAAAAGCATACCAAGCCTTGAAGGCTAAAGTACTTTAGGCCATACTCATGATTTGTATTCACTACTCCATGATTAAATCTTGAATACTTGAATTGAATGTGCAGAGGAAGATGAATAGCTCTCTTTCTTCAAAGGATGTTTCCAAGCTTCCTTGGTTCCACCTTGCAAATTTGCTAAAATAAATTGGGATGTCCACAACGGCTTTTTCACATGATAAATACTTGCTTAATCTTGCTTGAGCATAAGTATGCTTTTCTTGATAGTCCACATGCATACAATTTTTTTTTGAATGAAGCAATTGAGGGTGTTTTTATATAATTAGAATAATTTCCTTTTGTAGGGAAACTGAGCTCAAGAATCTAACTCCATACCAAACTTTGAAGAGTTTCTAACTATTGAGACCCAACATAGAGGACTATCTTGGGACCCAAAAATAGGTCTCAAAATTTGGAAAATTGGTCTAGATTTTGAGGAAAAATCCATTTTAGTGCAAAAAGTCAAATTATATCATTTCAAGAGAAAGGAAAGCAGAGGACCTATATAGATAGATCCTACCTTGAGTTTTTCTTTGTAGAATGGTAATGACAATGAGTCCTTATTAGGTACTACCTAGATTCCATTAAGAGGAGAATAGGTGAGAAATGAATTAAATTTTATTAATAAATTATATTAGTTAGGTATTGAATGGTCATAAATTAAAGTGCTTCCAATTTTGGACACTACACATATGTATACCATAAATTAACATTAAATTTAAAGTTATGGCTTGTAAATCACTATTAAGAATACTAAAGTTAGTTATAAAATATGCTAACATATATCTTTATTATTTTGAGTGGGTAGTTCATTTTGGCCATGAATAGTTCATACTTTATACCTCAAATTTGTAATTCTTTTGAACTTGGCTTTGGTTTATTTGACTAATATCTCCATTTAATATTATCATACAATACACACTTTATTTGAGAAACAAGAATGAAATAATAACAATCAGATAAAATTACATTGAATGTTTATCATAACTTAAAGTGGCTAATATATATCATTTTTCTACATCTTGGTGTGCCCAAGTTGAATTCGGTATTGAGTTCTTTAACAAGGTGTAAGTATCAAAATACCTAAGTGCTCAAGGATTGTTCTTATTATTTCTAAGATACTTCAATTTCCCCCATGATTGTCATCTAAAAAACTCATTATTTTGAAATAAATAGATAAAATCTAGCAAAAATCCAAAGAAGCAAAGAAAAGTGAAAGAAACAAAAAAATCCTAAAAGTCCAACTCACACTTTCAAATGGTCAAATGGTAGATCTTCCATTAGAAAAAAATGTCTCATCTTTGGAAACATGGACTATATTAAAAAATAAATTAATCTGGATACATGGCTAAAATTGCATTGCTATAACTCATTGAGAGATTGGAGGGTGTCACAAATAAATATGAGCATATTGATGGTTAGGTAAGAGGGATTTTTTTTTGTTTATTCTATTCTTGCATTATTGAAAGGGTATGATGGTAAGCTTCCCAATGACACCCTTGACAACCTAAATCTTATAGCATGGATCTATCTTGGTATAGGATCACCAATCCCTCCCCATTGGTAGAAAATATGTTGGAGTAGTGACCTACAAATTTATTTTCCATGATATTATAATCCATTATCCCTTGTTTTTCTTTTCTCTCACCTAATTCACCCTTGTCCCCTTCTCAAAAAAGGAAAATTTCTATAAAATAAACCATTCGATGGAAAATGACTAGAATTTTTTTAACCTTTTTCATGCCAAAAATTAATTTCCTAAAATTCCCTCCAAATGAAAAACATACCTATCTTCTCATATTTTATAAAAAAAATAACATTTACATTAAATATACTTTTGATTAGGAATAAATTGTCAACATTTTTTACTATTTATTTAGTTAATAGTTATAAATAGTTAACTTTTTAAATTATGACTATTAGAATAAATAATTAAGAATCCAAATGAGTAATATAAATAAAAGAGAACTAAACTAAGAAAAAATTATCAATCCACCCATTTATTGCTATACCTCTTAGAGGAAAACTATATAAATTTGCAATATTGATTGAAGATCCCAAAATTGTGAATAAAATCTCCCAAGCCATTTTGTAAAGTATCCTATAGTTGAGAAGATGCAAGTGAAACCACAATTAGTATGATAAAGAGAAGGTCCAAGGGCCATGAATGAGTTATGAAAAATATAATTAATCTAATCCATTAATAAATAAACCTTCGAGAAAGTGAAGAGAGGACATACAAATGAGTAATTATTTGTGACTAGTTACCTATTCACCTTTTTAGTCAGTTATATGGTATTTTATTTAGTCATTTTTGTGTATAGGTGACTAATTATCCAGTCACTTATTCAATAATTTATTTAGTCATTTCTATTTGGTTGATCTTGTGACTTTTACTAGTGATCAAATTAGTCAGTTATTTAGTCACTTATAGCTATAAATTACATAGAAAGTGGAATGTAATCATGTTTAATCATGTGACTACTAGTTTTAGTGGCGTAAATAATTTTTCAATCATATAGTCACATATTTGCTAAAATTTACTGGTGTCACCATCATGAAAGATCTATAAAAAATGCCTACATATTATTGGTTCAAGATCAAACACAAACATTACCCTTTTTCTTCATTTTTCTTCCCGAACTCTCTTCAATCGATCCAAAATATGTCTTCCTATAAACCAATTTTTTTTAACCATGATCCAAAAACTTATTAATCATCATTAACCCAATTATATTTCATCTTCTAAAATAAGACAAATTTTACAAACCTACTTATCATTCACTATATGTCATAAACTAATTAACCTAATTAATCTATCTCACTTCAATTAATCATAGCTCACTCAATAATAATATCAAAATCATGTAATTACATATAAATATCTCCAAGTCTCCCATAAAAATTCTTCACTCAAGCTCATCACCCAAATCAATTGCAAACTTGATTTATCACCTACATAATAATCAGTAACCCGACTTTACAGTAAATGGTTCATCACCAACTATCACGTTGACATCAATGTCAATAGAATAATTGATTCAATAACCATAAAAAATGCATTTCAATATATTTTTATTAGTTATGCCAACACCCATAATCTGTACAAGTAACACAGGTCTGCAACTTATGGTTTTAGTTCTACATAACCCACATAGGTTATGTAGAGAGAGAGAGAGAGAGAGAGAGAGAGAGAGAGAGAGAGAGAGAGAGAGAGAGAGAGAGAGAGAGAGAGAGAGAGAGAGAGAGAGATGGATATGCATATTCATAAATATACAATTTTATTCCTTCATAACCCATGTAGATTTTATAGAATTAAGAATGGCACTTTTAGTTCTACATAACTTGCACTTGTTCTGTGGAACTTGGAATATTTCTTTTTATTTTCCAAAACTCATGTGAGCACATGGGAATCCATATTGACTATGGATTAGAAAGAGCATTGGGAAATAACCCAAGGGATTTGAAACCTATTTTTGTCACTTTACATTTTTTCATCTTGCAATATGATTTCTCTAATTCAACATCATCATGTTTACAATTGATCAATGGGTACCTCTAAAACTACCATCATAATCCCACACATTATCTTAGTTTTCATAACCATGATAAACTTTAATATTCTTTACTAATGTCTTGACAATCCTGAGAGATGCATGTCTACCATTTTTTTAATAATATTTGATCTAATTGAAAATTTTGAAAATAATTACAGATCATTATTCTACACTCGATTATATAAATATTAAAAAAAAATTACATTTTCAATTATTTTGATGCAAGTTATATGCCACACACAAAAAGGTTCTAGATTTTCAAAATGGGGCCACCTTAGAAATTCATAAAAATAAAATTCTCAACAATTTTTTTCACAAATGCACAACTAATATATATGCCTCTTATGACATATCATTCTATTGAATGGGTTTTTAAAATACTAAATTAAACTACATCTTTTGTGAACACCTAGAAATAATTATGTTATATTTTTCTGAAAAATAGGAATGATTTTTTGTGCACGGAGGGTCAAACCCTCTAATTATTATCACTTTTTAAAAATAAATGAAAAGTTTAGAGACTAGATTCAAAGTACTTTAATTGTAATTGTTTACACAAATCCTATTTTTGAGTGCACAAGCCTCAAATTTATCTTTAAAGTTTAGGCTTACCTAATTTTAGAAAAAATGGGCCACTTATTCCCCTTTTTGTACACCATCATAGTGCACTTACCCACATGCAAAATTCCTCTCCATTTTAGAGATCCTTCTTCAAATGTTCTAAAAAGACCAAAAAAAGGGGAAGAGAATCATTGAAAATGATTTCAACAACTCTTGGTGGGCATTTGTAATAGAAACCACTCCTCTTTGGTCATATATGTTATATAAAAGGCTCAACTCATTACACGATCTTCCATTAGGGATTCCATCCTTGAATGAAAGAGAGACCTAGTCTAGCATTTGAGCCACATTAGCTATTGATTCCACTTGAAGAATACCTAGTAAACAAAGGCTTGAAATAAACAAGAAATGCCAAGGTTCTCCTTATAGGTATATGTCACAAGGGGGTTTGATGCAAGAAGACTTCCCTATAATGATCATGGCCATAGGAACCAAATTTATGTAAGGTATGTCTAGGGAGAAGAACACATGAGGATTTGGCCCCAAAGAAGTGAATCCCCTCAAGTAGACCATGCACTAAGTTGGAATGCCAAGATTGATGTCATCTCTAAAACCTTAAATAGAGTGAAGAAACTTAGAATAAATGTCTTTACAAGAATAGAAGCAAATGGGTATACTTAGAACATAGTGAACCTTTTTTAAAAAAAAATTCTACCAATTAGTGTGCTTTATTCAGTTTAAAATTATTTTAGTTTACTTTAAATTATATTTTCTCCAATACAAGTTCTTTGTGGTGTCTAATTTTTTCATACATGTAAATTTTAAACTACTTACAATTATTTTAAAAATTTGTATTAATGACTAAAATTGTTAAAGCATATTGTTTAACTATATTAAATATTCTTAATGACTACTATTTTTTTGAATTTTTTTTTTAAATATTTGTAATGTTATAAACATTAACTTTTAATTGGAATATTTAAAAAAATAAATAAAAAATCTAGAGGCAATATACATACCAAGAAAGGGTATAGAGATTTGAATATTGGGGACACCATTAAAAAATGTTCCAACCAAACCATTACACTACAAGATAATCTCTTCTAAATTTTATTATTATTATTATTACAGTAAACATAAATATTATATAAATTGATAAATATATAACAAATTATTAAATACATAAATTGATAAAAATGAAAATCAAAGCTAACTTGAAAAGAAAAGGTGTATAAAATAATAAAAACAAAGTCAAAATTGAACACACTTGTAGCATACACCATATTTAAATATTTAATATATAAATTTATGTAGAATAATTACACTAATTGGCATAGATTAGTCTTGCCAAAAATTGCCACCTAACTTTAAAAAATAATAATATTAATACGATTAAAATTTATGACTTGTAAACTAGAAACTTCCTTTGGCTAAGTAGTCAAGGTAGAAATATCTAATTCTTTTCAATGTATAATGTATACTAAAGAAAAATTTCCCTTCGCTAAGGGTTACTGCATTTGTAAATAAAAATTAGGGCCTCATGACATTTAACACAAATGTAGAAACTTTATTGACATAGATTAAAGATAACAAAAATATTCTACTTAAATTTTTTCAATGTGTGACATATACTAGTAAAACTTCCTCTAGGTAAGGGTTACCACTTTTTGAAAATAAAAACTAAGGGCCCACCTATAACACAAAGGTAGAAATTTAATTGACATACAGTAATCTTAGCAAAAGTTATTACCTAATTTTTTTCAATGTATAACATATACTAAAGTAAAACTTGCGTGGCTAAGAGTTGCCACTTTTGGAAAATAGAAATTAGGAGACCACCTATAACACAAAGGTACAAAACTCCTTTGACTAGAGATTACCACCTTTGAAAAATAAAAACTAGGAGCAAACTTATAACACAATAACCTAGATTACTCTTATATTTATAGGAGTGAATGTAAGGAGAGTCAATTCATTCATTGTTTCATGCACTTTGATAAATCCATTCATCCTTTCTTGCATATTGTTTTACTTATAGAGCTCTACTACCATTGATTACCACCACTGATAAGCAATGACATCCATTGTACCACCAAAGAAGTAGGAGTAGGAATGAAAGCTAGAAAGCACACAAACAAATAATGAGATGGAAAAAAGGCTTGCATATGCTGTGAAAATGAAGATGCTAATGCCACAAAATTATCCATCTCCTCAAAGGTAGAAGAACAATGAGATTACAAGTGAGAAAAAAGGTTAATAAAGGGAAGAAGAAGATAGTAAGAGAGTCATACAAGTTTTATATCTTCAAGATGTTTAAACAAGTCCATGTTGATGTGGGGATTTCAAACAAGGCAATGGTCATTATGGATAACTTGATCAATGATATCTTTGATAGGTTGAGCAGTGAAGCATACAAATTGGCAAAGTATGCCAAGAAGAATACAATCACTTCAAGGGAGGTTCAGGCTGTTGCAAGGCTTGTGATTCTTGGTGAACTGCATAAGCATGCTATCTTGGAGGGTAACAAAACTATTGCTAAATTCATAGGATAGTCTTTGAATTATTAGATCAGATGCTTGATTATGGTACTAAACAAGTTGAATTTTTGGGTTTGCGTAGTGATGGTTTATGTTGTTACAGATAAGATATCTGACAACTTATCATTGCAACATAGTCTGTTATTTGCATATCTAAATATTTTAATGATAAATGAAGTTAATGAATACATTGTGATTGGATTTCAATTGATCTATTGATGTAAATGGATTTGAAGCCTTACTCTTGTATGATATGCATCTTATTTGATTGTTGCCTAACTTTTGTTGTAGCCTTTATTATGTAAAGATTAGATTGGAGAGCTAATATTTTGATTACTCCAAATTCATATAAATTAAAAATAAAATTGGAACGTCTTTATAATATAAATTAGATGGATTCATAGGTATATATGAATCATATCCCAACATAGTTGGAAGAACTCACATGTCTATATAGAAATTGAAGAAAAGAAAAAGGAAAAAAGGGGAATTAGGTCCAAGCTGGTTTCTTGCAAGCTTAGCAATTGTGGTTTTGAGGGTTCCATCCCTTCTGATCTTTTGAGCCTTCCGAACTTGCAAGAAGTTGACTTGCTTGTCAAGTTCACAATGATGTGGAAGACGTAGAAGCTAGTTTTGAGTGCAAATATATGGCATGATTGTAGATTCAAAGTGTTAGCTTTATTTGATAGCTTATTAATTCCAACTCCGGTGGTAGTTAATTCCAACTCCAGTGGTAGAATAGATGTGGTCAAACCAAAACACCGATTCACTGTTTTCAACTGCCAATACTGGTTTTAACTCTAAGTTTAGATTGTCATGCATCTTTGATTGCATCGTATGTAGGGGAAGGTTTGTTATTTAGTTTATATAATTATGATAACTGCTGTAAATGAATGGAGATTTTTTGTTTAAAAAAATGCAGAATTTGCCATCACACCAAAAGCACGTACTGATAGTGGAGAGGGATTTCATTGGGGAACCCCCCCACATGATGGAATCGGATACAACCATTTATCATGTGGGATTTGCACCCACTACATACCATGTTGATAATCCAAGCCTATGCAGATGAAGGGTTAAAGGGCTTGAGGGACTCGAACCAGTGACTTGAGCTCTGATACTATGTAAGATTTTCAGCAAACCTGAAATTTAAAGAACGATCTTGCTGAAAGATAAAAGCAAAAATTACAGAAATAGAAGAAAAAATAGAGTTGGTTAATAATGAATGATTCTAGTTCAAGTCCCTCAAGCCCTTTGACCCTTTGTCCACGTAGGCTTGAATTATCAACATGGTATGTAGTAGGTGCAAATCCCACATGATAAATGGTTGTATCTGGCTCCATCGTGTGTGTGTGTGTGTGTGGGGGGGGGGGGGGGGGGGGGGGGCGGGGGTTGTTGGTGTAGCGACTATATCCCTGATGAGATCCCTCTCCACTATCAGTATGTACTTTTGGTGTGATGGAAAATTCTACATTATTCAGTATACTAGTACTAGTTTTTGTGATATGTGTTTGGCTCTATTGATCATAACCCTAATAAAACTATTGATACCTAACCCTAACCTTAGTAAAACTATTAATACTTACAACAATACGAAGGACAAATTAGAAAGAAGTTTTCCTTTGTTTGAGACTAAGCGTCAGTTAAGAACATCATTTCCTTTAGCCTATGTCAATCATTCATAGAGTCTGTTGAGCGACGCCATTCAATCCCTTACATCCCTTGACAATGAACTGACCAACATAATGCCTCCATTGGCCAACATGAAGTCTCTTGTTCTACTTGATCTGAGTAAAATAAAAGGTGGCCGCAAACTTGGCATTATTTCCATAAGAACATTTGTTGTCCAATTGTTCCTCTCTTTTATGAATTGTCTAACGTGAAATTTTTTCCATGACAAACCGTTCACTAGAAATGAATGAAAAACTTGGGGCTGGTGAGGAGAAAGAAGGTTATTAGACAGATTTGATTGAGTAAATCCCATCCACATTTTACTTTATAAATTGGATGGCCACAGTCTTGAGATGACCTTATCAAAGGGATTAAAAGAGGCATCCCACTTATCACATACAAAAGTACCATGTCTAATAATATTGTTCTAGAAAGATTATTCAAGCCAAAGGGTAGTGGAAGATTTAAGAATTTTAATCCTTCCCTATTTTACAATATTTAGTCCTCTTTTAGAGTGCGGTAATCAAGGCTCATTTCTGATTCAACAATTTTAGCATACAGTCATCATTCTTAATCATATCATATATCTTTTTAATAGAAATGTTCATCAATGGTATCAAGACTGCTAAGCAATTTGTCAGGAAAAAAAGACTGTTTTATCTATTATCAAACAATAAGTCAATAATGATGGATATTCCTTTGTTATTCCATTGTTTTGTTGAGCTAATTTGAGTAAGGGTCTAAGGGTTTACCACCAATCCCACCAAAGAGATAGAGAAGACATCTATAAAATGACTTCCCAGTTAGAACATCTGATTCATGAGTTTAAATAATTTATTTGTTTTGTTATTCTACATATATGTTCTTCTTCTTTACAAACTATTTAAGAGCTATTCTCTATGATTTTTTCCAACATCTCACTATATGTATGTAAGTAATGTGCATATTGTATATCAACTTGTTAGAAAGACTGCTCTATCTTACAAGATCATAAATTTTCTCTTTGGGATTTCCAATATTGCATAAGCCTATGAAATGATAAAAATATAATGTACAAAAATCAGTAAGTTCTCTTTTGGATTCCTCAAACATTTGTTCATTTCTCTTTTTCCAACTAATCCAAAGGACTCCACCAATAAAACTAGACAAACAACTATTCATTTTAGTGTTAAAAATATCCATGAACCCAACCAAGCATTTCAATCCAAAAATAAAATAAAAGGAGAATTCTATCTAATGGGTCTACCAACAATAATTTTAATCAAGATAGCAGGTTTGCACCCAAAGAAAAATATGCTCAACAGTTTGAGTAATGTCAATAGAAAGAAAAATATTACTTATTGAACAAAGTTTTTAAGGCTCATTAGGTGCCAGAGAAAAATCTAAAATAAAGTGTCACTTAGAGTTTGGGTATTAAAGGCTCCATTTTCTATTCAATAATTTTAGCATACAATCATCGTCTTTAATCAAATTATATATCTTTTCAGTAGAGATATCCATCATTGGTATAAGGCTTCTAACCAATTTAAGATATAAGTTTTCTTATGAGTATATGGAACATCAAATTCATCTCTAAGCTCATCCTATGTTCTGAACCTATTATTGAATAGTAAGTCACTAATGACAAATATGCCTTTGTTATTCCATTGTTTTTGTTGAGTAATTTTGAGTAAGGGCTAAGCGTTTACCATTTAAATGCGAACCCCACAAAAGAGATCTATCAATGATAGAGAAGCATGAGGGCCATCAACATCTTTGTAGTATAAGAATAACCGATTAAAAAAAATTGTTAGGAAAAAGACTGCTTTACTGATAAGGATATAAGTTTTCTTGTGATTATATGGAATATCAAATTCCCATGTTGGGAACCTTCAACGTCTTTGTAGTATAGGAATAACTAATTAACAAAAAAAAATAAAACAAAATAAAATGATGCTGTAAAAGTTCGTAAGTCTTATCTTTGGGTGCTTTTCATCTTCTCCTCTTCCTGAGAGCCCTTGCCTCATGTTGCTTAATCAGTGTGAATTTCTCCATATTAATTTTTCAAAATCATATTACATTTCTATTTAAACAACCGATGCCTCTGCATTGAAACACAATTCAAAATCGTGAATACCTGAAAATTAAAGTGTTAGACAAGAACGATGCTTGCAGCTCTGCAAACACTCAAAATACGAAAATAATACATCACATATATAAAAATTGTCCATCATTTTACACCGCTAAGTTATTTTATAACGAGCAAGTTAGTGAAAAATGATAGAAATGAAGTGAGGAAAAACATTGCATGACTGATTAAGAAAATACAAAGCCAGGGTAATATGAAGATAATCTGCGAGGAAGAAATCTGCGAGGAAGAAAACAAAGGGATGTTGAACAAGTGAAACTTTAAAATGAGGAATGGGCATCCATCAAAATGTATAGAATATAATACGGATATTATCATTTAGGTAGTGGTGAAGTCCAAATTGTATGGAAATTGATGAAAACATATAACAATCAAAAATATATTTGGGCAGTTAGATTGTAAATCATAAAATGGTACATTCTGTAAAATGATACATGTTTTTTTCCGTAAAAGATAAATTCAAAATCACAAACAAAGGTGATTTATGTGACAAGGGTGAAGTTGATTTGGCAAATGAAGTTCACAAAATATTTCTTGTAACATCAACAACTGCAACTCTAAAGTTTAATCACTGAATAAAATGAATATAATTCATGCTTGAGAGAAATGGAAAATACACACAACTTCATACATATGAGTGTCATTTGCACGGTATTAAGATTACTTAAGACATTATCTCAACATGCCTAGAGTAGATTAAAATTACGGTAAATATATAACTGAGCGTGCCAGTAGATAAATATGATAAAGATATAGAATAGTAAGTGAATATGCATTGAGTAAGAGGTGTGATCAAGAAAATCTAGAATAATTAAAGAGAATATAAAACTAGTTAATGCTAGGATAACCCATGATCAAGAATGATTTAGAAATGAAATTGTATGAATTTATCAATTACATAAATTTTCTTTTATAAAATATCAACGTTCTAATTATTGCAAAAAATCTTCATCTATTATGGGCCAGACTCTAAATTAGAGCATAGGCTATCCTCCAAAGAGAATGCACCAAAGTCACTTTTGTTTTTGAGATCTTAAAAAAAACATGATTTTTTCTCTATTTTTTTTTGTTATTTTAGATTATAAAACAGCAAACATGAAAAGTTTGAGTCTTGGAGTGAATGGTCATTTTTCTTACTACCTAGAGTGGCCACCTAGCCCTATCCCATATACATGATATTTTTCATATTTCTATACTTGTATATTTCTAGTGTAGATCATATTATTGATAAGGGTTCATTATAAGGAAGCTTTGGGAGTAAATTTGTACTCCTATCTCTTTGGAGGCTTTTAGGAGTAAGTCTATTCTTATTTCAGGATTATTTGTATTGTACAATCTTACACTAGCATTATAAGATGCCTTCAATTCACATTGTCACAAATGATTATTTAAACATTTTAACTTGTATAATATATTATTATGGACCGAAGATGGTATTACTTAATTATTATTATTATTTAAGTTAGACAAGATTCAAACTCAAGACCTCGGAGATGAGAGGTTCACAATTTACCATTTTATTGTAGGGTATTGCCTAAATATTTGATATGGTGTACATTGAGTAGTCCAAATGGAAAGACTAGTGTCATAGCATTATAATATGTATGAATGACTATTCCACTAGAAATATCTTTGAATTAGGTACTATACTTTGATTATTATTTGTATGCTTTGACTATATATTTTGTGAGCAACTACACTTGATGTGTGCCTATATTAGTGAACAAGTATTAGGCATTGATTGTGTCTAAGATGCAGGCTTAAGTGTCTTATGCATAATAGTCACAACAGATAGTGACATTGATCATTTTGCATACTGAGCTAAGATCATTTATAAACTTAATGATGTATCTAATTTCATTTCACTGATATTATATTCTAATATAATACATGTTAATTATATATATATATTAGTAAACGACCAAGGCCTTGATAATATTGATTAATAAAATTAATGTTTACAATAGAGAAGAAATTCCATTCAAACGAGCACTGGTAGGAAACAACAAAGAAGAAAACCTCTAGTCTAGCCCGAGACCTTGGTCCTTTATTGTTACATTATAAAAGGGGCATACCCCCAATCAAATACCACCATAGTTAAGATTACAATAGAGAGGATTGTAGTACAAATGACTTCGTATGTTCAAATGATCCTTTACAAACAATAGGAACCAATTGTGAAGAAACCTTTCCAGCCACTGCACTTTACATCCTCCCATTGAGAGATACAACCATCTTTGTCTAACTAACTTGACATTCAAAGTGGTTAGAAACAATACTGCATTATCTTTCTAAACGTTAGGGGTACCATGGAAAGAATAAGTAGTTACCATTACCTTTTTGTTTTATTACTCCAAATTGCAATACTTATGAAAAACAATTACCGACTTGTCAAAATGATAATTTCTCCTTCTTTATAAACTAAATCCATAAAATTATCAACCAATTTGTTAGTATTTAGGCCTTACCAAAAAATTATATTTTAATTATAATTGAAATGATACTAACTTGAATCTGCCCTAATATACTAAGCTAAATTAAAATTCTGAGGTCTCATTACATTTCTTATGGTAACCAATAATCACATTAGACCTAATCTACCTCTAATGAACCATGTTACATAGTCTCAATCAGCCATAATAGCACAACTAACACTTTAGAAAAATAGTGGGGGAGTATGAAAATTAAAATAGAGATAACTAGGTTTACCAATAATGTCAGCTGAAACCTCAAGTATCCATCTCCTCTGCCCATCATACCATTCTCAGTCATTAAAGAATTGAGGAAAACAATACTAAGATTCAAACCAAAAAACCCTTCAAATATGGGATTAAAAACCAAATGAGCTTCTGAATACACATAATTATCTTGCTGAAATGCTAGAAAATTAATCTTTTTATCAAAAAAACTGAATGTCATTTCTGTAGTTACAAAACTGATTTGAATGACTATAGCATAATATTTAACTTAGTAAACTCATAACATAATAAGATCCCTGATAAACAAATCACAAAGGATTGGATCCATCAAAAAGTGGGAAGTTACCATCTATAACATAATCTATATTCATTTGAGTGTAGAGAATTACATATATTTGCAATTATCTTATAAACCAGGGATAGCTAAGCTATCCATTCCCTAAACATATCTCATAGTCAACCTTCCAAATCTTTACATCAAACCAAAAACCCTTATGGGCTAAGAGAGATTAGTCTAATATAGTATATCCCAATCTCTGGGCGATACTAAGAACAAGACCCAACCATTAAAATGGAACAGAGTAGACCGAGATACCAAAAAATTTGTGTCATGACTTACTTCTTCCAGAATACCATGACCACTTCTGTGATGTCATTCAGATTTTCTAGCTGAAAACAGGGGAAAATTCAAATGAAGACCTTTCTTTGCTGGATTTCTCAATATTAGGGGTGTAGAAATCCAGCAAATCCATATTACCAAAACCCACTCCCAAGTGAACATATGCCTTGAAAAGGCCAAGATAATTGCTCAACCATTTGAGACCATTATCCACTATGGTCCTTCTCTAATGTAGGAGGAAGTGGAAACATGATTCCATCTTCGCCTAGGCCAAATTGAATTCTATCAAATCCCTAATAATCAAAGCAGACCTCCTAGGAATATTATCTACGACTCGGCTTCCTGATGGATGATTCATATATATCTTAGGCAGGGGCACACATAAATTTTCATCTAGACTCATGATGACTTCTATTATTCCTTGACACCAGGTGGAATAAAAAATATTCAAGTAGAATCTTACCATGGCCCATTTGGAGATCCTAGTTTTGGCCATGCATTCGATGAATGTACCAATAATGTCATTGTTCATCCTTCAGGTATATTCATAGTCAAAGAGACCTTCACCAATTTCCCTACTAACTGTAATTTGAGTCATCCCATCAACTCGCCTGAGAATACAATTCCATCTTTTTGGTTTTATGTTACCTCAGAAAGCCACAGTGTAAACCTTGGTAGTATGAAAAAAATAGATATTTTTATGCATTTCGAAGTGCAAGCCAAATGACAAAGACATGGCACTTTGAGTAAGGAGAAAAAGACACTACGAAGTTTCTAGAAAACCCTAAACTGTCCAGTCATAACTAGGTAACTTGATGCCACCTAAGAATTATGATTCGGGTAGTCTTCTCCTAAATGACAATGCATGCATCAAAAAAGGAATAACAGAGCCTCAATATATTCTTCAATTTTAATCATGATTTTTCACTCCTAATATGATAACATATGAAGAGAACCCTACAATTTTATTTGAGTGTCATGAAGACTAAGGAGATCTAAACCTTAGCCTCCTATCTACCCTTTTACCCATGGCCTATTAAAAAGCACAATGTGTTAAAGTTTATTATTGACTCCCTTCAACTAATCCTTATAAGTAGTAAAGCTATCCTTATACATTTAATGGAAATACCAAGTAACCTAGCCTTAATCATAAAACTATGAAAAGAAATTAAAAGTTAGAATTTAAAGCCTGTCTCTGAATACCAAGATGTTTATTCCATTAGCTCCTTTATTAGCCAGAAGATCTGCCTTTTGGTTACCTTCTCGATAGATATGGCTGATCTTGATATCTTCAAACTTATCTAAAAGATTTATAACTTCTTCTAGCTTCAAATTGAGAACCCAATTTGGAGTAGCTCTATTCCTTATCGCATTTAATACAATTTGAGAATCACCTTCGATGAAGATTTTGGATAATACTAAAAATTGACAAAGCTTTAAACCTTCTTCCAATGCTTCAAGCTCTACCAAATTATTTGATGTAGGAGTGATAGGCTTGGATTTTTTAATGATCCATGGGGTATTATCATTGATGATACATCCTACTCTTGCTATCCCTAGATTTCCTCTCCCTGTCGCATCAAAATTAAGCGTTACGCAATCCTTTGGGGGAGGGGTTCATTTACACTTTTCCCTTTCCTCCTTACTTTTCTTAAAGTAGACAAGAGGAGGATTAATCAATTTAGGCCAAACATTTTTAATTTGGCCATCCTAGATAGAGAAGGAATCTTCTTCTATTCTAGTTTTCTTGAGATTTGAGTTAGCTATTTCAACTATGCTAGCTTCTATTTTTTGGACTAACTCTTTTGATTTCAAATATGTCTCACAAAAGATTCTTCTATTCCTTTCCTTCCAGAATTCCCACACTGGGATAGAAGGACAAATATTCCAAAGTTTACTATGGATGCCCTTACATAGATTTGTGGGCTAACCTTTGAGCAATTCAATTAGTAATTTAAGAAATGGAGAATACCAACCTAACCTCTGTCTAAGCCATTCCCAACAGACTCAAGAGTATAGACAACTATATAGTAGATGATCAACATCTTCACTATCCTGCTCATAAAGAACACACTTTGAGGGACCTTCAAAACCTAGTTTGCAAAACCTGTCTATTGTCAATAGCTTATTTTGAAATGCCAACCATAAGATGAACCCTGCCTTCAGTAAATAGATGTGGTCCCAACAAATTTTGAGTGGGATTTCCACTTCATCCCATCTCTTTGAATTAATCAACACTTTGTATCTATTTTTCACACTATATTGACCATTATTTAATGCTGTCCAGATGAGCTTGTCATTCCTCTCAAGCTATTTAACTTTCCTATCTTGAATGATATTTTCATATGCCTTTATAGCAACTGGATCAGTCTCTACTTCTTTCAAAGATTTCCAAATCCATCTCAGATATCCTTCCAAAGTGATCTTTGCTTTGTAGTCACTTAATCTACTACCCCATAGATTAATTAGTTTCTCTTTAAGATCTCCTGGGTTTAGACTGCTATCTATTGGGGGGTGCCTATCTTAGGAATCTTCCAAAAAAAGGGCTTCATCTCCTTTTCCAACATCCCAAGTAAGGTATTTTCCCACAAGGTGGTGACATTTAACCATGAAGTTCCAGCTTTTCGATCCTTTAGGAAGGGTCTTCATCCTAAAAATCGAGATAGGGTCTTCTACCTTCAAATATTTATTATACATAATCTTGGCCCATTTATGCTCTCTTTCTATATAGAGGTGCCATATTAATTTGGCCCCTAGGGATTCATTTTGCCATTGTAAATTCTTAATTCGTAATCCTCCTCATTTCTTAGGTTTGTTGATATTGTCCCATTTAATGAGGGCCAATTTTTTGGATTCCTCACAATCATTCCATAAGAAATTCCTAAGTTTAGATTCACACTTATGATGAAGAAGCTTGGAGAGAGGGAGGCAAGAAAGTGGGTACGTAGGAATAGCTGACAACACCAAGCTTATCTTGGTTCTCTTACTAGCTTTCATGAGCCACTTGTCTTTCCAATAGCCAATCCTGGCTTCCAATTTCTCTAGTATGTTACACCAAACCTACTAGACTTCCCACCCTTATATAACTCAATGCCAAGGTACTTGCATGGGAAAGAGCCTATTTTTTATCCCATAATGTGGTAGATTTATTTTTCCACCTTAAGATCTATATTAATAAAATATATCTTTGATTTCAAAACATTCACTTTCTAACTAGAGGCTTTCATATAACTTTATATGATAGATTTTAAAGTAATCACCTCTTTCACTATACTTTCTCATGGCATAATTGTCTTGTCTGCATATTGCTAATGAGTTATATTGGGAATATTTCTAGTGATGATAATACCTTTTATCTCCTATTTGTTATGAGCCCTAGTAATAGATCTCTCACAAACTTTAGCTATGATAATATACAAAAATGGAGATTAAAAATCTCCTTCTCTTATACCCCTTGAAATATCAAAAAATCCTTCAGGGGATCCATTAACAAGAACAAATTTTTTGGTAGAGATATACTTGAAGATAATATTTCTGCATTGGTGGGAGAAATTGAATGCTTCTAATGTTTTATAAAGGAACAATCAATCCACCATGTCATGGGCTTTTTGAATGTTGAGCTTCATAAACATACATGCTTCATTATTCTTTTGGGTTGAGTGGATAGTTTCCTGAGTGGTAAGAATGCCATCCAGAATAGATCTACCTAGAATGAACCCTATTTGTTCCTCAGAGATAATCTTAGGAAGGATTAGTTTTAGTCTATTTGCTAATTTTTTTGAATTTTTTTTATAAATGGTATTACAAAGCACAATGGGCCTAAAGTCTCTCAGACTTTTAGGCTCTAACTTTTTGGGGATTAGAGCAAGAAAGAAATAATTAATTTCGGATAATATAGATCCACCCTTCCTAGAGGCTTCAATTTTATTCTAGAGATCTATTCCAATAATGTCCTAGCATTTTTTATTAAGAAAATGCTTGGAATCCATTTGGACCTTGTGATTTTTTAGGATTCATATTAAAAACTACCGATCTTACTTCTTTTAACAATATAGGTTTATTTAATGCTTTATTGTCCTCTATTGTAACCATTTTAGGGGTCACTTCAAGAAAGTTGGTTTTAGCCTCTCTATTTGACCTTTCAAAATTATTTAATATTTTCTAAAAATGATCCACAAAGATTTTTGAAATTTCATTTGGTTTGTCAGTTAAGATACCCAGTTGATTTTTAATACTCGATATTCTACTTTTGGCTCTATTGTAGAGGATATAGTTATGGAAAAATTTAGTGTTATGATCTCCCTCCTCTAGCCACCTTTCTTGAGATTTTTGTCTCCAAAAAATTTCCTCTTTGGTTAATATTTTCTCTTGTTTCACAATAAATTCTTTTTCTAAAAGGTAACTATGATTATTCATTCCTTTCTTGATTACTTCTAGGTTTAATTCCTTTAATCTCTTTTCGATGTCCAATTTTTCTTTAAAGATGTTGTTGAAATGATCTTTTATTCCATCTGAGAATCTTTTCTTTGAGCATCTTCATTTTAGACACAAAAATAAGTATCCTAGACCCTTCAAAATTACCTTGTGACCACCATACCTTAATATTTTCTAAAAAACTAGAATCTAAAAACCACATTTTTTTGCATTTAAAAGAGCTTGTAATAGGTTTGCAGGGCTCATAAAATTTAGTTCTAACTAGGAAATTGTCAGAACCAACAATTGGTAGAATTATAGATCGAATATTTAAAATATTAACATCTAGATCTCCTTTAATAAAAAAACCTATCTAATTTTTCTACTATATATGTAAAATCCTTCCGCTTGTTGTTAAATGGAGTATCTATCATATTATAGAGGAAACACCATTCTAAAAAATCTTTAGAAGATTGAGAAATTTGATGAGAAACCCCCATTTTTTCATTTAAATTTAAAATAGTATTAAAATCTCCTACTAGCAATATTAGGTTGTTTTGATGATTCTTCATGAAATGGCTAATTTCTTCCCATACTACTTTTTTCTCTATATTGTGGATAGGACCATAAATGTTAATTAGAATAAACTTGAGGTTGGATATTAGGCTTTTGACTATACCACTAATCCAATTATTATTCATACTTAAAATATCTAAGGTTACTTTCTTGTGATTCCATATAAACCCTAAACCCCTGGAGACACCTAAAAATTCTTGCAATGAGATTTTCGAATTACCTAACATCTTGTCTAATTTAATACCTTCTATCTTATTTAGTTTTGTTTCTTATAATAAAATAATTTTTGATTCAAATAATTTTATATTTTGTTTTAGTAATATTTTTTTTACTAGGAGCATTCAAGCCCCTAGTGTTCCATGTAGTAATCTTCATGGATCCTTGGGAAGGATCTTCCCCTTCCATGTGTTATAAAGTTGACTGATTTTTGCTGCTTGATTGCCTAACCATATGCTTCTCTGAGTTCCTTGAGCAATTTCCTTCTTCTTTTGAGTCTTAGCTACCCAAAACTAGGAGATTTAATCCCTTCCTAATTCATTTTTATGCCCAACTGTTTTAGATTCTCTAGTGCATCTTTAACTATCTCAGATTGATTACTTTCCTTAACCTCCTTTTCTTCATTAAACAGCTCTTGTAATATCTATTCTATAATACTTTAGAATTACATGGTGACTTTGTCCTCCACCTCACATGATCTTCTAGCTACCAGCTCATCAGTGTCTTTGTTTGTCTTGTTTTCATCTTCAAAAGCTAATAGGTCCCTTCTAAGATCTTCAAAAGAGTAATTATCTCCTCCCAACTATAGTACTTGTTGTAATAGATCTTCTTTCAGTGAAATGCTACATTTGTCTATATATTCAAAGTCAAACACCTAGATCAGTACCTTTGAAAGCCTTCTATATTTTCCTTTTCCTCCTCTTTTAGAGCTTCTACATCAATTTCTTCATTCTCCTCCAACTCCTTATTTAAAAAATCTTAGAAAGCTAGCACTAGGATATCTTTAGGTCTATTTCCTCCTAATAAGCTTAAGTCAATTTTGTCTTCTATAGATTCTCTCCTTGGGGAGGGAGTCTACCAGTTCATTTGGATAACCTCTTTGGAGTCTTCTTGTTAGAACTTGAGATTATCAGAGAAGGTTCTTCTGCCTGCTGCCTTCGAGCCTTTGAATTGTCTCTAGAATGTCCAGTCTTTCCATTAGCTAAATCTACTCTATATAAGGATGAGTGTTCCATTTCATCAATATTTTTTAATAAATTATTAGTGCTCTTATTACCTGCCATATTAGCTTCTGAGACCACCTTTTCTTTCCTTTTTTATTTTTTTCTATAAACAAATGTACTATGTAATTTAAGCCATTTTCTTAATTTAGAAAGTTTCTTAGTGCTAAGATTGGGACCTCTCTATTCCATCTTATCTATTAAATTCAATTCCTCTTTGCTCTTATCTATGCTTTTGGATATATCTGATTGGAAATTTCCTTTGCTATTCTCTTGTATTGTTATGTTTCTTTCCTTCTGATTCCCATAGATTTGGAATGTTGGGCTATTGCTACTTTTTTCTTTAACCTTAAAATGCTCTACTACCTTTTTATTGTTTGAGTTATCTCTTATGATCGTTAAATCATCCCCCTCAACTGAGATCTCCTCTTGCATCATTCTCTGGTGTCTTATTCTAATCATAGGGTAAGAGACATTAAGATCTGATGTGGTTAGCATTGTATTTAGCAAAATTTTATGTTCATCATCAAGCCTGATTATCTCCATCACTCTACCTTCATACTTCTGAAAATTAAGTTTGTAAGTTAATCTATTGGTGATAATTTTAATTGGTCTGAGAGTTTTATTATTTACTTTACATTTGATGAGGAGTTTTATGTTGTTACAACACTCAAACAAAGCATCTAATCCAATCAAATCTCCCCTTGCTCATCCTATCCCTTTTATAATATCTATCTATTTTAACTCTAGAGGTATAGGGTTTATGGAGAACCAAGTTGGAATTGGAAAATTTAGGGTATCTTCACTACAATTTGGAGTCCAATTGAAAAATCTAACTACATAACCTTTAAAAAAGAAATCAAAGTTATAGATGAGGTCTTCTTTCATGGCCTCCTCACTATAGTGAATATAAACTAATTTATTAGTTTAGTGAGAAATACCTACCTGATAGCTTTAGAAGTCCTCCAACTAGCCAATAAGATCATGCAACTCTGTTTTAGGGCCATTCCAGAAAGTAACCAGTCTGACCTCCAGACATTCCTACCAAAAATCTTTACTATCTTGGTCTCTAATGATTAAAATCTCATCTTCTTGAGCTGATTTCATGGAACAAGGGAGATGTGTGGGTGGCGGGGGGGGGGGGGGCAGAAGTGGTGTGGGGAGAAGGGCGAAGGGGAGACGACCTCTGATGAGGAGGAATGTAGAATTTCTAGGATTGAGGAGTTAGGGTTTCTTAAGCAAAGGTAAAATCCTGACCATCGCTTGCCTTCTCATCCTACAAACCTTCTAATGAGGTAAAGGAGTTTGAGGTATATGACATAAAGAATGGAATTGCTTGAAGATTTTTTGCCCAAATGGTCTAGCGCCTATTTGTTTATGGATCCAAGGTCATTTGATCTATTGACTGCTGGAAACTTAGGGTGAGGCTTCAAAAGCCCCAGTTTTTTGGAATGTACTTGAGAATGATTGTAAGAAATATCTACTTTTGAGTTAGAAAAATTTGCATTTTTTGCATTTCTACTCTTCATTCTACTCGCCATTTTTAAGTTTAGATACATACATACATACATACATACATACATACATACATATATATATATCATTGTCCATTCATACTTTGACTTTTTAGAATTTTTTATTGAGTTAAAAGTGATTTCTTATTTTAAATTATTTAATTAAATTGGAAATGCCTTTTCGAAAAAATGTCTTTTATTTTTTAAAGGAAAGCCTTTTATTCACTTTTATTTTTGTGAATTTTGTGAGCTTACTCCACCTCGTGGTGGAGAAATTCAATTTTGATTCATTGGCAGCCATCCAATATTTTGGGCATTATCTCATTCCAACTAAGGTGGGATTGCTAGGATTTTTTGAGAGTTTAATATTAATGTACTGAGCATTGATTCTTATTTCTTTATTTTAATCTTCATATTTGGCATGTATACATGTTGGCATTTGTTACATCTTATGATTATGATAAGATTGTGTTATCAAATGAATAGAGGAATAGTTGACGTTGGTCCCAATTGCTATAGAGAGGGGGGTGAATCAGTACATATAATCCTACTAGTTAATGTAACTATCTTGGTTACAAGCATTTTTAATGACTGTTTTGAAATCAAAGAAACAATAAATGTGATGCAGTAAAACCATACACAATCATAGAGAGATGCATACATAAATGATATAGATATTTTTGCATGGAAACCCCCACTATAAGGGTCAAAACCACAATGGGAGGGTAAAAGTACAAAGTTGTGTCAACTTTTAGGCTGACTTATCAGAATACCTAAATTTAAGTATTTCTATCTAAAAATCAATATTTTGCAAACATACGGTCTAGATAAATTATTTTAGCTAAGTTATATGTGGTCTCACACTTTTCCAATTGGAAATGTCTATTAAATGCATGTTTTATACTAATTTGTATCCATTTACTAAAAAAATAAAATTATTTCATAAAATTGACATTTCAATAACTCTTAATATTTTTATAATATTTTTTTTAACATATAGACATCATTTTATAGAGCTCAGAGTCAAGAATATTCCCTTGTAGAGTTTAGAGTGATTTAATTAGATATAGTATATTGTAATTAATTTTTTTTTTACAAGGATGCAATTTAACACATGAAAAGATATTGATTTTGAAAAGGATAAAATTATTAAATAATATATAAAACATTTAGAAATTATATGACATTCTAGAGGAGAGAGTCCTCTTCCAGAATATGTAATTTTCCTTCTTGTTAGAATAGATTTGTTTTGAAAAATGTGGTGGGAGGTGAAAATTATCAATTTTAGGTGAGTTGAAATTTGAATCATTATAGAAGTGAAAATATAGGTCTAAAGCCAATTTTTGTTTTTGATTGTTCTGGCTATATATGCTGTCTATAACATAGTCTAAGATCAAAGGTAAATAAATTTATTTCCATATAGTTTTGCAGTGGGAACTAGACCCCTAATTTTCAACATTTTTCAGCAACTAAAAAATCATCTATAAAAATTAAGAAAATATATCAATTTTTATTCCAAATAATTATTAAAAATTATAATCCTGAACTTCATCCATTTTTACACATTTCATTAGTTTATTTCATTTTCAAATTCTAAATAATAATACCAATTTTCTGTCATTGAAGCTAAACAATTATACTTTTGTTAGCCTTTTCCTTTACAAAAGGGTGACACGGGTTTGTGCTTTTACCCAAGAGTAATATAGCCACTAGCATTTCCTTGCAAGTAAATTGGTGCCATACTAAAGGCTTACATATGTTCCTTCCAAGAACTCATCTTGTTAGGAATGCACATAATTTCTTAGGATTACAACAACCTGTTAAGACTACCTTGATAGAGGGTTTTGATCCATTTTTGAGAGATACCATGGTAGAGGGTTTTGAAGACTTATTACAAGTTTGCCTTGTCAAAAATTATAATTGTATTAATGGTAAGAAAGAAAACTAAAGATTAGATCTAAAGATATGGCACAACTTTCCTTATAGATCCACTACAATGCTTTGCAAAGATACTCTGATCTCCTTCCTCTATTCTAGCTTAAAACTTAGTGAACAACTTCTATTCACTATCTCTATCGTGTGCTTTGAGCACCAATCTATTACTACTCCATTTTCTCTTTATCCTTGTCTACCTTGCAAAGAACTTTGATCAATACAACAACACAAACAATAATAACCAAAACAACTTCAAAAATGAAGTTTTAGTGATCTTAAATTCACTTGTCTAATCCATGGTTTGAAACCATAAATTATCCTTCTCAAATCACCAGTAACCTTTTATTTCTTTTGTCAACTCCCTTAGTGTGCATGTCATGTTACTAGCATGGATTCTCTTATTTTTATCATATGAAGGGTTATGCCATTGTGACCATCAAACTTTGATGCACTTATCTTCCTTTTATAGATTGGATCATGTCTTTTCTTTTGATTTGATTGGTATGACAATCTATCGGTGGTTGCATTCACTTGAAATACTTTAGTTTTCTTACTCACCAACTTCCAATCAATGAAAACACTTTAATTCTCACTTAATGCTTGAGTCTACTTTTCACCATTTTGTCGATCAACCATGCCTATGACTAGTTGAGTCCAACAACCCCCCTTGTTGGCATTGATAAAAAAATCTCTTTAACAATTAAATTTTATACATGGTTAACAAGTCTTACATCTCTTCATAGGTTTATGCTTTCTTATCTCCTTTCTTCTACATCTCCTTTCTGCATTTATGTGGCCTTAGACTATAATTTGAGCTCCTTGTTTTGTATTCCTTCTACATGAATTTTCTCATTATCTATAGACTCCCCCTTTCTGTATTTTCTTCTTTTGTCATTTCCTTTCTTACAATACTTTTTCCCTTGGTATGAATTATCATGTTTGATTATTTCCCCCTTTTTATTTAGTTGTTATCTCTAGTTATTTCTCCTTGTAGTTATCTCCCACATTTTTTTCATCAATGCGAAAGGGTATGAGCTTTGAGGTTATCCCCCCATTTTTTTCATTATTTTGTACCTTTCCATGAGTGGTGTATATCTATTGAGCTCTTTTCTATTTTATTTAATTATGCACTTGTCCATTTCCTCTACTTTTTCAAAAATAAATTGCATTTTATGGCTTCTTCTGCATCAACATTATACAATTCTCCTTCATCCTCTAATGTGGGTGACTAAGCCAATTTCAAATATTCATGTCTCCCTCTACTCCTCTTTTTTCTTCTAGGTTCCTTTAAGTCTCTATTCCTTTTGTCTTTACTTTTCTTCAATTTCCTAACACTCCTCTTTCTTTTGGATGGTGTCTTAGATTGTATAGTTTTCATAGGAGTATCTTCTTGTTGAGATGAGCAAAAATCCTCTTGCCTCTATTTATACTTAGTGTCCTTTACCAGTTCTTCCTCATGTGTTTCTTGTCCCATTGTATCTTAAAGAATCTCCATTGTAGGTAATTGTTGATCTTTAGTTCCATCACTAGTCTCTTTTTCTCTATTATGATTTCCTTCTTTCTCACCTTGTTGTGGTTCCTTTGTGCCTTTGTCACACCATGATCTTTCCCTTTTTCTATATCTTTTGGATCTAAATACATCATTATCACATCAATGATATCTAGATGACTTTCACTAGTGTGAATATCATCTTTTCACTTCTCTTTGACCACTGGTGATGCCTTAGTGGCTTGCTCGCATTGAACCTCCCTTCTCTCCTTGGGTTCCATATTTAGATCTTGACTTATCTAAGTCTTTTGCTTAGATAATGTGACAAGTTGCTCTAGTGTCTTCTTCTTTTCATCTTTTAGTTATGTTTCCTTAGCTGGTTGCTTTTCCTTTGGATTTTCTTTTGGCATTTTCTTTTGTTTATGGTTCATATTTAAGTTAGACTCTTCTTAATCATATAGTTTAGACCAAAATTTCTTTGCATTAGAAAATGCTTCTTTCTTCAGACTTCTTATTAATAATGCAACATTTACAAACATAACAAAATCTTTTTTGCATGAGTCCACTAGTTTGAATCTCTCTCCATCACATAGGTATGATCTAATATTAGATAGAGCATCATCTAGCATATTCTTGCACTCTATTATACTCTTAGACCACATTTCACTAATCATGATATAAAGTTTATTGGGGACAAGTGCTTCAATATTTCTATATGTTCTATTAACCACTCTTAAACCTACTAGTGCATCAATTATAATCATAATCTTATTTTCTTCAACAAACTTTGAAAATTAATTTTTTAGTTTATTGTAATTACCATTATTTTCAATATCAACAATAATATTTTTCAAAGCAATTCTTACCTTCTTTAGGTGACTTGAGAGTCTTTGTTTTAGTCTCTTCTTCAAACTCATCTTCCTCCACAATGGAGTTGAAGGCTTCTTCTAATCTGTATACGATGTTTTCCTCTTGTAAGTTTCTACTGTTGGGGGCTTAGTAGTAGATGGTATCTTATTTTCAGTGGCCACTTCTTGTAACTCTTATTTAGGTAAAAATTTACCTCTAGGATCCACTTGTGGGATTTTATGTAATGCCTACCCATAATTTTCTTTTCTGTTCTAATTGCTGAACTCTTTTAGGCCCATTTCATGCATTTGTTAGTTTATGAGATATTCACTTTATAGTTATATGAGATCGTTTCATGACTTGGATTTTATATATGTGTGTGGGTGTGTGTGTGTGTGTGTGTGTGTGTGTGTGTGTGTGTGTGTGTGTGTAGTAGTGATGAATTACATAGTTGACTATATTTCATATGTTATTTGGCGAATATGATTACTTGTGCATCAATGATATTTCAAATGATTCTTAGTTAGTAAATGTGATTTCTTTCATGACAATATTAGATGATATATCTTTAATGATGATTTTTTTTATTCGTAATGATGCATTCCTATATTTGTGCATTCAATGATTTGACTTGTGATTTATCATGGTACTTACCTCATACTTGCAGTGTATGGAATGCATGCCTATTTTACTTTTCTATTTGATGTGCTTAATGTGGTTAAGAGACGAAGTCATAGTCACCTACTAGTCAGGATCTAAATGATGTGCCACTCCCTGCCATTGTATGTTTATTAATTACACACACACACACACACACACACACACACACACACACACACACACACACACACACACACACACACACACACATAAATGCTCATCCTTTATGTAAGATGTAGGTATTAGGCATCAACTTCCTTGAATTGCTAGGATGAGCATGCCAAATCACAATAACTCAATGGTAAGAATGGGAAGATAATGACCAATTCTAATCCTAGCCATAGCCTAAATACTTTTATTGCAACGAGGAGTCATAACTGACTGTCTACCCTTTTAAATCCATGAGTCTTTCTATGTGTGTTGTTTGACTTTCACTTTGGTTGATTTCCTTATGCATTTCATGTGATTTGATTTTGTGATTGTTTGGTAGAATGCTTATTATGAATTTTGGATTAATTGTTGATTTATGAATTATTAAATACTATTTAAATTAAAAAGGGAAATATTAAATAAGATGATATTTTATTTTTGGAATTATTTGAATATTTGTCTAAATTGAGAGATTCAACATAAAGTCCTAATCTAGAAAATTAAATTAAAAGGATTAAATATTAAATAATTACTTTAGTGTGAATATTTAATTATTATTGATTAAAATTAGAGTTGTATTTTAAGAATACAATTTAATTACTTGTATTGATTAAAATAAGAAATATTTATTTTTAACAAGTTTGCATTAAATAATAAACTGGAAGAAATTAAAAAGTAGAAAACTAAAAGAGTATTTTAATATGCAAAGTGAGTTAAATGTGCATGAAAAGAAAATTATATAAATAAATTATGTTTTAGGGCTTTTAGAGACAAAAACCCTAAAAGGGAGCTAGGGCTCTATATTAGAGATTTTCAACTCATTATTTCACACACAAGTTTTTCAAGGAGCAACTTCCAGATTTGGAGCAAAAGGAATTTTTGGTAGCTTGAAGGGCTTCGTTTTAGCAAGAGTTCCACCAGGTTTATTGATTTTTAGCATCAACATAAGGTAGGGTTTGAAACCTATTATTGTACATTTTGTTGAAAATATTTGTTTGCTTCATGATTTCTGGTGCTTGAATCTTGATTTGACATTTTATTTTATAAGCTCAGATTTGTGTGAACAAAATGAGATTCTTATTTATATTTTGCAGACAAAAATGAATTTGTTGGGCTAGGATTTTATGGATAGCTAATTAGATTAAATCTATGATTTGTCTAATTTTTTTCATTTTAGTTTACCAAAAAAAATTAATTTACTAGAAAATTTATGTTAAATCAAATTAAAAAATATATTTAATTTTTTGGGTGGGGTTTTATCCCTCAACCAAAATATGATTGCTAGAGGTACTGCATAGGTTGCCTAAGGAAGCTATAGTTGCTATAGGTAGTTGTGGCTACCAAAGTTAGCACATAGGTTGTCACACAGGCAACCACAGCAGGAGCCACAAGGGCCTTGACCATGGGAACCACCATGGGGTGCTTTTTTATTAAATAAATGTAATTTAATTAAAAAATTATATTATTTTTATATTAAATATTAGAATTTTCAATTAAATTTATATTATTTTTAATTATTTTTAAATTACTTTAATTTATTTACTAAATTATTAAATTGATAATAATATTTTTCATTATATATATATATATATATATATATACGATTCTTTTAAATGATATTAAATGTTAACATTTTCAATAAATTTATATTATTTTTAATTAGTTTTAAATTATTTTTATTTTTTTTAAAATTAGAGTGTAGGAATTGGGTGTAGCGTGGTCCCCCTTATAAACTGCAATGCACTGGGTAAACTTTTTAACATGACTGGTAGCGCTAGCATGACACTCCCACTAGTACCACGAGGATGGGGGAGACTAGAACCCGTGACCAATGCCCTACAACAGGGAAGATTTAGCCAACTGGGCTAGGACCCCCACCCTAAATTATTTTAATTTTTTATTAAGTTATTAAATTGATAATTATTTGTGTCATTATATATATAATATTTTATTTAAAATGTGTTTAAAATATAATTTCAATTTGTTAAATGTTGGAATTAGTTTATATTAAACTTAATTACATGATTTCTAAAATGTATATTTTATACTAGGATATTTATAATTAAAATCATTATGGAATTTGATATTTTTAAGTACATCTGTATAAACATGATGATCTCATTGGCTTATGACATTTATTTTTTCTATCAATAAGACTTTGAATGGATTTAAATAGTTAGCTATAGGGACATTATTTAATCTTGAAACCATATATAACTTAATGATAAAAAATGACACTCAATTGGTTGAACTAGACTTCTCAAAACAAATGATTTTTAACCATGTGACTTGGATTTGTGTTGTTTTCTCCTTGTATTTTCTTGTACTTTTATGTTATTATTTTCATGATGGTTCTTTTTCCAGTGAGTTATTTTGCTGGTCAACTAGGATGTACACTTGAGGTTTTATTTTTAGGCTTTCTTCTATGACATTTCTCTATTTCTAACATTGTGATCAGCTTTGTATTTTAATCTAAAAGTTGCATTTATGATATTCTCTATGTGGTGTATTTATGTTTATTAGGGTTGGGAGAACCAACTTATTTTTGGGTTTCCTATTAAGGAACTGAGTTTGATCATTATGGGTGTTGTGGTATGGGACACAACTATGATTTATATGCTTGGGAGAGGTTGATTAGGTGGATGTCTTTGGGAGTGTCTTGTAGTAGGGGTCCATGACTCAAAGTGGTCGATGCTAGGGTAATCTATTATAAGTTATGTAATAAGTGTCAGTCTATTAAGTAATATTTGGGAAACATACTAAAATGATAAGTTAGAGTTATTGCCTCGCCCATGCCTTGAGTACTTGTATAGGCTAAGGATGGGAATAGGATGATACCTAGAGAGAGGTATGATTGGTTTTCCTTATCTTCATGAGAGGGTAGTCTAGTTCTACATGTGTCATCTTGAGGGTCTAGGGTCCAAAATGACTAGTCCAAGGTAATTCAATGCTTGAGGGTCCAAGGTCTAATGAGAGACTAGTCTTGGGTAATTCAAGTGGTTTTACCATGTGATGACACTCCCTAGAATGTAGCCCAAGTCTCTTCCATAGATTTTTCGTATTTTCTTCTAGTGGTGTATTGAATTTTGTATTCATTGTTGTACTTATTGGTGGTGTTTTACTTTTATTGATGATTTGGTACTTGATTTGTACTTTGCATTTGTATGTTGATTTTGTATATGGTGTTGGTATCAAGGAATGAGTGTCTTGTCAATTTTGATTATCTTTCTTCTTTCTTAGTTTGTGTTCCCTTGAGGTAGTTTTGGCTATTAGAATTCCTTTCCTAGGATTATTTTATGATTAATTATCTATATGCAAATCATTCATTACCTTCCCTATATGATTAGAGTTGAAGCCTGACTAGATAACCACGTGGTTGGGAGGTAGTGACTTCTTACTATTTGTGTCCCCCTCAATTGGAGATATGTTGGATGCTCATTGATGTAGTTATACCATTATCATGTTTATTTCTAACTCAAAGAATTATATTTAGTTGATTTATATATGTTATCATGTATCTTGTGTTTTGATGTACTTGTATCTATTTTCACATACCCTACAAAATGTGCAGTGGATGTATTTTCATTGCATTTTCTTATGAGTATCTATTATTCATTTATGATCATGAACATTATATTTGAGACTTAAACTAATTAATATTAACTTCTTAAATGATACTCAACATGGAGGAACCCTTAAGGAATGAAAACTTTATTTGTAGTCACTTATGCATATTTGATGTGTTTGTGTATATTTTGTCCACATTGTTTCTTTGATTTTTTTTAAACTTCAAAAAAGAGAGTTTAGTAAACATTGTAACGTGTAAGGTTTATTCCTCTTGGATTCCTGAGCATGACGTTACATTAGATATCAAAGCCCAAGTTCCAACATTGGGAACTCTAGACATATTGTGCATCATCACTTGAGTAATAAGTAAACTTACAACAAGGTTAATAAACAAGTATATATTGACATCAAACTTAAGTCCAAACAGTTGAACAAAAAACTTTGGAAAAATGATAAAATTTCTAAACATGAAACTAGAAAACTCATAGCACGCTCATTCTAGATTCTTTCTTGATGTCTATGAGTAATGGCCTTATGTTCTTTGATGGGTTCTGAGATGTCATTCTTGTTTTTGGGTATTATAGGAAAGATGGCTTTTGGTTCTAGATCTGTTGCTAAGGATCATACCTCAAGACATGGTAGAGGTCCATGGGTTGAAGGCCAAAAATCATGCCATGTAATGGGGGGTAAATTTTTTGTGTTATCCCTTCCTACACTCTAATTTTCTACTTTTTCATGGGGAGTTGTGCCATATAAATTTTGTCAAGATTTTTCCTTGACAAAGCAGTGTTGTGGGCCCATGCCAATGTCACACTTCTCAAGGTTTTGTGGCATGCAACTTTCTTCATGATCAACGACCAATTTTTTTGACTTTTTACAAATAGATTTTTCTTGTGGATTGGTGGAGGTCAATGGGTCAACTCTACAGGTGTATGTAGGTGGGTTAACACTTCTAGTTATCCCATCTTGATATTTTGACAACAACATGATTTTATTTCTTGTATCCATGACATGTTACAAGGATTATTTTTTTAATGTTGGACAACTTCTTAAGCCTTGCAACACTGACATTAATGCTTCTCCATGCTAATTTAATGTTTTGCAAAGGGATGATTGTCCTTCTCAGTTGTTGGATGCATTCTTTTTGCCCTTCCTATCACTTCCAAGAGAAAATTGCACACAAGACCATATTTCTTTCTAATATTCATTTATTACTCCTATATAAATAAACTCCACTGTTGTTGGGGTTTGAACTTAAAGTTCCATTTGAGTTATTCTTGAACTCTTTAAAAAGAAATGTTGTAAATATTTTTTGGGTTCTTCTTTGTTTTCATTTTGCAATACCAATATGCTTTGTAAAATGTACTCCTTTTCCTTCCATTAATGAAACTTCCCCATTTTTACCCCTTGTTTCCATTATACTATCTTTTGCATGTCATTTTCCTTGTAGTGAATATTTCTTTTCTATTTTATCAAATTCATTTGTTGTATTTAACCTATTTGTAGTTGTTGTATAGTGAAATCTCTTTCCTTTCAACACTTTAATTAGTTCTAACCTACATACGAGATATTGAAACATAGAATTAAGCTAAGATTAGTGTATTTTGGTTTCTTATCGATGTTAAGTGAGTTCATAGGAAGAGGTAGTAAAAGTTTCAATCTGGTGCATCAACTCTTTCCCTTTTAGCATTTTAAATTTATGCAATCCTTCTCCCTTTTCCTTCAAAGTGATAGTTTAGGTGCATCCTGATTGTAAGGAAGCCAACCTTCTCTAGAGATTCAACCTCAAAGTGCAAGTCCCACACTTAGTGGTTTTTTACATGTTACACAAGGTCTCTTGAGGTTCATACCTCAAGAAAGCATGCATAATTTTTTGTCAATAGTTTTTGGCATGCCCGATAAGACACACAGATTCAATTGCATAAGTTTGATGGTAGTCATTGAAATATTTATTCACTAAGAATTTGGGTGTTATTATTCATGTCAGTAGCCTTTGGAGGTATTCAATCAAACACCATGGAAACTCTCAGTGCAAATCTACTGGTTTGAAGAAGAAACAATGCTACTATGTAAAGATCACTCTTGATCTTTTGTGATTTCTATTTCTAATATTTTATAATATTTTGCATGTTTTATGAAGTTTTAATTATGGACCCATTTTAGAAAAATGAGTACTATTCCCCCCTATTATGATAATTTTATTCCTCAGCCCCCATACTATCAATTCTAATACCAGCCTTAAGATGGTTATAGCTAATATGCTTAGAATTTTTACTCTTCTCCTACCCCCATTCCAGTAATCCCAACATCCTCATATAAAAAGATTGATGACATGATATTGGAGTTCCAAAAAAATATTGAATAGAAATTTCATGGAAAAAATGAGAAGATTAGCATGAGGTTTCATGAAAAGAGAAGGCAAATGGACATGTGATCTCATGAACAAAATGAGCGATTGATGGCTTGTGATAGGTATCTTGATGAGATTGAGAGGTGACAAGAGATAGACTGGAAATAGGAGAAGATGGCATACTAGGCGTATCCCTAACAAAAAGAGGAAGAGAGGGAGACACAATAGAGACAACTTAAGGAGAACTTTTCTATTCAAGTTTTTGTATCCAAAGAAGAGGAAATGATGCTCGAGCTAGTTCATTTTTAGACTAGAGAATGAGAGGGAACCCCTTCTCCAAGTATGTCATCCCAAGCTTAAAGAAAACCCCCTTTATTACAAGAGCTTGCTATTGTAACTTCACCACTCCCTATGCAGAAAAGATGGCCCTATGAACCTTCCATACCTATTACCATTTCACTATTTGAGGGTGGAATGTTTGTATGGTCTCCTGATGGTCCACATATATCATTTTGGGAGAGTGAATAAAATCCCACAAAGCTACCATGGGAGGAGTTGTAGCCTACCAAGGAGGCAAAAGAGCTAGCACTTGAGAATAGGAAGGAGGACCAATCCTCTTATGTGAAGATCTTCCCTCTTTTGTCGAGGAAGAAGAGGACAAGGTTGTTCCTTCTCTTGAGGAACAAATGATGGCTTTTAAACCTCTAAAAGGAAACATGGTTCTATTTCAAGCTAAACAAGAAGAAGATCAATTATGGAAGCAACCATTCCTCCATGATATGGAGGATGAGAAAGATGATCTTATGGAAAAATATGTATTTAAGGAGGACATCTTTATATGCATGAGGTTTCCCCTTAACCTATGCATAATATTATAACTATGATAGAGGATATTGATGATGAGGATGACCTTTTGGACAAGTTTGAGACTATCTTCTCTTCCATAGATGTTGAGTCATCATCTCATATATGTGAAGAGAATTTTCAACATCAATAAGTGGAGATAAACACCATACTAGTAGCTCTTGAGGAAGTGGTTCATGAGCAACATGAGGACAAGGTGGAAATTATTTCTTCACAAGATGAGGTTAAGACACTTCTAGAACAACAATATACAAAGGTTACATAGCACAACAACATGGTCAAGGATGATTTCTTAGACTTGATGCCATCAAGAGGATGCCTCATGAGGCATCTATCTCTACAACAATACAAGTTGTGCTCAATTGTGCTCATTCCAAAGAATGAGGAAGATTTTCACAAGAAGGAGAAAGTAATTCTCTCAACAAGACCATGTCTTAGTGTTAGAAAGCTTCATTGCTTTCAACATTGGGAAGGTCTTCCATGTAGCAACATATGTGTCATGCTTTTTGTTGTAGAGAGATTCATATCCTAGATTCGATTGTGTGCCATATTTTTGCATTGACATTTTGAATCACACTCAATGATCTATCATTAGGATGTGAAGAGCTAGAGGAGATAAATTATTAGTTGCAAAAAAATAAGAGAATATCACTAAGTGTGAAACTAGTCATATTCTCTTATTGGTCTATAACTAATCATTTATCTCCTCTATCTCTTCACATCTTGATGATGGATCACTGAGTGTGATTTGAAATGTCAATGAAAAAACATGAAACACAATCAAATCTAGAATATGCATATCTCTTCTCTGACTGATTGTGGAAATTCATTCATGTTAATGCTTGTTATTATTTTTAGTTTCCCATGTGCATGGAAGAAAAAATCTACTTGTAAGAAAGGGAATCTATTTCAACAAGCTAGTTAATGGCTTTGTATAAATACCTTTTTAAAAAAAATACTTGTACATAGTAGAGTAGGTTTTTTTAGTTTCCAAGAAGTGAATATGCACATCTAT
Source organism: Cupressus sempervirens (assembly GCA_028749045.1). Taxonomy (NCBI): domain Eukaryota; kingdom Viridiplantae; phylum Streptophyta; class Pinopsida; order Cupressales; family Cupressaceae; genus Cupressus; species Cupressus sempervirens. Next base: position 687,108,934 of record CM053792.1, on the reverse strand, counting down.
TCCCTCCTAGGATAGAATGTTTTGCAAATTTTTTTTTGTTGGTTACATATTTTTGTGAAGTTTGTAGGTGGGATAACATGTCATTATATTTTGGTAATTACATACCCAATGGATTTCTTAAGGCCACTATCCTTATGCTTAGTAGGAAAGCATTCCCTCCGAGTTTCCAAAAATGGTGACTATTTTTTCCCTCATTTAGCCCATCATAGGTAACTGATCTAAGAAATATTCAATGGCCTGGATATGTCACAAGTGAGATACCATGAAATATTTGTAGTTAACCTTTAATGTTATGCCATTTTTTCTCTTGCTACATATCACCATTCTAGTGAAGCAATGGTGACTATGCATTCCTTCATGCTCAAATGCTAGTGTTATTACCATGTATCCTAGTTTTTATGACTTGCATCTTTGAGGTGGTTCGTAGGTTAGACCCACATTTTGGACATTAACTTTACGTGTTCCCACATTTTCTTTGTCACCTGTCTCCATTCCATTCATTTGGTGGTATTGCAAATTTGTCCTTGGCTTAAAGGCCCAAAATTGTGCCACATGGAGGGGGGTAAAATTTTCGTGTTATCCCTTCTTGTGCTCTATTTTTCTACTTTTTCATGGGAAGCAATGCCAAATCAATTTTTTTAGGGATTTTCTATAGCAAAGGGGTGCTGTGGGCCCATGCCAATGCCACACTTCTCAAGGTTTTGTGGTGTGCATTTTTCTTCATGATCAATGACCAATTTTATTCTCTTTTTACAAATATATTTTTCTTGTGGGTTGGTAAAGGTCAATGGGTCAACTCTACAGGTGTACATGAGTGGCTCAACACATCAGGTTATCCCATCTTAATATTTTGATAGTGGCATGATTTCATTTCTTGCAGCTGTGACACATTACAAGGAATATTTCTTCAATGTTGGGTAGCTTCTTAAGCCTTGTAACAACGATGTTAATAGTTCTCCATGCCCATTTAATGTTTTACAAAGGGATGACTGCCCTTCTCAGTTGTTGGATGCATTATTTTTTCCCTTCCAATCACTTGCAATAGAAAATTGCATAGAAGATCAAATTTCTTTTTCATATTCACTTATTGCTCCTTTGTAAATGTAACTCCACTGTGGTTGGAGTTTGAACTTCAAGTCTCATTTGAGTTATGCTTGAACTCTTTAAAAAGAAAAGTTGTAAATATTTTCTAGGTTCTTCTCTGTTTGCATTTTGCAATAGTAACATGCTTTGTAAAATATATTCCTATGCCTTCCATTAATAAAACTTCTCTTTTTTAACCCATTCTTTCCATTCTACTATCTTGTGAATATTATTTTCCTTGTAGTGAATGTTTCTTTTCTATTTTCTCAGATTTGTGTGTCGAGTTTAACTTGTTGGTAGTTGTTTTATAGTGAAATCTCTTTCCTTTCAACACTTTAATTAGTTCTAATCTAGATACAAGTTCTTGGAAGGTAGAATAGAGTTGAGATTATTGTATTTGGGTGTCTCATTGATGTTAAGTGCACTCATAGGTAGAGGTGGTGACCGAATTTCAGTTAGGTGCATCACCTCTTTCCCTTTCAACATTTTACTTTTATGCAAGATCCTTCTTCCATTTCCCTCAAAGTGGTAGTTTAGGTGCATCAAGTGATTGCAAGGAATCCAACCTTCTCTATAGATTCAACCTGAAAGTGAAATTCCTACAATTGGAGGTTGTTTCCATGTTACATAAGGTTGCTTGAGGGTCATAACTTAAGCAAGGGTAAAGACTTTCATGTCAACACTTAGTAAATGTGATTTCTTTAATGTCAATGTTAGATGATATTTATTTAATGATGATTATTTAATATTTTTAATGAGGGTATGTACATTAAGTTGTGGTGCCAAAAACATGACACCTAAAGTTTTTTTTTTTTTTAACTTCTACAAAGCGCGTGCATGCTATAGTGTGTACACACTTTCCAAAAGTAGAAAATTTTATAAATGGGTTCCAAACCCATGGCCTATTTTATCATTCTATTTGGTTTTTGCATTTTCATCAACAGTGCACACACAGATTGAAGAAGTTGAAGAATTTTTTCACTTGCCTCCTCAAAATGCCTCCTCATCGCTGAAGTTCAAGATTGGGATCATGTAGTATGTTTTCTACCCTTGTTTTTGCATTGTTTTATCTATTTTGTAAGTTTTTACATTGTTTTGTAGATTTTTTCAATTTTTCTTTAAATTTGTTTATTTATTTAGATTGCAATTGGTTTCTTATCAATAAATGTGACTAATCAACTGCCAAATCCCCAGCCGAATCAACAAAATTGAAATGGAAACCCTCCACAAGATCCTAATCAAAACCCTCCACAACAAGAGCAATAAATTCCACAACCTACACCAATTGGAAGACCTCCTCTTGGCACCCAAGACAACATAATGAATGAAATAGAAAGAGGCAAAAATGATTTAGAAACACTCATTGGTAGGTCGAAAGCTTGCAGAAAAACCAATCCGATGAGAGCACAATTGACATCCTCCCTCGAGTCCATTATGACCCATGTAGCTTCTGTTAGTGGTCAATTGGATATTTGGCATGTTAAGAGGGATGAACAAAGAAGATATTATGCAAAAAAATTATCATATCAAGATGTAGAAAAAAAAATAGCAAAAGGTAGCATTTGTGCATTATTTAAAAAGCCTGGAGAACAAGATACTATTAAAACTACAATCAAAAGATTCCCCATCCATTTGTCCATACATGATGGTATTAGAAATAATATTTGGGATAGATGGTGGATGGTCTTTGATGCCCCTCCCTACAATAATCATGAGGTTCCAATGTATTTCTTAAAAAAACCATATTGTGAATTTGTCCTTGGGGAGATCCCTAATTATTTTGATATATTAGAATCTTAGGGTAGAGGTGGGGGGTCATCATTTAAGGTTGGGGATACGTTGTGACCCTAATGTAGTTAGGGCACCTATTGTCAAGTCACAAGGTGAGCATGTGATTATTCCTTCAGTTGTGAAAGAACATGTAGAGACTAGCACCCTAGGGACTATTAATGCTTTGCATAGACCCTCATTCATTGCATGAGTCCATTAGTTGAGGAGGAGCCTTCTGTGCATCGTAGTCACATGTGTACATCATGTGGATCATTATGCACATTTGGCAGTCATGCTGGAGATAGTATGGATGATGGGCTAGTCATTGATGAGTTCCCAAGCAAGACATTTCGTATTGACACACAAGTAAATTACAATTATAATAAACTAATTTGATTTCATTTCATATGTATAGTGAATGACTAATTAATTAGCATGTATTTACATTGTTCAAAATTTAGACTAAGAGTGTTGACGACCCTAGTACAAATTCCCTGGTCCCATTTTTTGTCTCATCAATGAGTCAAGAGGTATGTATTGATTTAATCATTTAAATTAATACATATATTTATTGAGTAATCATATGAAGGATTGACCAAAAAAATTTATGCATGTGCATCAATTCTCTACTGGACCATCGACATTCACAAGGGACTCCAAGCCTAGGTGTGATACGAGCTTCTTAGAGGTATATTTGTTTCATGTTAATTTAATTCATTTGATTATATTTTTTTAATGTTTCATGTTACATTTCAATTGTATTATATGACATGTAGCTATTGACGTTTGAGACTCCTCATCTTCGTCAGTCCATTGATCATGGAGTTGTTGCAGCTATAGCTAGTTTAGAGCCATAGACTGAGGTATGAAAGAATTTTCTTAGTTTTAGTTGTTGCTTATAATAGTTAGTATTGAAATTTCTAATGTTATTTATAAGTGATTATATTGATTGAATTGTTGTAGGGCCTTATTACACCTGATTGTCTGTGAGCCTTTGAGGTGGACGTATAGAGTGACTATTTGATGGTGGTAAGAAAATAATTAATTATGTGTGTACATATGTTTTATTTCAATGTATAATAATTATTGATTCATATCTACTTTGTTTGTATTAGCTCGAGTTAGAGAAGAGCCTAAACAAGAAGATGAGTGAGCATATGAGGAAGATCCCACCATCCCCATTATCTCCCTCCACATGATGATCGAAGACCTCTAGGGATTTTTTCCCTTCCCCTCATGGGAAGGAGAAGATATAGTTGATAGATACACATGTATATGCATTAGTGGGCATATATGTTGGATTTTATGTTAGTGTATTCAATATATATTATATTTGATGTATGACATATATTTGATGCATGCCATTATTAGACTTATGAAATTATTGGTTAATAAATGATATGTTTGTTCATGTATGACATTATTTGTTATCATAATATATCATATGTTTGTTAATGTATGACATTATTGGTTATCATAATATATTATATGTTTTTTCATGTATGACATTATTGGTTATCATAATATATTTTATGTTCATTCATGTATGACATTATTGGTTATCATAATATATATCCTATTTTTTTTGTTTATGTTTTAAGTACATTTCATGTATTTCATTTTAATGTAAATTTCATCCAAAATGATGTAGAGTGCTCACACCAAAAGCTAGTGGATTCCCAACAAGAACACTTTTAAGGAAAACTACCTTTCCAACCTTCATAAGTGTCTTTGAAGACTCTTTCCAACTTGGTTACAACATTGAACAAACTTCTACCTAACTTCAAAAAAAAACTTGATCACTTTCCCTATTCATGACTTGGGAAGCAATAAGGAAAAAATGAGCAAATTTAAGAAATGGATCATAATTGACTTCTTGCTTCAAACTAACATCTTAGACACTTCAAGGAACACCTAATAACTATCTCAAAAACTTTAGTTTTTCATCTTTTTCGTCATTCCAAGAGATTATTCAACATGCTATGAGTGAAAAAAATCTTCCAACATCCTATGATTGTATTTTCTTTTCAACAACATGTAATTTGCTAATTTTCGAACAACTCTTCACAAAGGGAAGTGATTATGTTTCAAACCCATGAAATGGATATTAAGACAACCAAGAATATCCTTGATGTCTTCCACTAACTCCATTTAGTGATAACATGCAGCTAAAGTGGCATTTTATTTTGAAAAAATATGAGTTTGTTGTTCCAAATAGGAAGTAATGATATTTGACAATAACTCAATGATCCTATATACAAGTTTAACATCAACAGTGATTCCTTGCCATATAAATAAAACTTAATAATCACCAACACCTTATGCCTCCTCTAAATTCATAGAGGGTATTTTCATCATTTGACATTCATTCCAACCTATTACTAGTTAGTTTGTTTGATTACAAGGTTAATTTCAAGGTTTTCCAAAAAATAGGTAAAATTGCCAAAAGGTTGTTAGCAACTTTTGTTGCAAAATTCAATTGTTGCATTAACTCGTCCTAGAACTTAACCAAGTGGTTTTTCATAACATATAGGACCTATATAAGGTGTAATTACTCTCAAAACACTTATTGAGTCAACTTATTAATGAAAACAACAAAAAAGGAAAAATTGTTAGGACTAAGGCAACTTGGGTTTATAGGTGACCTCAAGTTCCTTGACCTTATAAAAAAAATTACCTTATTACCATCAAAAAATAAAATGTTCAAAATGAGGTGTACAATCACCCATTTACCTTATATCATGAGTCTCCATCATTGGATGAGATGACATATCCAGTTACCATAGTCAAAGATTGCAAATTTATGGCATTTATTGACTCTTAGGGATGATTCAGTTGAATGTGCCCGAGAATATTTAAGCACTAAACTAGATGGGAGGATCTTGTGGCTAATGTTTACCCAACCACTTGGAGGTAACAAAATAGATAGTTGGATCCCACGATGAAAGGTGAGAGATATTTTGTAGTTGGCAACTTTGTACTAGCCAACACTACAAGTTTTAGCATCACTCGAGATGGCATCAAAAAATTAAAATAGAATAAGATCTAGAAAAAGTGAGAGAGATTATTTTAGGTCTCCAAAACATGGTCTTATAGCACCTAGAATCACATCCATATGTCACACGAGCTCTGAGATATGCCCTATCAAAGATCGCTTCCCTATGGCATTTAATGACTCTTAGGGATATTTTAGTTCGGCATGCTAGAGAATGTTTGAGGACTCAATAGGATGAAAAGAGCTTGGGGATAGGGTTTACCTAGCCACCGAAAGCTAATGAAACATACAGTTCAATACCACAATGAATGGTGAGGGAGATTTGGCAGTTGGAAACTTTGTACTAGCCAACACTACAAGTTTCAACATCACCCTAGATGGCATCACAAAATCAAAATGGAATAAGATCTCCAAAAAGTAAGAGAGGTTACTATAGATCTCCACAACAAAATTCTACAACACCTAGAATTGTATCCATACCTTGCACGAGCTCCAAGATATGCTTTGTCAAAGATCATTGGCCTATGGCATTTAGTGACTCTTAAGAAAGATTCAGTTTGGTGTGCTCGAGAATGTTCAATCACTGAACAAGATGGGACAAGCTTGGGGATACGTTTTACATGGTTACTTGGAGTTAAAAAAATAGATAGTTTGATCCCACAACAAATGATGAGGGAGATTTGGTAGTTGGCAACTTTGTACTGGCCAACTCTACAAGTTTCAACATCACCCAAGATGACATTGCAAAATCAAAATGGAATAAGATCTCCAAAAAGTGAGAGAGGTTATTGTACGTATCCACAACATGGTCCTACAACATCTAGAATTGCATCCATACCTCACACGAGCTCCAAAATATGCCCTGTCAAAAATTGCTGCCTTATGGCATTTAGTGACTATTAGGGATGTTTTAGTTTGGTGCATCCAAGAATGTTTGAGTTCTCAACGAGATGAGACAAGCTTGGAGCTAGGGTTTACCTAGCCACCTAGAGCTAACACAATCAATAGTTTGATCCCATGACCAACAGTGAGGGAGATTTTGCAGTTGGCAACTTTGTATTGGCCAACACTACAAGTTTCAGCATCACTCGAGATGACATCACAAAATCAAAATGGAGTAAGATCTCCAAAGAGAGAGAAAGAGAGGTTATTGTAGGTATCTACAACATGGTCCTATAGCACCTAGAATCATATCCATAACTTGTACAAGCTCCAAGATACACCCTATCAAAGATTGTTTCCCTATGACATTTAGTGACTCTTAGGGATGTTTCAATTTGGCTTGCCTGAGATTAGAATAGACAGTTCAATCCCATGATGAATAGTGAGGGAGATTTGGTAGTTGGCAACTTTGTACTAGCCGACACTACAAGTTTCAACATCACCCAAGATGGCATCACAAAATCAAAATGGAGTAAGATCTTCAAAAAGAGAGAGAGATTATTGTAGGCCTCCACAACATGGTCTTATGGCACCTAGAATCACATCCATAATTAGCACGAGTTTTGAGATATGCCCTATCAAATATCACTACCCTATGGCATTTAGTGACTCTTAGGGACATTTTGGTTTGGCATGCCCAAGAATATTTGAGCACTCAAAGGGATGGGATGAGCTTGGGGCTAGGGTTTATTTAGAAACTTGGAACTAATAGAATAGATAGTTCGATCCCATGACAAATAGTGAGGGAGATTTTACAGTTGGCAACTTTGTACTAGCCAACACTACAAGTTTCAACATCATCGAGATGGCATCAAAAAATCAAAATAGAGTATGATCTCCAAAAAGAGAGAGAGGTTATTGTAGGTATCTAGAACACAGTCCTATAGCAAGTATAATTGCATCCATACCTTCCACGAGCTCTGAGATATGCCTCATCAAAGATTACTACCCTGTGACATTCAGTGACTCTTAGGAACGTTTTGATTCGGCATGCCTGAGAATGTTTGAGTGCTCAATGGGATGGGACAAGCTTGGGGCTAGGGTTTAACCAATCACCCAAAGCTAAAAAAATAGACAGTTCAATCCCACAATGAACGTGAGAGAGATATGAGCAAGATATGTATGCCTAGGCCACTTTGTGCAAGATATGAGCAAAAGTTGCTAATTAGGAAAAATTGGGTCTTTTTGATTTTTTGGTCAAGATAGCCTAGGATTAGGTGTTTTTAATTTTTTTTAATAGTTTGGAACCTTTTCCAAGTCCTAGAAGTGAAATCTAGTGAATTTTACAAAAGATGCACTTTTTGTGCAAAATTGCAAAAGTTGCAAAAGTTTCTTAAAAATGCAAATTGAACTAGAAACCTTCTAACCTTCAAAAAAATGTTTCCCATGCTCATATACCCAAGCATGGATAGTTACAACTTCCCAAACTTCCATTTGCAACTTTTTTGCAAAAATTACAAATTTTGCTCAAGCAACTTTTTGAGCAACATTGCAACTTTTGAGAAATTTTTGCTCTTTACATATTTAGGTCAAATGGGTTCATCTAGGACTATTCTAGGACCCTAGTTAAGATTCCTAGGACCTGTTAGGTAACCAAATACCTTAGTTTCCCATGAATATTGAAAGGAAATGAATAAGCAATTGGCTACTAGCTACAAATTTTTTAGATAGAGAAGTAAAAGGTGCTATAGAATTGTCCATGGAGCAATGTGAAGTGAAGCCTCAAATTGGCTCATTCCAGCACCACAGATTTTTCAATTAGAAATGTCTATTCATCAATGGCCTTGCATTTATAGGACTTGGAAGCTAGGATACTCAAGCTGGGCACGATCCCTCAAAGTTCTCATTGAAATATATTAATGATCTTAATAGAACGACAAAAAGCTCATTGTCACCTTTAAATGGAGACTTGAGTTTAAATGGAGATTGTTAGTTCCCAAACATGTCCCAATCAAGTAGATGACTAGTGCAGGAGCACCCATTCTTGACTCATCAAAGAAGGCACCTAAGGATCCTAGATAGTTCACTTAGGATAGGTTGTGATGCAGAAGTGCATGGTGGAAGCTTCTAAAAGGCAAGCCACTAGGCAATTAGACAAGGTTGGAATCCTTCAAATTTCCCAAAAAGAGGGTTTAGTGCTGGGACCCCCTACTCTCTCTCACACTCTCTCCCATCCCCTACTCTCTCTCTTATACACACTCTTACCCCCCTCTCTCTCCATCTCCCACTCCCTCTCCCACCACCTATTTTCTCTCTCTCACACTATCTTTCGTCCCCTACTCTCTCTCTTTAGGGCTACTCTCTCTCTCCCCTCTCCCATCCCCTAGTCTCATTCTTTCACACACACACACACACACACACACACACACTTATCCCCCCTTCTCTCTCTCCTCTCCCATATTCTACTCTCTAGATCTCTCACACACACTCCCTTCCCCCCTCTCTCTCCCTCTCCCTCTCCCACTCCCTCTTCCACTGCCTAATGTCTCCCTCTCTCCCTCTCTCCCTCTCTACTCTCTCTCTCTCTCCCATCCCTTACTATCACTCTCTCTATCTCACACTCTCACACTCTCTCCCATTCCCTACTCTCTCTCTCTCTCTATCTCTTACATACACTCTCATCCCCCCTCTCTCTCTCCCTCCCCCATCCCCTACTCTCTCTCTCAGTCTACTCTCTCTCTCTCTCCCCTCTCCCATCCCCTTCTCTCTATCTTTCATACACACACACACCCATTCCCCCTCTCTTTCTCTCTCTCCTCTCCCATCCCCTACTCTCTCTCTCTCACTCTCCCACTCCCTCTCCCACTGCCTACTCTCTCTCTCTCTCTCTCACACACACACACACTCTCTCTCTCTCACTCTCTCTCTCTCTCTCTCTCTCTCTCTCTCTCCCTCTCTCTCTCTCTCTCTCTCTCTCTCTCTCTCACTCTCTACCTCTCTACTCTCTCTCTCCCATCCTATACACTCGCTTTGTCTCTCCCATATTGTACTCTCTTTGCCACCCCCTACTCTCTCACACTCTCTCCCATCCCCTACTCTCTCTCTCTCTCTTACACACATTCCCATCCCCCCCTCTCTCTCTCCCTCTCCCACTCACTCTCCCTCTACTTACTCTCTCTCTCCCATCCCCTACTCTCCCTCTCTTGGGTTACTCTCTCTCTTCCCTCTCCCATCCCCTACTCTCACTTTCACACACACACTCTCATCCTCCGCTCTCTCACTCTCCCTCTCCCACCACCTACTCTCTCTCTCCCATCCCCTACTCTCACTCTCTCTCTCCCATCCCCTACTCTCTCTCACTCTCAAACTCTACCCCATCCCCTATGCTCACTCTCTCTCCCATCTCATACTCTCTCTCTACCACCCCCTACTCTCTCTCTCCCATCTCCTACTCTCTCTCTTATACACACTCCCATCCCCTCTGTCTCTTTCCCCCTCTCCCACCACCTACTCTCTCTCTCTCTCTCTCACATTTTCTCTCTCCTATTCCCTACTCTCTCTCTTGGGCTACTCTCCATCTCCCCTCTCCCATCCCCTAATCTCTCTTTCACACACACACACTCCCTCTCTCTCTCTCTCTCTGCCCCCCATCCCTTACTCTCTAGATCTCTCACACACACTCTCATCCCCCCTCTCTCTCCCTCTCCCACTCCCTCTCCCACCACCTAATCTCTTTCCCTTTATACTCTCTCCCATCCCCTACTCTCTCTCTTTGCCACCCCTACTCTCTCTCACACTCTCACACTCTCTCTCATGCCCTACTCTCTCTTATACATGCTCCCATCCCCCCTCTCTCTCTCTCTCCCACTCCCTCTTCCATTACCTATTCTCTCTCTCAAGCTACTCTCTCTCTCTCTCCCCTCTCCCATCCCCTACTCTCTCTCTCTTTCACACACACACACACACACACACTCTCTCTCTCTCTCCCATACCCTACTCTCTCTCTCTCTCACATCCCCTACTCTCAATCTCTCTCTCTCCCATCCTGTACTCTCTCTGCCACCCCTACTCTCTCTCACATGCCCTACTCTCTCTCTCTCTCTCTCACACACACACACACACACACACACACACACCCATCCTCTCTCTCTCTCTCTCTCTCTCTCTCTCTCTCCTACTACCTCTCCCACTACCTACTCTCTCTCTCCCATCCCCTACTCTCAATCTCTCTCCTATCCTATACTCTCTCTATGCCACCCCTACTCTCTCACACACTTCCTCTCTCTCCCATCCCCTACTCTCTTTCTCCTCTCCCATCCCCTACTCTCTCTCTCTCTCTCTCTCTCTCTCACACACACACACACACACACACACACACACACACTCCCTTCCCCCCTCTCCTCTCTCCCTCTCTGCCTCTCTCCTTCCCTCTCTATGCACTATTTAGATCTTAGTAGTGCATGTACACTAAAGTTCATACCTACTAAAGTGTGCACTCTATTAAGACTCAAATTTTAAAAATTTTAAATTATGTGTGTGCACGCTATACGATGCATGCACTATTTAAAGCTTTGCATTCTACCAAGCCTAAGGCTTGGTTTTGCCTTGGGGATCCAACCAAAAGGTTTGGAGTTTTTAAATTGGTCTGAGACATGTTTTGCTAGAAACATACAAAAAATGATTTATTTTTCTTGTGTGCTCTCCTTCAAGTTTCCTCATGGTTGAGCATCAATAAAATCAGGTTACATGTCATTGTAGGTCTCTGTGTTAGCTATACGACCATATAATTTATTTTCTATTTGAACTATTTTAAGCCTTTCAACTATAATTTCTTTTGAATGTATGACCATTTTTTGTCAAAAACTAACATGTACTAATTAGGCTATAGATTTTAGCTTGTTCATCAAATTTTGCAACAACTTAGTTTTTTAGAAACTAGATTCCATTCTACACACTTTGAAAAAACAAGTTTTGATTTTAGATTAGTTTTCAATCATTTCTAGGAGGAGCACAAAAATATTTCACATTTTTTGGGATGTGTCTAATTAAAAAATTCATTTAAAAAAAAAAATTATTAACCAAAAAATCTAGGATAAACTACATAGTGTTAGGTAACTTTTGCTTAGAGTGATTAAAGAATTTCAAAAAAAAGGTTAAAATTTTGGGGGCCGCACTTTGTATTGTGTTATGTTTTTTTAGAATAAATAGTACCACTTTCTATGGCTCCCTTTCTTGAGGACCTAAAAATAAACCATTTTGAAAAATAATTAGTAGTTTAGAAACTAGATTCAAATGACTACTACTTTTGTTTTTGTCATATCTTAAAATTTTGAGCGTAACTATCTTCAAATTCTTGTTGAAGCTTACAAATTGTTGATTTTAGGAAAAAAAAAGTGTCCACTTATACCCCCCTTTTGGCACCACAACTTGGTGCACTTACCCATGATGCATTGTTATATCTAAGCATTCAATGATTTGACTCTCAATTTATCATGGTACTTACCCTATTCTTGCATGTGTATAGCATACATGTATGTTTTACTTTTCTATCTGACATGTCTGATGTGGTTAAGGGAAAGATTCATAGTCACCTGCTAGTAGGGATCTATAGGATGTATCACTCCCTACCATTTCTTGTTTAGTATATCACTCCCTACACAGACACATGTACATGTACATGCTCATCTTTTATGCAAGATGCAGGTACCAGGCATTGACTTCCCTAAATTGTCATGATGATTGTGCCTTATTGCAATAACTCAAGAGTAAAATGAGAAGATAATGATCAGGTCTAATCCTAACCATATCATTAATACTTGTCCTACAAGGAGGACTCATAACTAATTGTCTACCATTTTAAAACTTGTGAGTGTTTTAGTGCATGTATTTTTTGACTTTCGCTTTGGTATTTTTTGGTACAATGCTTATTATGATTTTTGGATTAATTGGTGATTTATGAATTATTAAATATTATTTAAATTAAAAAGGAAAAATTATTAAATAAGATGATATTTAATTTTTGTAGTTATTTGAATATTTGGCTAAATTAAGATATCCAACTTTAAGTCATAATCTAGAAAATTAAATTAAAAGGATTAAGTACTAAATATTAAATAGTTACTTTATTGTATTTAATTATTATTGATTAAAATTAGAGTTGTATTTAAAGAATGCACTTTAATTACTTTTATTGATTAATTATTTTTAAGAGTTTGCATTAAATAATAAAGTGAGGGAAAAAAAGAGTATTTTAATTTGGAAAGTGAGTTAAATTTGCGTAAAAAGAATAATTAAGGGTGAAAGCACAAATTTGTGTCACCCTTTTATAAAGGCAAAGGCTAACAAAAGTATAACTATTCAACTTCAATAAAATAAAACAAGGATTATTATTTAGATTTTGAAAATTATAGTCCATTGTCCTAATAGCAACAAATTTGCATAATGTTAAACATTGACAGTAAAAAATCTCACATGACATCCACACAAGTATGACACTAGGATTTAATGTGGAAAGATAATTTGGGAAAAAACACTAGTAACATGTCACCAATTTTTTATTCATCTAAAGTGGCTTTGTTAGGAGCCAGCCCCATTAAAAGTTACAAAACACATTGTTAAATGTGACCTTGTTAAAGGATTTAATCACCCTATTAGGAGTGGTCTTGTCAAAGGACTTGAGAAAACTCCATTACAATGTCACCTTGATTAAAGGGTTTACTTATGACTATTATGTCAATCTTGATTAAAAGATTTCAATACTGATACAATGGTTAGAAAGTAATAATAGGTTTGATCTAACAAATACAACTCACTTTGCAAATACAAATCACAGTTCGGTTCACATGTTGATTCACTAATTGGCCTCCATTTTCATCTCTATCTCTGATCTTCTTGGCACTCCTTCAAGTAATCACTCTGCACCTCTTCACAACACTTCTCAACCTCCTACTCAAGTTTTCCAATCAATATCATCAACAACTACTCCAACCTTATTAGGTCTTCACCAACTTTTCTAACCTCTTCAGTTTATCCCTCACACCTCCTTAAATAGGTAATTATAATATTTTGCCTCTTAAAAATGACCATAGATCTTAGGGTTTTATCAAATTCATCAAATCCTCCCATCATTTCATCTCCTCTTTTCTCTTTTAGAAATTTCTCCAAACTTCTCTTTGAATTTTTGCGTGGAAAATTTCAAACACGGCTTCCCTTGAATTAAATGTTCCAGCTCATTCATCCTTATCTTCAACACACTTTACATGTATTCCAAGAAATCAAAAATGTTAGCTAGAAATCACTATTTCCTCATATTTTGTCAAATGTTGTCTCTAAAAAAATGCTATGTTCTGACACTCAGTCATCACTAGGTTAATCTATCGCTACTAACTTGTCTATTTAGCACATATATTTTCACTCGACCAATGCTGATACTCAATTGACACTATATTTTCTTAGCTTATACTGGTGCTTAGTAAACTCTAGCATCACTCAACATAAACTTCAAGTTCCTTAATTTCCTACTCTTTTTCTTCTTCACTTGTAGCATGATTAAACAATCACTTTACCTTGTTAAAGTCCAACTAATCACGTGCCCATTTTAGTTCCTCATAACTCAACCTTTCCTCTAGGTTCTTTTTGTTATGTCCTTTTCAAATCCTCTTCATCAATCGTATCTTGATATGACACTCTAATGAGATAGAAAACTATCTTACCAATAAGGTTTGACATCAATGACAACATAACAATTATCCCAATTGTAGTTTCCAAAACTTGATGGTTGGTAATAATTTGAATAGATATTGATAAATGGATATTTATTATGATTAACCATGTTCATAAGGATTATCATATATCAATGTGTGGCTTCAAGGAGTATCATATTTTTGGTATTGGTTGAAAGATATTTTAGGACTAATCTTTGGAATGTTATCACCTTAGTCTTTGTGACTTCTAGGAGTTGGGTTTTAGGGGAGAAGGGTGAAGTTCCTCTCCAACGTAGGTCTTACTAGGAGGTAATAGAGTTTGAAACTTTAGATTTTAAGTGCAATGAAGCAAGTATACGTGATGATTAAATATTTATTGATGTAGCTAGAAATATAGGTTTCATTAAGTCAAATACTATAATGTTAAATTATGTGGTTATTTACTAGTTAGATCATATAAATTTGATGATGTCTTTTGATAAACTGTGACATGTTTTGCATTCAATGAGATTGGGTTAATTTTCTAGGATGATTGCCTATATTTTTTAGACATTGTACCTTATATGTTGATGGAATTTTATAGATATTTGAATTGACATGTGCTTTTATTTCCAGAAATTATTTATTTTATTTTATTTAATTTAAATGTTTAATATGAAGGTGATTATATGTTGTTATGTTGTACTACACTCTTGATTTCCATGGATCACTTGTGGGTGCTAGTACAAAGTGAGATGGAGCAATAGTCATTTGCTTGTGATATCTACATTGTGTCCTACTCTCCTTCATTTTGATTATCTATATGTGCTTCAACTATTTATATATCATGATTGTTTTCTTTTGATGTTTATATGTTTACTAAATAGGTACCAGATACATTCATCCTAAATTTTAGGAATTGAGTGTGTATCGTTGGTAGTGGGCACAAGAGATAGTAGTTTTAACCTTTCATTTTGAGCCAAAATCATCCTTGTATGGACAATATATCCATAATTGATTATTAAATTATCCCTTCGATATGTGGTTAGTAAATTTGGATTCATTATGAATTTGTGAAAGACTAGTGGTGTGTCTATGCATTAGATTTTCCATAGTTATCACGAAAGAGGATTTTACTAATAATGATTTTTTAAAGGCAAAAATGGACTAACCACTATATTAAATTGATTTGATGACTCAACCAAGAAAGAACCAGTAAAGAACCTAACATCGTTGTTTGACACACATAGATAATATCATAAAAAATACCTACACATACACTGGAATGGCTTCAAGCTTACCCATTACGTAGATTTTTATCAATTAAAATCAATCTATGGATCTCATTGTCCTTAGTAATTATATCAACTAGATTTAAAGATACGATATTCAAGTCGTCACATCCTATATTTGCTAAATAATCTGCTAAGGCATTACCTTCATGAAGAGTGTGTGAAATGTAAACCTATTCAAAAGAATCTAATAGTTGCCAAAATTGTTATAAAATATATCCTAACCGCCAATTTTGTGATTCTCTTTTGCTATAGGCATTGATAATAACCATAGAATCACCTTCCACCTGAATATTTTGAAAACCACCATGTTTTGTAAAGACTAATCCATCAAATAGAGCATGAGCTTCAGCCATGTTGTTTGCACCTTGAGGAAGGGAAGAAGATTTAACAGCTAACATTTCTCCATGATGATCTCTAATGCATACTTCTACACTTGACATTCTAGGATTACTACAAGAAGAACCATCAAAATTGATTTTAGGAAGCCCAAGGATAGGGGGTTGCCATTTTTATTAATAATGTTAAATTTGATTACTATATATTCATTTTATTTTCTTGCAATTTTGTTAGAGTTAATCCATTGAATTGAAATTGATTAAATTAACCTAGGTAAAGTTTGTGTTAATTCTTGCCTTAAGTTATTTTATTTTAGACTCTTTTTTCTTCTGTTGGGGGGTGGGGGTGTGCAAAAGTGACTTTTGATGAGAAATTAGAATTCATTTCTCTTTCTTTTAAGTTTTGGAGAAAAAAAATTGAGCAAACCATCTTTTGAGAAATTTGAAGATTTTCTTATTAGGTTTGATCTAGTTGTTGAATTCTTGTGTGGAGTGGTTCATTGAATTCATGTCGAAATTGCTCCCCTTCATAGAAATTGTCAATTGGTTTTGTGATGACTTTATTTATTCCTCTCCATTTCATGTTTTTTTTTCCATTTGAGAGGTAGGGCTCTTCATTGCTCTCATGTTTCTTTGTTTGATTGCATTTAGATTATTGCAATTGATATGTGGGCTATATTTATGCTTTCTACCCACTTATTTGAGATCTTTCCATGCCCAATCGAGTTTGTATTAATTTCATGTCTTGAAATATACATTTATATTTCGTTATGCTGCTAGAATTTTGTGAAGTGGCCAAAAGTAGAGTTTTATTTGATAAGTGTGTTTTTGGGTACATTTAGACCAATAAATTTTATTTTTTGTAGCTAAATTGCAAGGTTCTTTTACCCTTTTTTACTGCATCATTTTGGGTGCCCTCCTGAACTATCCATATGCCATTTTTGTCATGATTTAGAATTTAAGGTTGATAGTCTTTGCTTCAAAGAGTACGTTGGTAAAATAAGAATATTCATAGGACATTTCAAGAATTTCATATCTTGGGTTGAAATTTCTCTTTCAAGTTAAAATGTTGATTTTTGAACCCTTGTCAAATTTCACCAGAATTTTTTATTTTTATGAGCTTGAGATCCCCATTGAAATTTGGGGATGTGGCTGTTGTCTTGGATCATTTACGGATGCTTGTATCCCACATTTTTTTATGTTTGACCATCTTTAGATCCATTCTCTTAGTAATGAGACCAATACAATTTGATTGTGATTTATGTTCTTCCCTTGGGTTCTTGTGTATTTTACGGATGCTTTGGTTTTTCTTTGGATTTTAGCTACGTGGGTTGAGAATGAGTCTTGGGAGATTAGTTAAGATACTCCTACTTAATGGTATATCAAGAGACCCATACTCCTAACTTGAAACTAATTGATTTTCTTATTGTATTTCATTTTAGAACCTTGTTTGAACCTTCTATACTCTCTTGGTTGTTATTTAAATTACTTTTTCCTTTGTTGGAACACTTTATGTTTGAGGATGATCTTGCATGGATGTGTAGATATAGGGTGTTAATACAACATCCAAGTATATAGTTGAGCTATGCTCCTATTTCAAGGTCTAAGTGACCCATACTCTTGATATTGAGACCAATTGAGTTACCATGTCTTTTATGGTTTTTGTGACTTTTGAGTCTTTCTTGATTTATGTCTTGTTGTATTATTTTGGGTTTGTGCCTTATTGTTGTAATGGGGTAAAAGTACAAAGTTGTGTCACCTTTCAGGATGACTTATCAGAACAATTGAATTTGGGTATTTCTATCTAAAATTTATTTGTTTTCAAACATATGATCTAGATAAGTTCACTCTAGCTAAGTTATATATGGTTTCACACTTTTCCAATTGTAAATGTCTAATAAATGCATGCTTTATACTAGTTTGTATCTAATTACTAAAGAAAAAAATTATTTTAGAAAATTGATGTTTCAATAACTCTTACTATTTTTTATGGCATTTTTTTAATAACATATAAACACTATTTATAGAGCTCAAAGTCAAGAATATTCTCATATATATTTTATAGTGTTCTTATTAGATGTAGTATATTGTAATTAAAAAATTCTAAAAGTATGTATTTTAACCCTCAAGAAGATGTCAATTTTGAGAAAGAAAAAAATACTAAATCATATTAAAAAAATTAAAAATCATATGATGTTCTAGAGGAAAGATTCCTCTTCTTGAATGTATAATTTTTCTTTTGGTTAGAATAGAAAACTATCGATGAAAACTATTGATTAAATTATGTGAGTTGAAATTTGAATCGTTATAAAAGATAAAATATAGGTCTAAAGCCAATTTTAATTTTTGATTGTTCTAGCTGTATATGTTATCTATAACATAATCTAAGATCAAAGAGAAACAAGTTTATTTCCAAATGCTTTTGTGGTGGGAACTAGGCCCCTAATTTTTTAGCGTTTTTTAGCAACTAAAGATTTGACTTTAATAATTAGGAAAATATATCAATTCTTATTCCAAATAATTATTAAAAATTATATTCCTAAACTTCATCTATTTCTACACATTTCATTAGTTTACTTCATTTTCAAATTCTAAATAATACTACCAATTTTATGTCATTGAAGGTAAACAATTATACTTTTGTTAGCCTCATCCTTTATAAAAGGGTGACACATGTTTGTGCTTTTACCCAATGAGATGATCCTAGTTGGTCTTTATTAGTGGAGTGGAGTGGCTCTCTAAGGTGGGTTGGGACACAAAGGGGTCCTAGAGTATCCCTTGGTGTAGTTATTAATAAGTGAGAACTAACTAAGGACTAAGATTAAACTTGATGAAAATATACAAAGAGACTACCTTCTCATCATTTGAGGGCATTGATATGGTGAGTCCTTGGCTTTCCCTCTACAGATGGTGATATTTCTTAGTAGAGTTTTCTTAATGAGAGAAGGATTTCTAGAAGCAACATGGGCAACCATGTGCCATGTGATAAGACTCCCACTCTTG
This sequence comes from Cupressus sempervirens, assembly GCA_028749045.1. Lineage (NCBI taxonomy): Eukaryota > Viridiplantae > Streptophyta > Pinopsida > Cupressales > Cupressaceae > Cupressus > Cupressus sempervirens. Next base: position 687,089,889 of record CM053792.1, on the reverse strand, counting down.
AGTCTCTTCACTTAGCCTTTGTTAGCATTCAGTACTGACCTTGACGTTCTTTTGGTGTACTTGGCATGGACTTTGGATGTAGGTCCACATGTTGAGTATTCTCCATGATTTACTATATATATTTTAATTTATGTATATTGCATTAGGTTATGGCACCCTCCATTGAGTTTATGGATTTTCTTGGTGTGTGTGTTATCCACCCTTGTCTTGAGTAATTTCATTATGCTCATGGTCAGGATACTATCTCCATGAGCATAGAGGGTTGGGCCTATGGGTTCTATATGGTTCGGAGGCATTGCTAAATATATCACTATTGAGGACCAGTGAATAGGGATGGGCTTCCTCTAGCTATGAGACTTGGAGCTTCCATGCTCACAGTTTCATTATAGAGTTACTTGATGGTATACATGTATATTTAATGTTGTAGATATTGATATTGAGATATAAATTTGTATGTTTAAGCTTTCATTTATGCATTGGTATAATTGAGTGACTATTGCCTCGATATGTGTGCATCTAATTGTCCCTAGTATGGAGGTTATTGTCTCTTAGTTATACCTTGGTTGTATCTTATTTTTAGTGTTTACTTCATAAATTTTTATCTTAATTTTATAGAATGTCATTTTCACTTGACGATTCTCATCCACATCATCTCTAGTTTGAGAATTCAAATGCATTTCAACAGATCATCATTTATGTTTTGGCATTTGCATAATTTTTCATCTATATTTTTTCATCTATGTAAATAGAAATTTGCATGTGTGATTTGTAATCTACAACCTCATTGAACTATGTTATTTTGGTGTTTACCACTTTATTTGGCATCTATGTAGTTTTCCATCTCTATAGTTTGGTGTTTGTGTTTTGTTGTCTATGCAGTTTGTCATCTTTTCCTATCATATGTTGTCTCCTCTTTTTGATGGAGGATGATTTATTTGAGCCATTTGAGTTCATTCCTAGGATGCTTAGTGTGTCCTACAGACCTAATTCAAGACCATGACAATGTACAAAATATATATCATTTAAGTTTCTTATACTTAAGATACATTTTATATAAATAGTTAAATTCTTCTGAGTGGGGTTTCATCCCTCTAGGTATTAAGATAAAGATTCTAGATACTAGAAGTTTTTAGAGTTAGCCAGATTTTAGGATTTCAAACTTAGTCAAATTTTAGGTTTTAGCTTTTGATGTTCAACATGGTTTATTTTGGCTTATGCATGATAGTTTAAGGGTCATTGCTATTGGTATTGATTATGTTGTGGTTAGTTGGGGATGAACTTATATGGTTAACCATGTTAGGAATATTTACTTTTGGCTTAAAATAAATATTTTGCTTGGGTTAGATAGTGCATTATCTATCTCTTGTGATTTGTGGATGTTTATCTAGATTTCGTGTAGTGCTATTGGAACTTTTTGTTCTTCATTATGAGTACTTAGTTGGTGCCTTGGGAATCTTTGGAAGTGTTAGAAAGACTTTTGGTTGTATTTTTTAACATGGTGTTATACCATGTTCCTTGAAATTCTATCTTGTGTTGATTCTTAATCATTGCACTTGGTTACTCTACATCGAAGTAGATAACTTATATTAAGAAAAAATTATTTAGTACATATGTTATTCTTTCATTTTGATGATCTTTAGGTAGATCTTTACACAACAACTAGAACATTTAGTGGCAAATAATAGGTGATTTGATTGGTTTATCAAACTAATGATGAATGTAGTGATGCAATCAAAGGATGGTGTTTATAAGATAGTGAGGCCAATAGTTATGATAGAAACTTATTAGCATTATAGGTAATGGAGTTCTAGGATGGAAAGGTGACAAGTAAAAAAATTAGCATGGATAGGTGATCGATGAAACTGTGATAGACAAATTAAAGAAGAAAGAGCTCTTGAGTGAAGATGGATCATCTACTAATTAGTAATAGTTGTTAAGGCTATGATGAATTTGGATGAGTCAATCATTATCTAGTGACATAGATGTACATGTGGGGGTGATTATTTGACATTACAATAATTAAGAATAGTGTATCTATAAGGTTCTAGAGGAAGCATCTAATAGGTAAAAAAATATTTCACCTTTGGAAAAAAATTCTATGAATTAGTTGGAGTGATCGTGTAAGTGGGTCATAACATACAATATTGTCTTACATATGGAGGTTGGAGTTGAGTTGTATATTTGAATTTCACAATAGTGATACATTTAGGGTTTGGTTAAGTTGATGAAAATGAAAAACTATTATAAACAAGTGAAAGATGAACAAGTTTGATATTGTTGATGATGGTCCACTTTGTGTGGTCATGAAGTAGAAGGTGTAATCCATCCAGGAAGACAAGAAGTGTATTGAGAAATGAGTTTAATCTTAAGTGGATCTAATCCTGGGCTCAGGTAGTGTTGTTACACAAATCATTTTTTTTTATTCCCTAACAATCATAATAGGTGAAATCCCTTAACCTAGTGGGTCCTTACATGTCCTTATGGTAAATCCTTTGATAGGGTGACACTTTAGTTAATGTTTAAAGTTTTTTAACAAGGCTACTGCTAATAGGTTATAGCTCCTAACAAGGGTACAAGTAAATCCCCTATAGGGTTGCAATTAACAAGGTTAAGCTCCTAATTGGGTATACTTTAGAAGAGTGAAATTATTTGTAGGTATTAATTCCCATCATTATTTTGATCCAAGTTGAGTTTTTGGGCAACCAAAATATTTGTGTTAAATGTGTGAATGATTTCATGTGATAGAATCTTTGATTTTTTTCTATTAAATTATTAATAGGTTAAAGGTTAAAAAAAGGAAAACTTTAAGAAATACCCTTTTGCAAAAAAGTATAAAATTTTGGCGAATCAAACATTAGTTGAGGGGGAAAAATTAATTTCTCTTGGCAATTTTTATCTTTAAAGTAAGAATTTTTAAAATTTTATTGGCGATTTTTTTCAAGCATATGAAAATTCTATAAAATCATTGTGAATCTTTTATTATTTATGAAAATCATGGATAAAAGTAAACATACCTAGAAACTATGATTTTATTATTATTATATGGAGCCAAATTAATTATAAAACTTGAAGGTTAAATTTAGCTCACTTTTATCATTAAAATTTCCCACTAAATTATTGAATAATGTTTATCCCCACCCAACCTGATCCATGCTATGATGAGTGAAAGATGTAGGACCAAGTATTGTGCATGTACTACCCATCCTTCTAACTACCCTACCCATTGAATGCATCTACCCTTTTCCCTCCCACCTCCCCCTCTCTAGAATTGAGGTAGAACTTGGGGGGCTGATGATTGTATTGTTTACTTAGTTGCCTACCATTTTCTTTTGGGGGTAGCACATCTATCCTTTATAATTGTTAGATGATCCTAAATCAATGGCCTATATCCTATTTTGGGCCAAACTTTTAAAATAATACCAAGTTTTAAAGAAAGTCCCCAAAATAAAGACGTGTCTCCAATGAAATCAATGTTGGGCTGAATTATGAAAGGATACAAAGTTTTAGGGAAAGCCTCTAGTATAAAGATACATGCAAAATATACTAGTTACTTAATGTATAACCTAAGTTAAATTATTACCAAATATTGGCAAATATGACCATCGATTAAGACAAGCCTTGAAAACTATAGGCAAAAAATATTTAATTTACCACATGGAAAAATTAGAATCCATTGGCGAAGTCATCACTAAAAGAAAAAAATACTTCTATATTATTATTGGCAATCAACCTAAGCATGGGATATTTTTTGTAAAGTGTAAGTGACATGGCCACCCCAAAAGTGCAAAAAAAAAGCCAATTTTGGGTTCCCTAATGAGTGAGATTATCCAATTGGAAAATATTAGCCACTAAAGTTATCCTTACCTTAAAGATGCAAAAATCAATGATTGTTTGGTTGATTACTAATTCACCCACCCGCACTTCTACAACTCCCCTCCCCCCCCACAACAACCACCACCCCCCTCTTAGTAATTTAATAACTTAGGACAAAAAAACCCTTGGACGAATACTTGAAATCTTAATTAGTCAAATAATATAATATTCTTGTTTCAATTAGTGATTTTTTATTATATTTTTAATATTCATAGATTAGTTACTCAATTTATTTAAAGTCCTATATGAATAAATCAATCTGAAACCTATTATATAGGAAAGAAAATTATATTTAACAACATTATGGAAGTCTTTCTATTAAACTCAAATAGACAACTATAATAATCTCACTAGAAAGATAAATGCTCATCAATGTGGCACTTGGTTCATTTATCTAGAATCTAGTGGTCCAATATGTACCTTGCAATGTAATATCAAATATTTTCAAAACTTGAATGGATATAATACAAAGTATAATCCTAACATACTCCTGGTACTCTTTTACCCACATGAAAATGAAATCTTTTTTGGTACAATAATGAGTGCAATTGTATAAAATATAAAATTGAATCAAATTCAACAAGCTTATGATGATGTTAGTCAATGTCAAGTACTTCCATTATACTAGTCTTATTATTGATTGAAAACATAATTTTTATAATCAATATTTATATATAGTTAAGTAATTCTATGAATTATATTTTTGACAATTATAAATGAGCTATCCAATTTGCAAATTAATCCATTAATACATCATTTGGACGTTAATATTAAAAAATAATATTATTATAGGAAAAACAATAATGTTTGATTACATTAAAGAAATCTTACTATTAGACTAATCTTTCTCTAAAGACAAGTACTCGCACTAAGAGACACATGCTAAGAGACACATGCTAAGAGACACATGCTTCATTCATATATATACAACTTGTGGTCCAACATGTACTTTGTGGCCTAATATCAAACATTACTCAAAACTTGAAGTGACACGATATAAAATATAGTCCTAGTTTGGTCCTTGCATTCACTACTTAAAATATTGGTCATCTTGAAAATGACATCTTTTAGGTACAATAATGAACAAAGCCCTATTTTAAATAAATTCAAATACCTTATAAAGATGTTATTATCAACATCAACTTCAACTATATTAATCTTATTGCAAAGACAAATCCTTAGTGCTAGATTATAGTAGTCGCATTAACATATAGACACCTTGTGGTCCCATATGTACATTGTGATCTAATATCATCTACTTTTCAATAATTTAGTGGACACACTATAGAATATTAAGAGTGGTCCTCATACTTACTACTAATATTATTGACAACCTTAAATATGGCATCTTTTGAGTACAATAATGAAAGAAATTTTAAAAAAGAAATTCAAATTCAAAGTCTACATCATCATAGTGCTACTACCAATCTCAACTTTAACTATATTAATCTTATTGTAAAGGTGAATACTTACTGAGAAAAGTTACTTGGTAGCTGTCGAGGCTAACTTCACACACCTACAATTCCTAATCAGCATATCAATATTTGTCAATTTTTTTATGAACCTACATGTGTGAGTGAAGAGCTTAAAGCTAACCTTTCAACTTTCTCACATTTACGGAGCTCATTGTAGAACTCATAAAATGTGAGGTGGTAAAAATGTCATTTTAAAATGTTTGCCCAATACCTACCACTAAGACTCCCCAATAGTTGCTCACCTAAAAAAATTAGTACTTTTGCACAAATGTACCAATCAACAACCACTAAAACTTAAGCTATTAGTACATGTGTCATCATTTTTTGAAGATTTTTATAATGATAATTGAAGAAAGGTAGCTGGAAGGTGGACACGGCAGCAGTACATGGGAGGCAATTACTTCATTTCCCTCCTAGTCTAATTTTTTTACATTAGCATATAGAGACCTTATGGCTTACCATCCAATATCAAACACGTTTCTCAATTTGAATGGGTACTTATAAGGCAATGCAAGAGAATAGGAACGTGCTCCTTGTACTCAATTCTAATAACATTACTCATTTCTCGAACGACATCCTTCACGTATAGTATTGGGTTGAGCTCCATTTAAGAGAATATTCTATCTACTCACATGCGTTCCTTACAGTGAGAAAATGGGAAGGAAAAAAATAGAGATCAAGAAAATAGAGAATCCTTAAAAAAAGCAGCTTACCTTCTGCAAAAGGAGAGTAGGTCTAATAAAGAAAGTTTGAGAACTTTTTATTTTATGTTCTCTTGACGCTACCTTCATAATTTTCACCAGTAATGGAAAATTATTCACAGAGCCTGAAATTTCTACACAGTAATATGTTTGAATTATAATTTTTTTTGTATGCATATTTCCATCTAATTTGTTTTGTATGCATATTTCTATCTAATTTGAAAAAAATCATCTTTCTTGAAACTATTTTAATTTCAATATTACTCTATCTGTTTTACTGATTGAAAAAATTATATGTAGTTATATTTATTTATATATTTTAGACTCAAAAATATATTTGAAAGGTAGTTTATGGATTTGATTGATTAGTATTTTTTAGTTACAATGTTTCTTTTCATATTACATTATCTATCCTTAGGATGCAAGAGAGATAAAAGGAAGAAATATATTGTCAATTGCACATCTCCAATCTACATCTGTAATGTTTTTCTTTCTTTTTTGCTCTTTTCATCATGAATCATGTGATATGATCAAAGCATTGATGTTAAAAAATACTATAGGATAAAATCCAAAAACTATTTAACAAATTTAAATAGATTGTAGAAACTTGACAACTTTGAAATAATGTATGGTAAGTTAAATTATGATATTGCTATTAAAATTTAATTTTATATTATTTTTAAAGTTGAATGACTTTGAATGTGAATAGATTGGAACAGATTATAGAAAGATGCAATATAAAGAAAAGAAGATTTCATGAGCAAGGAGCTGGTAAAAATAAATAGATTTTAGTTCATGTTGTATATTATAATGGTTAAAGAAAAAAAAGAAAAAAATTAATAATTATGTATGAAAACTAAATTTTGTTCTTGAATTTTGACCTAATTTACGACCAAATGTACAGAGTAATTGCGCCGAGAGGCATTCTATACAATGGTAGCACAAATGCCCAACACAGGAATATGCCAAGATTCCTTGTCAATAAAAAAGAAATGGTAGGAGTTACAAACTTCTAAATTAAATATTAAATTATTAAATCATAAAATAAAAAATACACCCGAAATAATAGCTGGCCAAAATAATAGGATGCCAAATGGAGGCCGAAATAATAGGCCCAAAAAAATAGGCTCGAAAAAGTAGGACCCAAAAAATATTAGGGCCCGAAAAATAGGGGCAAACCAATTTCAATATGATTTATTTTTTTGTTAAATATAATATTGCATGTAGATTCATGCTTCTTTTTTGTGCAGAGTGGGGGAATTTGAAATAAATTCTTGGAATGTGAAGAGATGTCTGTTGGGGGAGATGAGGAGTCTCTCACAAGCTATAAAACAAAGGCTCCTCATTTCATTTTCATTTTATGCTTTTGTAGGAAGGAAGAGGTGGAGATTATTGGAGGATTAGATTGGAGTTTTTGAATAGGAATAGATTGAAGTTTTGGAGTAATTTTTTTGTTAGTGAGATTTTTATTTTCTATTTAGATTTAGATGTAGACATGATTCAGATTCAAAATTAGTTATAATATTCTACTTTGATTTAGATTTCAATTTCAATTAGTTCCATTTAGATTTCTAGAATTATATTCGAAATTGTTTATGCTTACATTTAATAGTTTAATCTTGCATGTTTGATTTAGATTTAGATTTGCATTCAAAATATTTTGAGTTATATATTTTATAATACTTTTCATTTGCATATTTTAAAAGTGCATGTTTCAAATTAGTTTTAGAGTTGCATGTTTCATATTAGTTTTAGATTTACATATTTCAAAATAGTTTTAGTTTGCATGTTTTAGATTTGAATGTTTCATAATAGTTTTACATTTGCATGTTTCAAAGTATTTATATTTTTATGTTTCAAAGTATAATTTTATCATTTATGTGGATGACAATGTCACCATATCAATACAATTTATATTTTTATTAAAGATAATGATTTATTTAAAGTACACGAATCATATATTTAGTATATATTATATCATTATTAGATTGTAAAATATAGAAAATTTCTTCAAATAATTATGCCGAGAGGCGTTCTATACAATGGCAGCACAAATGCCCAACACAGGAATATGCCAAGATTCCTTGTCAATAAAAAAGAAATGGTAGGAGTTACAAACTTCTAAATTAAATATTAAATTATTAAATCATAAAATAAAAAATACACCTGAAATAATAGCTGGTTGAAATAATAGGATGCCAAATGGAGGCCGAAATAATAGGCCTAAAAAAATAGGGCCGAAAAAAGTAGGACCCGAAAAAATAGAGCCAAAAAATATGCCCCTAAAAAATAGGGCCCAAAAAAATAGGGGCAAACCAATTTCAATATGATTTATTTTTTTGTTAAATATAATATTGCATGCAGATTCATGCTTCTTTTTTGTGCAGAGTGGGGGAATTTGAAATAAATTCTTGGAATGTGAAGAGATGCCTGTTGGGGGAGATGAGGAGTCTCTCACAAGCTATAAAACAAAGGCTCCTCATTTCATTTTCATTTTATGTTTTTGCAGGAAGGAAGAGGTGGAGATTATTGGAGGATTAGATTGGAGTTTTTGAACAGGAATAGATTGAAGTTTTGGAGTAATTTTTTTGCTGGTGAGATTTCTATTTTCTATTTAGATTTAGATGTAGACATGATTCACATTCAAAATTAGTTATAATATTCTACTTTGATTTAGATTTCAATTTCAATTAGTTCCATTTAGATTTCTAGAATTATATTCGAAATTGTTTATGCTTACATTTAATAGTTTAATCTTGCATGTTTGATTTAGATTTAGATTTTCATTCAAAATCTTTTGAGTTATATATTTTATAATACTTTTCATTTGCATATTTTAAAAGTGCATGTTTCAAATTAGTTTTAGATTTGCATGTTTCATATTAGTTTTAGATTTACATATTTCAAAATAGTTTTAGTTTGCATGTTTTAGATTTGAATGTTTCATAATAGTTTTACATTTGCATGTTTCAAAGTATTTATATTTTCATTTTTCAAAGTATAATTTTATCATTTATGTGGATGACAATCTCACCATATCAATACAATTTATTTTTTATTAAAGATAATGATTTATTTAAAGTACATGAATCATATATTTAGTATATATTTTATTATTATTAGATTGTAAAATATAGAAAATTTCTCCAAATAATTACGCCGAGAGGTGTTCTATACAATGGTAGCACAAATGCCCAACACAGGAATATGCCAAGATTCTTTGTCAATAAAAAGGAAATGGTAGGAGTTACAAACTTCTAAATTAAATATTAAATTATTAAATCATAAAATAAAAAATACACCCAAAATAATAGCTGGCTGAAATAATAGGATGCCAAATGGAGGCCAAAATAATAGGCTCGAAAAAATAGGGCCCGAAAAAGTAGGACCCGAAAAATAGGCCCAAAAGATATGCCCCTAAAAAATAGGGCCCGAGAAAATAGGGGCAAACCAATTTCAATATGATTTATTTTTTTGTTAAATATAATATTGCATGTAGATTCATGCTTCTTTTTTGTGCGGAGTGGGGGAATTTGAAATAAATTCTTGGAATGTGAAGAGATGTCTGTTGGGGGAGATGAGGAGTCTCTCACAAGCTATAAAACAAAGGCTCCTCATTTCATTTTCATTTTATGTTTTTTGTAGGAAGGAAGAGGTGGAGATTATTGGAGGATTAGATTGGAGTTTTTGAACAGGAATAGATTGAAGTTTTGGAGTAATTTTTTTGCTGGTGAGATTTCTATTTTCTATTTAGATTTAGATGTAGACATGATTCAGATTCAAAATTAGTTATAATATTCTACTTTGATTTAGATTTCAATTTCAATTAGTTCCATTTAGATTTCTAGAATTATATTCGAAATTGTTTATGCTTACATTTAATAGTTTAATCTTGCATGTTTGATTTAGATTTAGATTTGCATTCAAAATATTTTAAGTTATATATTTTATAATACTTTTCATTTGCATATTTTAAAAGTGCATGTTTCAAATTAGTTTTAGATTTGCATGTTTCATATTAGTTTTAGATTTACATATTTCAAAATAGTTTTAGTTTGCATGTTTTAGATTTGAATGTTTCATAATAGTTTTACATTTGCATGTTTCAAAGTATTTATATTTTTATGTTTCAAAGTATAATTTTATCATTTATGTGGATGACAATGTCACCATATCAATACAATTTATATTTTATTAAAGATAATGATTTATTAAAGTACATGAATCATATATTTAGTATATATTTTATCATTATTAGATTGTAAAATATAGAAAATTTCTCCAAATAATAGTTGGCCAAAATCATATGAAGCCAAATGGATGCTAAAATAATAGGGCTTAATAAAAGGGGCCAAAATAGGACCCGAAAAAATATGGCCAAAAAAATAGGGCTTAAATAATTTCATTAAATTTTTAAATATATAATATTTTCTTTTTGTTAAATTTATTTTTGCATGCACATTCATGCTTATTTTTTGTGGGGAGTGGGGGAATTTGAAATCAATTCATGGAATGTCAAAAGACATCTATTAGGGGATATGAGGAGTCTCTCATGGGTTATAAAACAAATGCTTCACATTTCATTTTCATTTTGTGTTTTTATAGGGAGGAAGAGGTGGAGATTATTAGAGTGGATTAGAGTTTTTGAAGAGGAGTAGATTAAAGTTTTGGAGTAATTTTTTGCATGTGAGATTTCTATTTTTAATTTAGTTTTGCATTTAGATTTAGATTTAGTTATGTATTTAGATTTAAATGTAGATTTAATTTCAAAATTAGTTATACTTTAGCCTTGCATGGTTGATTTAGATTTAGAATTCAAATTGAATAAAAATCTATTTGATTTAGATATTTGATAATACATTTCATTTGCACATTTTTAAAGTGCATGTTTCAATTTAGAATAATATTTGCATATTTCATATTAGTTTTAGATTTTCATACTTTAAAATGGTTTTGGTTTTTATGTTTTAGATTTGTATGTTTCATAACAGTTTTATATTTGCATGTTTCAAACTATTTATGTTTTTCATGTTTCATAATTATATTTTATCATTAATGTGGATGGTAAGGTCACCTTATCAATAAAATTTGTATTTTATTAAATTGAATGATTAATTTAAAATAAACAAATCATATACTTAGTTTATATTTTATCATTATTTAATTAGATTAATTATGTGTTTTATTTAAATATTTTTCACAGTATATATAATTTTTTTAATTAATATTTATGTTTGTAATGTTTGAAAAGTGGAAGACAATGCCACCAAATTTCAAGCATTACAATCAAACTATTTCATTTGAAATATATTACTAGGTGTAGTTAGAGAGTAGAGAGAGAGAGAGAGAGAGAGGGGGGGGGAGATTACATTATTAAAAAGATTAATAACTTGTATCACAATAGCACTAATCATGGGCACTATAATAGAACTAACCCACATGAAAATTTAATCTAACAATTACCCTAACACTAAGATAAACTATAATAATAGCACTAACATCAACTATAATATGATTAATAACCTAAAAATAACCTTAACTACAATAATAACACAAATCCTAACTCTAACTCTAACTCTGACTCTAAATCTAACCCTAAACCTAACCCTAACCCTAACCCTAACCTTAACCCTAACCCTAACCCTAACTCTAACTCTAATTCTACCCTTGATCCTAACCTTTAACTCTTTATAACCCTAACTCTATACCTAATTCTAACCCTAACCCTAAGCCTTACTATAACCCTAATCCTAACTATTATTCTAACTCTAATGCTAATTCTAACCCTAAAGCTAACCCTAATTTTAACCCATATTCAAACACTAACCCTAACTCTAACTCCAACTCTATCTCTAACCCTAACCCTACCCCTAATTCTAACCCTAACACTAACTCTAACTCTAACCCTAACTATAATTATAACTCTAACTCTAATTGTAACCCTAACCCTAACACTAACCCTAACCCCAACCCTAACCCTACCCCTCATCCTAACCCTAACACTATATATAATGCTAATCCTAACCCTAACACTATATTTAACTCTAACCCTAACACTACTTCTAATCCTAACCCCAACCCTAATTCTAACCCTAAATCTAACCATAACTCTAACCCTAACTCCAACTCTATCTCCAATTTTAATTGTAACTCTAACTTTAATTCTAACCCTAACCCTAACCCTAACCCTAGCCTCAATTCTAGCCCTAATTCTAGCACTAACACTAATGCTATCACTAACATTAATTATAACCCTAACCCTAATGCCAACCCTAACTCTAACTGTAACCCTTGTGCTAACCCTAACCCTAATTTTGACCCTAACTCTATCTCTAACCCTTCTTCTAACTCTAATTCTAACTCTAATTCTAGCTCAAACCCTGACTCTAAATCTAACCCTAACCCTAACCCTAATTCTAACCCTAGCTTTATTTGTAACTTTAATTCTATCCCTAAACTAATTCCTACCCTTATCCTAACCCTAAATCTAACTCAATCTCTAACCCTAATTATATTTGTAACCCTAATTCTAACCCTAACCCTAATCTTAACTCTAACTCTAACTGTAGCTCTAATTCTACCCCTAACCCTAACCTATATATCCTTAACTCTAATCCTAATTCTAATCCTAATCCCAATTCTAGCCCTAACCCTAACCTAATTTTAACCCTAACTATAACTCTAATCCTAACTCTAACTCTAACAATAACTCTAATTCTCACCCTAACCCTAACCCTAACCCTAACACTAATTCTAACCCTAACTCTAACTCTAATGCTCATTCTAATCCTAACTCTAATTCTAACCCTAAATCTATCTCTATCTCTTACCCTGACTCTAACTATAACTTTATCTCTAATTCTAACCCTATCCCTAATTCTAACCCTAACTATACCTCTAACTCTAACTCTAATTGTATCCCTAACCCTAACATTAACCCTAACCTTGACTCTAACTCTAAACCTACCCCTAATCCTAACCTTAACAATATATATAACTCTAACTCCAACCCTAACCCTAATTAAATCCTAATCCTAACCCTAACTATAACCCTAACCCTAAATCTAACTAGGTAACTCTAACCCTAACCCTAACTCCAACTCTATCTCTAACTTTAACTCTAACTTGAACTGGGACTCTAACTCTATTTCTAACCCTAACCCTAATCTTGTCCCCAATTCTAACCCTAGATCTAACTCTAACTCTAACTCTTATACTAACACTAACACTATCACTACCTCTAATTTTAACTCTAACTCTAATTGTAACCCTAACCCTAAAGCTAGCCCTAATGCTAACCATAACCCTAACACTAACCCTAACCCTAACTCTAACCCTAATTCTAACCCTAACATTATTTCTAACCCTAAATATAACCATAACCTTAACTCTAACTCTAACTCTATCCCTAAGTGTTTTTATAACTCTAACCCTAACCGTATTTGTAACACTAATTCTAATCCTCGCCCTAATTCTTACCCTTACCCTAACCCTAACCCTAACTCTAACTCTAATCCTAACTATATTTGTAACCCTAATTCTAACCCTAATCCTAATCCTAATTCTAACTCTAATTCTAAATCTAACCCTAACTCTAACCCTAACCCTAAGTCTAGCCCTCACCCTAACAATAGCTCTAATTGTAACCTTAACCCTAACAATAACCCTAAATCTAATCCTAACTCTAATTCAAACCCTATCCCTCACCCTAATTTTAATCCTAACTCTAACTCTAACCCTAACCCTAACCTTTACACTATCCTTAACCCTAAGTCTAACCTTAACTCTGACCTTAACTCTAACTCTAACCCTAACCCTAACACTAACACTAACCTTAATCATAAACATAACTCTACCCCTAACTCTAACCCTAAATCTAACTCTACCATAATTGGACTCTAACCATAACCCTAACTCTAAATTTAATCCTATCTCAAACCTTAACCCTAACCATAACTCTGACCTTAACCTTGACTCAAACCCTAACCCTAACCCTATCCCCACTATAACCCTAACCATAACCATAACCATAACTCTAACCCTAACCTTAACCATGAGCATTACTCTAACCCTAACCTTGACCATAAACATAACTCTACTCCTAACTCTAACCCTAATTCTAACTCTACCATAATTGGACTCTAACCCTAACTATAAGCATAACTCTAACCCTAACCTCAACCATGCGCATAACTCTAACTCTAGATCTGACTCTACCATAATTGGACTCTAACCCTAACCCTAACCTTAATTTTAATCTTGACTCAAATCCTAACCCTATCTCTAACCTTAACCTTGATTCAAACCCTAACCCTAACCCTAACCCTAACCCTAACCCTAGCCTTACTATAACCCTAACCCTAATCATAACCATAACCATAACTCTAACCCTAACATTGAACATGACCATAACTCTAACCCTAACCTTAACCATAAACATAACTCTAATTTGAACCTTAACCATAACTCTAACAATAACCATAATCATAACCCTATCTGTAACCTTAACCATAGCTCAAACTCTAACCCTAACTTCAACCCTAACCCTAATGCTAATTCTAACCCTAATTCTATCCCTAAGGTTAACATTAAATGTAATGGTACCTTTGTCCCTAACCCAAAATCTACTTATGACTATAACATTTTACATTAAAATATCCCAAAAAAAAAAAAAAAAAATTAATCTAAATTAAACTCCTTATATTAAATTTAAAAAAATATTTGACTCAAACCCTAACCCTAACCCTAACCCTATCCCCACTATAACCCTAACCATAACCATAAATATAACTCTAACCCTAACCTTAACCATGAGCATTATTCTAACCCTAACCTTAACCATAAACATAACTCTACCCCTAACTCCAACCCTAATTTTAACTCTACCATAATTTGACTCTAAGCATATCCCTAACCCTAACTATAAGCATAACTCTAACCCTAGCCTTAACCATGAGCATAACTCTAACTCTAGATTTGACTCTACCATAATTGGACTCTAACCCTAACCCTAACCTTAATTTTGATCCTAACTAAAAACCTAACCCTAACTCTAACCTTAACCTTGATTCAAACCATAACCCTATCCCTAACCCTAGCCTTATTATAACCCTAACCCTAATCATAACCATAACCATAACTCTAACCCTAACCTTAACCATGACCATAACTCTAACCCTAACCTCAACCATAAACATAAATATAATCGAAACCTTAACCATAACTCTAACAATAGCCATAACCATAACTCTATCCTTGACCTTAACCATAGCTAAAACCCTAACCCTAAATCCAACCCTAACCCTAATGCTAACCCTAACCCTAATCCTATCCCTAAGGTAAACATTAACTGTAGTGGTAACTTTGTTCCTAACCATATATCTTCGTATGACTATAACATTTTACATTACAATATCACAAAAAATAAAATAAAATTTAATCTAAATTAAACTCCTTATATTAAATTTTAAAAAATATGACTCAAACCCTAACCCTAACCCTATCCCCACTATAACCCTAATCATAACCATAATGATAACTCTAACCCTAACCTTAACCATGAGCATTACTCTAACCCTAACCTTAAACATAAACATAACTCTACCCCTAACTCTAACCCTAATTCTAACTCTACCATCATTGGACTCTAACCCTATCCCTAACCCTAACCTTAACTATAAGCATAACTCTAACACTAACCTTAACCATGAGCATAACTCTAACCCTAGATTTGACTCTACCATAATCAGACTCTAACCCTAACCCTAACCTTAATTTTAATGCTGACTCAAACCGTAACCCTAACTCTAACCTTAACCTTGACTCAAACCTTAACCCTAACCCTAACCTTAGCCTTACTATAACCCTAACACTAACCGTAATCATAACCATAACCATAACTCTAATGCTAACCTTAACCATGACCATAACTCTCACCCTAACCTTAACCATAGCTCAAACCCTAGCCCTAACTCCAACCCTAACCCTAATGCTAACCCTAACCCTAATTCTATCCCTAAGGTTAACATTAACTATAATGGTAACTTTTTCCTTAACCATATATCCACATATGACTATAACATTTTACATTACAATATCCTAAAAATAAAAATATATTTTTAATCTAAATTAAACTCATATTAAATTTAAAAAATAAATTTGAAGCATAATTTTGTAGTAACTTCATACAACTCTAATTAAAAATTAATTAACAATTTTATAGTAACCTTATCAAAATAAAAAATAAAAAGTAAATATTTTTCCTATTGTGCCGTGACTGCCACTAGCTTATATATACCTCTATATATATTACGCCGAGAGTAATCGTTCTCGAGGTGCCTATTTTTATTTTCATAAATCCCAACTTCGATTAAAATAACTTTGGGATTAAATAAAAATAGGCACCTCGAGAACGATTACTCTCGACGTAATATATATAGAGGTATATATAAGCTAGTTCCTTCCATTTCAAAACTTCATTAGATGACAATGAGAAGCTTCGTATGGCTATGAGGTGTGCATTTAGTATTTACTATCTAGTTTAATCATTCATAGACAGTAACAATATTGTGATAGAAATAAAATTTAATGAACTAACAGGCATTTGATGGGGGAGAATCTTGACTAGCTTTCATTGAAGGATCTGGACAATCTTGGAGCTGATCTAAATAATGCATTGTCCAAGGTTAGTTCAAGAAAAGTGAGTACTGTTGAAGCTACTAAAATAATAGTTTGCAATTTATTTGGATATCTTTTTAGAAACCAAAAATACTTCTTTTTGAAGATAAGAGGAAAAATTTCTGATGATGGGTTTTGGAGTTTGATTTATAATCAGAAATAGAAAATTATATACAATCAAAAGTTAAAAATCAGGTATAATAGTATTACGGATTGTGAATGATTTTGATTGTGTAAGTTTTTTCTTGAATATTTTGAATGAAATCAAATTCCATGATCTATCATGAAGAATTTTTTTCTTTAATTTCTTTTTTTCTATTTTTGATGGCAGATCATGATTGATTTGAAATGTTGAGGGGAAAAATTTACATTGTCAGAAAACCATAAATAATGCACTCACACCAATACTATGGATTGTGAATGGTTTTGATCATCTAAGTTTTTCTTTAGCATTTTGGATCGAATTCTATGATCTATCATGATGTTTTTTTTTTTTCCTCCTGTCTCTCTTTTTAGGATGATAGATCATAGAGTCTGATACAAAATATTGAAACAATACTTAAAAATTTCAGAACACAGTCAAAATATCAGAAACCATACACAACAATACTTGACTATGAATAATTTTAATAGTATAGTTCTTTTATTCAATACTCTAGGTCAAACTTTATGATCTATAAGTATAAAGAATTGATCTTCACTTTTTTCTTTCTCAAATTGTCTATGAATCGTGGAGATTAACCAAAAATACTGCATCATGAAAAATAAAATTATCATATCTTTAAAATATTTTCTAACAAATAGTTTACTTACAAATTTCATGATTCTTTGCTCTTTATAGCATGAAATTATGGAACAAGTTAATCAACAAGAAACTCGGGGTTTAAGTGAGGTAATATTTTAGTCTAAGATGTTTCAATTATTTTAGGCCTATGTTTATGTGGATTAAAAGTTTAGTTATGAATGGCCTAGTTTATTTGCATATAAGGCAGCTGGCCAAGTTGATTTAACCCTTCAAACTCCTTCACTTAGTCTGCAAAAGGGAGAAATAAATTTAATAGAAGCTGATCAGTATCTACAGCTTGAACTACATTTGGGGTAAATATAAACTTATTAATATTATGTTTCCTTTTAATTGTTAACAAAATATATTTCAATTAATAAAAGTGATCATACTTAGGTTCGCCATTTTTTATGGCAGATTTGACAGCTTCGGTTTGTAAAGTTGAAGTAGTCAGCTTGGGAAAGGATGAAATTAGCATATCAAATCAATCCTAGAGAGGGAATGAAGTGCTTTGTATAACCACAGACGGATTGTGTTAAGTAGTTTCATTGTGGATAGAATAGTGGAAATTATATAGAATAATTAAGCACATATTTTTCTAGCTAATTGTTGAATGAACACATTTTTTCAGTTGATCGTGCATTGAGCTGATTGTGCATTGTGATGTGTAGGAAGACAATTTTTTTTTTTTTTTTTTTAATAAAAGACAAGTGTTTTTTATTTTAATAATAAGTAGCTTGAATGAAAATATTTAATCTATTTTCCATCAATTGGGTCTATTTGAATTTGTTTTCTATAAATGTTTTGAATTGGTTTAAAATAATGTTTAAGTAGTCACTTAATAAAAATGACAAAGGTTATTTGTATAATGTTGTACTTTCTTTTCAATATACATTGTTCATTGTAAACTATATTTTAGAAAAAAAAAATCAATTAATTATTAAAATATTTTAAATGTAACTGATCCAAACTTATTATTAGAGTTTTTTTTTCAAATTTAAAAATTAGAATTATTATAAAAAGCTTTTGAACCCTCTCTCTCTCTCCCTCCCTCCTAATGTCTCTCTCCCCCCATCCTATACCCCCCTGCCCCCCCCCCCCCCCCCCGCCACTCTCTCTCTCTCTCTCTCTCTCTCTCTCTCTCTCGTAATGCCCCACTCGGGAACTCAAGAGAAATAAACCTAAAATGTTACAATGTTTACTGAATTTTTTTTTATAAAAAAGTTTAAACAACATCAGGATAACATTAATGCAAAAACAATCTAAACATACACATCAAATACACATAATCAATTACAGATTTAGTTTCAATTCCTCAAGGGCTCCTTTATGTTGAATCACATTTAATAATTTTAAATTAATTAGTTTAAGTTTCAAGTACAATGTCTCATGAACATAAAGAAATAAAAAATACATAATCGCATAAGCAAATACATAAGTATACTAATACAATGAATGTACATCCAATAAATAACATCCACTGCACATGTCGCAGGGTATGTGAGAATACATACAATAAATTAGGATACATGATAGCATATATACATCATCTAAAAAGAAGTCTCTGAGATAGGAAATAAGAAAGATAAAGGTACATCTTCTGGAACGAACATCCAACAGCTGGCAATGTAAAGGAAACCTAAATGGTAAGAAGACACTACCTCCCGACCACGTGGTTACCTAGTAGGGCTTCCACTCCCACCATGCAGGGAAGATAATGAACGATCCACAAACGGCTATAAAACATAAAACATTCCTAGGCAAGGTACCCCTAATAGCCAAAACTACCTCAAAGGTAACACATGCTACTCAAGAAGATAAAATAATCCAAAAGTAAGAACACTTAATCCAATACCAACTCCACATAACCAACATCATACATGAACCAAGTATAAACCAAATACCAAGATCATAAGATAAAGTCAACAAAAGATATCCTCCTCAAGTCAATAACCACATGTCAAAAGTACATCATCCATGAATCACCAATCATACTCAATGAAAGTAATAACCATAAAAAACACATCCAATAATAAGTACACCACCAGAGGTACACACAAAATCTATAGAGAAGACTTAGGCTACATACTAGGGAGTGTCATCACATGGCTACTTGAGTTACCCTGGACTAATCTCTTAATAGATCCTAGACCCTCAAGTGTTGAGTTACCCTAGACTGGTTACTCTGAACACCAGACCCTCAACATCACACATATGGAAACCATAAAGCCCTCTCAAGAAGACGAGGCACTCATCTCATTCCCATCCTTAGTCTATACAAGCACTCAAGGCATGGGTGGATCAAATATCTCTAACTTATCTTTTTAGTGTGTTCCCCCCCCCCCCCCCCCCCCCTAAATTTTAATTACTAGATTATCACTTATTACATAACTTGCATTAGGTTACCCTGGCACTGACCACTTTGGGTCCCAGACCCCTATGCAAGCCATTCCCAAAGTCATGTACCTAGACAACCTCTCCTAAGCACATAAAAACACAGTTGTGTCCCATACCACAACAACCATAGATATCAAACTCGGTTCCTTAATAGGCAACCCAGTAATAAGATAGTTCTCCCATCCAAGTACACATTAAAGCTCCACAAGATAAACCTCATAAATATAATCTCCAATATGAATCACAAAACACATCATAACATCTAGCCACATAAATGGTATAACAGAAATCTCACAAAACCTCTGGTGTACATCCTAGACTGGTCAACATCTATTCAACCCGAAAAACCAAAATCATAGACAACACAAGCAAAACCTAGTTTTATTGTTTGCGTTTGTTTTGAAATTACATAATTGGGTTACAAGTAAAGTTTTAGTTTTGTGTTCAATGTATGTTTCAAGTAATAGGTTTTGCAATGAACTCTTACAATCAAGCCAATTCTATATTTAAATAATAACACAACTACCCCTATTTGATTGAGTAATTTTATTTTTTTCAAATTAATCAAAGGTAACCATTGATTCAAATCATTAAAATAATAATTATTGATATTTAAATAATACTACATTATTAAAATCAATTTGGTTAATGATAATAACAAAATCACTCTATATCTTTCTTAAGCAATATTAATTATTAATTAAATTCAATTATTCTAATTTTAATTAAATTAATTAATAATTATTCAAGTGTTAGCTATATTACTAGTCATTAATGATCTCAACAATAATTATGATTAACATTAATTTTGATTCAACTCCATTAATAATCTAACTTTCTATATTTAATTATAACTCTTAATAATTATTCAATAAGTAATATTCATTGATTATTAAATAATTAAAAACAACAACATAATTTTTTATTTTTTTAATAACAATTGATACTTATCAATATTAATTAATAACCTAATAAAAGTATTATTAAAATTAATAAGATATTATATTATAAATGACTAATAAAATCTATTTATTAAATACTAATTAAAATTTAATATTAAACATTATATATATTAATAAGAAAACTTATGTTAAGACTTTAATAATATAAAGCTTATACAAATCTATTTATATAGGCGATTTCAAATCGCTATCTCAAACAAAATCAGGTCATGCGGCCTTTTATATTAATTCGCATGTATTGTGATCCGCAGGTACTCTGCGTGTCTGGAGGGTAATGAAAATGGGGGGAAATCTCCCCAACTTAATAATATTATATTTGATTTTAAATTTTGTTTTATTATATTACATATCACATAAAACGTCTTCCTCTCTTTTAATAAAAAAAAAAAAATTATCTTATATCAATTTCTTAATTAATAAATAACACAATTTTATTTTATTCTTTAAATTTTATTTATTAATATTTCTTTTAAATCACTTTGTTTATATACAAACTATTTATCAATAGAACCCCCGCATGATAAATAATCACAATATTTTATTTTATTTTTATTTATTATTTTCAAATACCATTTGCAAATATAGTCTGTAGGGAAGACACAACCAACCATTCAAATTTCAAATTTTAAAATTTCTTTTCCTTCAAACCCTACGTGATTTAATTAATTTCCTCTATGATTCTTCTGTATAAATAATGACACTAATATTCAATCAATTAGATCGAAAAAACAATTAAGATAAAAAAAAATGTAATTTCAACGATACAAACAATCACAGAGCAAACATATATTTTCTAATTGAATATGCATTCACGAAATTTCAAACCCTACCTCGTATTGATGCTAAACTTTGACAATAAGATGAAAATTCCTACGCAAAATCCTTCAAGCCATGAGAAATTCCTATCTTTCCCAAACCCTCTGAGTTGCTCTCCAAAATTTGTGTGTGCAATAATGACCCAAAAACCCCTAATATAGAACTAATTACCTTTTTGGGTTTTTGTCACCACCACTTCTAAAATTATAATTATTTTATTTAATTGATTCTTTAACACACAATTAATTTTCCTTTTAATTAATATATTATTTTATTATTCCTTTCATGCACATTAAGTGAATTATTAAATTACTTTATTTAATTTCCACTAGACTTCGCTTTATTTAATTTATTAACTTTTTAAATCTCATGCACATTTTAAAATATCTTTATTAAGTTCACATATTTTATCTTTTTAAGTAATTTCCTATATTATAGTCTCATGTAGGCATCATGCAAACTTGAATCCTTTCCAAAATTTAATATCTTTTCACTTTTTAATTTATTTTTGAACGTTTAATTTGATAAATATTTATTAACTTAAATAACAATAATATTTAGCATTTATTTAAAAATGAACTCTAAATATATTATTATTAAATTAAATAAACATTATCACGTTCTAAATTTAATCTTATAGCTTTTATCTTCGAATTCAATTCTTTTTATTTAATTAATTTCTCAATTAATTAAATATAATTAAATATTGAAAATGTCATAATAATTTTCATTAATTTAATCTTTTAATTAGGCTTAATTAACAGAAAATTCATCAAAGACTCACAAAAAAACATACGCACAAAATACTCACGGGTTTTAAAAAGGGTAGACAGTCTGTTACGAGTCCTCCTTGCAGGACAAGTATTTTAGGCTATGACTAGGATTGGACCTGATCATTATCTTTCCATTCTCACCATTTGAGTATTTGTAATAGGGCATGCTCATCCTGGCAATTCAGGGAAGTCGATGCCTGGTACTTGCATCCTGCATAAAAGACGAGCATGTACATGTATATAATATATCTAAACTAAACATACAATGGCAGGGAGTGGTTCATCATGTAGATCCCAACTAGCAGATGACTACGACTCCCTCCCTTAACCACATCAAACATGTCAGACAGAAAGATAAAACAACACACGCACCATACACATGCAAGTATGGGGTAAGTATAAAAATCACAAATCTAAGATCAAATGCGTACATATAATAATGCATCTCTATCAATACAACATAATCATCATTAAAGACATCATGTTAACATTTTTATGAAAGAAACCACATTTAATAACTAGGAATCATCAAAACATCATTAACGTCATGTGAAATGAAATAAACTAAACAATTATAACCAATATATTTGTAATTCAAGACATGAAATAATATCATAATATTGTAAATCTAGTATCTCTAAAACTAATCAATGCACAAAATCAACCTAAAGAAAATTGACAATGATAACAGAAATGCGAACTAGGGGCAGGCACTACATCCACCCCCCCTAGAATTAGGCTTACTCCTAGAAGCCCATTACTAAGAGACATGAATCAAACTCAGAAAACTCAAAACTAAGGTCCACAATCGGGGCAATTGGTTGCTCTATGACCATATTGTCCACAAAATTAGCAATCTCCAATAATGCCTCCTCGAGCTCCAGGTGCAAGTGATTGATCAAAACTACCAACACTAGCATCCTAACTACAACCTTGAAAAACTCAATCCAACCTGTTGCGCATACTACACTTCCAGTTGCGATAGTTTCCTGACTGTGAACCACCACAGTTACCATGGAAGAATTTCCTTCCTAGCTTCTCTTGTTTACCTTTAGAGAAGCTAGGAGAATTTCTAGAACTTCCAGCCCCTTGAGACTGGTGATCCCTCAATGCTCCTGAAAAAAATGACCCTCTAGCCTAAACACCTGGTAGGCCACCTTGACCCAAAGTCACACTCATCTCAACCAAAGTAGCTTGCAATATTGCATCCTTAAGGGTTTTAGCATGGAAAACCTTAATACCCCCATTGATGTTAGCATTAAGTCTTCTAATGAAATGTTGGACCATCAATGGTGAACTATCACTAACTCCTGCATAAGACATAAGCTCAAAGAACTTATGCTCATACTCCACCACAGTCTTAGTACCTTGTCTCAAGTCATGAAACTCATTTTCCCTTTGAAGTTTCCACTGCTCTGATAAAAATTTGCTCATAGAACTATTTGTGGAACAACTCCCATGTGATAGTTTGCATATTTATCCCAAGTTTCTTCTCCTCTATATTCCACCAATTTGCTACGAAGAGCTCTAAGTGGGTAATGACATATCTTGCTTTGACATTGGAGTCAAAGTCTTGCATGGAAAAACATCTATCTAGTGCAATCAACCAATTCTCAGCATCATATCCAGTACCTTCTCCATTGAAAGGTTTGATCTTGACTTGTAATAGGTCCTTCATCTGGATGGACTGGCTAGACCGCCTTATGTTCTCTAGGGTCCTCCCTCTAGGACTCATGGACCTATCTGTATCTCCATGCTCTGAATTATGAGCTCTATCCTAAAAAGGTAGGTGTGCTAGGATCTCCTTGACCAAGTCTCTAGTAACCGGTCCTTCTCTCTCAGAATCTTGCTTAACACTAGCATCCTCTCTAGCCTCTTCCTGAATAGGGTCCCCTGAATGGACCAAGGAAGGAATACGATGACTAACTCTCCCACGACTTCTACCACGTCCTGAGCTATGACCCTTAGCAATGGATCTAGAACCAAAACTCATCTCTCCTACAACACCCAAACAGAACAACAACATCCAAGAATCCATCATAACCATAGGGTTATAACTTACTGACATAAAGCAATAATCTAAAAAATTTATAAGTTTTCTAGTTCCATGTTCAGAATTTGTATTGTTTCAAAGTTTGTTGTTCAACAGTTTGGTTTCAAGTTTGATGTCAATATAAGTTTGTCATTTAAATAAGTTGCAAGTTTACTAATTGCTCAAGTGATGGCACACATAATGCCCAGAGTTCCCAATGTTGAAACTCAGGCTCTGATACCATATGTAACACCCCACTAGGGAACCCAAGAGAAATAAACCTAACATGTTACAATGTTTACTGAACTATTTTCTAAAAAAAATTTTAAACAACATGAAGATAACATTAATTCGGAAGCAATATGAACATACACATCAAATACACATAATCAATTACAAATTTAGTTTTAATTCCTCAAGGGCTCCTTTACGTTGAATCACATTTAATAATTTTAAATTAATTAGTTTAAGTTTCAAGTACAATGTCTCATGAACATAAAGAAGTAACAAATACATAATCGCATAAGAAAATACATAAGTATACTAATACAAAGAATGCACATCCAATAAATAACATCCACTGCACATGTCGCAGGGTATGTGAGAATACATAGAATACATCAGGATACATGATAGCATATATACATCATCTGAAAAGAAGTGTCTGAGATAAGAGATAAGAAAGATAAAGGTACATCTTCTGCAACAAACATCCAATAGCTAGCAATGTAAGGGAAACCCAAATGGTAAGAAGACACTACCTCTCGACCGCATGGTTACCTAGTCAGGCTTCCACTCCCACCGTGCAGGGAAGATAATGAACGATCCACAAACGGCTATCAAACATAAAACATTCCTAGGAAAGGTACCCCTAATAGCCAAAACTACTTCAAAGGTAACACATGCTACTCAAGAAGATAAAATAATCCAAAAGTAAGAACTCTCAATCCAATACCAACTCCACATAACCAACATCATACACGAACCAAGTATAAACCAAATACCAAGATCATAAGATAAAGTCAACGAAAGATATCGTCCTTAAGTCAATAACCACATGTCAAAAGTACATCATCCATGAATCACCAATCATACTCAATGAAAGTAATAACCATAAAAAACACATCCAATAATAAGTACACCACCAGAGGTACACACAAAATCTACAGAGAAGACTCAAGCTACATACTAGGGAGTTTCATCACATGGCTGCTTGAGTTACCCTAGACTGATCTCTTAATAGACCCCAGACCCTCAAGTGTTGAGTTACCCTAGATTGGTTACTCTGAACTCTGGACCCTCAACATCACACATATGGAAACCAGAAATCTCTCTCAAGAAGATGAGGCACTCATCTCATTCCCATCCTTAGTCTATACAAGCACTCAAGGCATGGGTGGATCAAATATCTCTAACTTATCTTTTTAGTGTGTTCCCTGCATCCCCCCCCCCCCAAATTTTAATTACTAGATTATCACTTCTTACATAACTTGCATTAGGTTACCCTGGCCCTGACCACTTTGGGTCTCAGACCCCTATGCAAGCCACTCCCAAAGTCATATACCTAGACAACCTCTCCTAAGCACATAAAAACATAGTTGTGTCCCATACCACAACAACCATAGAGATCAAACTCGGTTCCTTAATAGGCAACCTGGTAATAAGATAGTTCTCCCACCCAAGTACACATTAAAGCTCCACAAGATAAACCTCATAAATATAATCTCCAATATGAATCACAAAACACATCATAACATCCAGCAACATAAGTGGTATAACAGAAATCTCACAAAACCTCTAGTGTACGTCCGAGATTGGTCAACATCTATTCAACCCGAAAAACCAAAAGCATAGATAACACAAGCAAAACCTAGTTTCATTGTTTGTGTTTGTTTTGAAATTACATAATTGGGTTACAAGTAAAGTTTTAGTTTTGTGTTCAATGTATATTTCAAGTAATAGGTTTTGCAATTAACTCTTACAATCAAGCCAATTCTATATTTAAATAATAACGCAACTACCCCTATTTGATTGAGTAATTTTATTTTTTTCAAATTAGTCAAAGGTAACCATTGATTCAAATCATTAAAATAATAATTATTGATATTTAAATAATACTACATTATTAAAATCAATTTGGTTAATGATAATAACAAAATCACTCTATATCTTTCTTAAGCAATATTAATTATTAATTAAATTCAATTATTCTAATTTTAATTAAATTAATTAATAATTATTCAAGTGTTAGCTATATTACCAATCATTAATAATCTCAACAATAATTATGATTAACATTAATTTTGATTCAACTCCATTAATAAGCTAACTTTCTATATTTAATTATAACTCTTAATAATTATTTAATAAGTAATATTCATTAATTATTAAATAATTAAAAACAACATAATAATTTTATTTATTTATTTTTTAACAATTAATACTTATCAATATTAATTAATAACCTAATAAAAGTATTATTCAAATTAATAAGATATTATATTATAAATGAATAATAAAATGTATTAATTAAATACTAATTAAAATTTAATAGTAAACATTATATATATTAATAAGAAAACTTATATTAAAACTTTAATAATATAAAGCTTATACAAATCTATTTATATAGGCGATTTCAAATCGCTATCTCAAAAAAAATCAGGTCATGCGGCCTTTTATATTAATTCACATGTACTGTGATCCGCAGGTACTCTGCATGTCTGCAGGGTAATGAAAATGAGGGAAATACTCCCCAAATTAATAATATTATATTTGATTTTCAATTTTTTTTTATTATATTACATATCACATAAAACGTCTTCCTCTCTTTTTAAAAAAAATAATAATTTATCTTATATCAATTTCTTAATTAATAAATAACACAATTTTATTTTATTCTTTAAATTTTATTTATTAATATTTCTTTTCAATCACTTTGTTTATATAGAAAAAATTTATCAATAGAACCCCCGCATAATAAATAAACGCAATATTTTATTTTATTTTTATTTATTATTTTCAAATATCATTTGCAAATATAGTCTGTAGGGAAGACACAACCAACCATTCAAATTTCAAATTTTAAAATTTCTTTTCCTTCAAACCCTACGTGATTTAATTAATTTCCTCTATGATTCTTCTGTATAAATAATGACACTAATTTTCAATCAATTAGATTGGAAAAACAATTAAGATAAAAAAAAACGTAATTTCAACGATACAAACAATCATGGAGCAAACATATATTTTCTACTTGAATATGCATTCACGAAATTTCAAACCCTACCTCGTATTGATGCTAAACTTTGACAATAAGATGAAAATTCCTACGCAAAATCCTTAAGCCACGAGAAATTCCTTTCTTTCCCAAACCCTCTGAGTTGCTCTCCAAAACCTGTGTGTGCAATAATGACCCGAAAACCCCTAATATAGAACTAATTACCTTTTAGGGTTTCTGTCACCACCACTTCTAAAATTATAATAATTATTTTTAATTAATTCTTTAACACACAATTAATTTTCTTTTTAATTAAGATATTATTTTATTATTCCTTTCATGCACGTTAAGTGAATTATTAAATTACTGTATTTAATTTCCACTAGACTTCGCTTTATTTGATTTATTAAGTTTTTAAATCTCATGCACAATTTAAAATATCTTTATTAAGTTCACATATTTTATCTTTTTAATTAATTTCCTATATTATAGTCTCATGTAGGCATCATGCAAACTTGAATCCTTTCCAAAATTTAATATCTTTTCACTTTTTAATTTATTTTTGAACGTTTAATTTGATAAATATTTATTAACTTAAATAAAAATAATATTTAGCGTTTATTTAAAAATGAACTCTAAATATATTATTATTAAATTAAGTAAATATTATCACGTTCTAAATTTAATCTTATAGCTTTTATCTTCAAATTCAATTTTTTTTATTTAATTAATTTCTTAATTGATTAAATATAATTAAATATTCAAAATGTAATAATAATTTACATTAAATTAAATCATTAATTTAATCTTTTAATTAGACTTAATTAACAAAAAATTCATCAACGACTCACAAAACAACAAACACACAAAATACTCACGAGTTTTAAAAAGGGTAGATAGTCTGTTACGTGTCCTCCTTGCAGGACAAGTATTTTAGGCTATGGCTAGGATTGGACCTGATCATTATCTTCCCATTCTCACCATTTGAGTATTTGTAATAGGGCATGCTCATCCTGGAATTTCAGGGAAGTCGATGCCCGGTATCTGCATCCTGCATAAAAGACGAGGATGTACATGTATATAATATATCTAAACTAAACAAACAATGGTGGGGAGTGGTTCATCGTGTAGATCCCGACTAGTAGGTGACTATGACTCCCTCCCTTAACCACATCAAACACGTCAGATAGAAAGATAAAACAACACAAGCACCATACACATGCAACTATGGGGTAAGTATAAAAATAACAAATCTAAGATCAAATGCGTACATATAATAATGCATCTCTATCAATACAACATAATCATCATTAAAGACATCATGTTAACATTTTTATGAAAGAAACCACATTTACTAACTAGGAATCATCAAAACATCATTAACGTCATGTGAAATGAAATCAACTAAACAATTATAATCGATATATTTGTAATTCAAAACATGAAATAATATCATAATATTGTAAATCTAGTATCTCTAAAACTAATCAATGCACAAAATCAACCTAAAGCAAATTGACAATGATAATAGAAATGCGAACTAAGGGTAGGCACTACATCCACCCCCTAGAATTAGGGTTACTCCTAGAAGCCCATTACTAAGAGACATGAATCAAACTTAGAAAACTCAAAACTAAGGTCCACAATTGGGGCAATTGGTTGCTCTATGACCATATTGTCCACAAAAGTAGCAATCTCCACTAAAGTCTCCCCGATCTCCAAGTGCACGTGACTGATCAAAACTACCAACACTAGCATCCTGACTACAACCCTGAGGAACTCAATCCAACCTGTTGCGCATACTACGCTTCCAGTTGTGATAGTTCCCTGACTATGAACCACCACTGTTACCATGGAAGAATTTCCTTCCTAGCTCCTCTTGATTACCTTTAGAGAAGTTAGGAGGATTTCTAGAACTTCCAGCCCCTTGAGATTGGTGATCCCTCAATGCTTTTGAAAAAAATGACCCTCTAGCCTGAACACCTTGTAGGCCACCTTGACCCGAAGTCACACTCATCTCAACCAAAGTAGCTTGTTATATTGCATCCTTAAGGGTTTTAGGTTGGAAATCCTTAACACCCCCAATGATGTTAGCATTAAATCCTCTAATGAAATGTTGGACCATTAATGGTGAACTATCACTAACTCCTGCATAAGACATAAGCTCAAAGAACTTATGCTCATACTCCACCACAATCTTAGTACCTTGTCTCAAGTCATGAAACTCATCTGCCCTCTGAAGTTGCCACTACTCTGATAGAAATCACTCACAAAACTGTTTGTGGAACAACTCCCATGTGATAGTTTTCATATTTATCCCAAGTTTCTTCTCCTCTATATTCCAGCAATTTGTTGCGAAGATCTCTAAGTGGGTAATGACATATCTTGCTTTGACATTGGAGTCAAAGTCTTGCATGGAAAAACATCTATCTAGTGCAATCAACCAATTATCAGCATCATATCCATTACCTTCTCCATTGAAAGGTTTGATCTTGACTTGTAATAGGTCCTTCATCTGGATGGACTGGCTAGACCCCCTTATGCTCTCTAGGCTCCTCCCTCTAGGACTCATGGACCTATCTCTATCTCCATGCTCTAAATTATGAGCTCTATCCTGCAAAGGTAGGTGTGCTAGGATCTCCTTGACCAAGTCTCTAGTAACTGATCCTTCTATCTCAACATCTTACTTAACACTAACATCCTCTCTAGCCTCTTCCTGAATAGGGTCTCCTGAATGGACCACGAAAGGAATACGGTGACTAAGTCTCCCACGACTTCTACCATGTCCTGAGCTACGACCCTTAGCAATAGATCTAGAACCAAAAAGTCATCTCTCCTACAACACCCAAACACAACAATGACATCCAAGAATCCATCATAACCATAGGGTCATAACTTACCGACATAAAGCAATAATCTAAAAAGTTTATAAGTTTTCTAGTTCCATGTTCAGAATTTGTATTGTTTCAAAGTTTGTTGTTCAACAGTTTGGTTTCAAGTTTGATGTCAATATAAGTTTTTCATTTAGATAAGTTTCAAGTTTACTAATTGCTCAAGTAATGGCACACATAATGCCCAGAGTTCCCAATGTTGAAACTCAGGCTCTGATACCATATGTAACACCCTGCTCAAGAACCCAAGAGAAATAAACCTAACATGTTACAATGTTTACTGAACTATTTTTTAAAAAAAAGTTTAAACAAAATCAAGACAACATTAATGTGGAAGCAATATGAACATACACATCAAATACACATAATCAATTACAGATTTAGTTTCAATTCCTCAAGGGCTCCTTTACGTTGAATCACATTTAATAATTTTAAATTAATTAGTTTAAGTTTCAAGTACAATGTCTCATGAACATAAAGAAATAACAAATACATAAGTATACTAATACAAATAATGCACATCCAATAAATAACATCCACTGCACATGTCGCAGGGTATGTGAGAATACATACAATACATCAGGATACATGATAGCATATATACATCATCTGAAAAGAAGTCTCTGAGATAAGAAATAAGAAAGATAAATGTACATCTTCTGCAATGAACATCCAACAGCTGGCAATGTAAGGGAAACCCAAATGGTAAGAAGACACTACCTCCCGACTGCGTGGTTACCTAGTCAGGCTTCCACTCCCACTGTACAAGGAAGATAATGAACGATCCACAAATGGCTATCAAACATAAAACATTCCTAGGCAAGGTACCCCTAATAGCCAAAACTACCTCAAAGGTAACACATGCTACTCAAGAAGATAAAATAATCCAAAAGTAAGAACTCTCAATCCAATACCAACTCCACATAACCAACATCATACACAAAGCAAGTATAAACCAAATACCAAGATCATAAGATAAAGTCAATGAAAGATATCCTCCTCAAGTCAGTAACCACATGTCAAAAGTACATCATCCATGAATCACCAATCATACTCAATGAAAGTAATAACCATAAAAACCACATCCAATAATAAGTACACCACCAGAGGTACACACAAAATCTACAGAGAAGACTCAAGCTACATACTAGGGAGTGTCATCACATGGCTGCTTGAGTTACCCTAGACTGATCTCTTAATAGACCCCAGACCCTCAAGCATTGAGTTACCCTGGACTGGGTACTCTGAACCCCGAACCCTCAACATCACACATATGGAAACCAAAAAGCCCTCTCAAGAAGACAAGGCACTCATCTCATTCCCATCCTTAGTCTATACAAGCACTCAAGGCATGGGTGGATCAAATATCTCTAACTTATCTTTTTAGTGTGTTCCCCCCCCCCCCCCCCCCCATAAATTTTAATTACTAGATTATCACTTATTACATAACATGCATTAGGTTACCCTGGCACTGACCACTTTGGGTCCCGAACCCCTATGCAAGCCACTCCCAAAGTCATGTACCTAGACAACCTCTCCTAAGCACATAAAAAAATAGTTGTGTCCCATACCACAACAACCATAGAGATCAAACTCGGTTCCTTAATAGGCAACTTGGTAATAAGATAGTTCTCCTATCCAAGTACACATTAAAGCTCCACAAGATAAACCTCATAAATATAATCTCCAATATGAATCACAAAACACATCATAAGATCCAGCCACATAAATGGTATAACAAAAATCTCACAAAACCTCTGGTGTACGTCCTAGACTGGTCAACATCTATTCAACCCGAAAAACCAAAAGCATAGACAACACAAGCAAAACCTAGTTTCATTGTTTGTGTTTGTTTTGAAATTACATAATTGGATTAGAAGTAAAGTTTTAGATTTGTGTTCAATGTATGTTTCAAGTAATAGGTTTTGCAATTAACTCTTACAATCAAGCCAATTCTATATTTAAATAATAACGCAACTACCCCTATTTGATGGAGTAATTTTATTTTTTTCAAATTAATCAAAGTTAACCATTGATTCAAATCATTAAAATAATAATTATTGATATTTAAATAATACTACGTTATTAAAATCAATTTGGTTAACGATAATAACAAAATCACTCTATATCTTTCTTAAGCAATATTAATTATTAATTAAATTCAATTATTCTAATTTTAATTAAATTAATTAATAATTATTCAACTGTTCGCTATATTACCAATCATTAATAATCTCAACAATAATTATGATTAACATTAATTTTGATTCAACTCCATTAATAAGCTAACTTTTTATATTTAATTATAACTCTTAATAATTATTTAATAAGTAATATTCATTAATTATTAAATAATTAAAAACAACATAATAATAATTTTTATTTATTTTTAACAATTAATACTTATCAATATTAATTAATAACCTAATAAATGTAATATTAAAATTAATAAGATATTATATTATAAATGAATAATAAAATGTATTTATTAAATACTAATTAAAATTTAATATAAAACATTATATATATTAATAAGAAAACTTATATTAAAACTTTAATAATATAAAGCTTATACAAATCTATTTATATAGGCAATTTTAAATCACTATCTCAAAAAAAATCAGGTCGTGCGGCCTTTTATATTAATTCGTATGTACTATGATCCACAGGTACACTGCGTGTCTGCAGGGTAATGAAAATGGGGGAAATACTCCCCAACTTAATAATATTATATTTGATTTTAAATTTTGTTTTATTATATTACATATCACATAAAACGTCTTCCTCTCTTTTTAAAAAAAATAATAATTTATCTTATATCCATTTGTAGTGCCTACCCTCGTTCACATCTTCTCTGGACATATTATTGCTATTGTTATCAGACTTTGATGGACTAGTTTATATAGATGGATTAGTGGTATTGTTTTGACACTATCAGACATTATATTATGGATTCAGTTATCATGTGATGAGATCATTTAGACTATATATTTCATGTATGTGTGATGATCACTATATTGTTTCCAGTTATTGCTGATGATTAGTTAGATGGTTGTTTATCTTATGTGCTTTATTATGGATACTTACCCCATACTTGCATGTGTATGGTGTGCATGTTTTCTTATTGTATGGCGTTTTTGATGTGATTAAGGAAGGGAGTCGTAGTCACCTGCTTAGTCGAGATCTACACGATGCACCACTTCCTGCCGTTGCCTGTTTAGCTTAGCACTATATATATTTTGTATGTACATGCATGGCTTTTTCTGTAGGTTGCAAGTACCGGGTATCGACTTCCCTGAATTGCCAGGATGAGCGTACCCTATTATACTATCTCAGTGATAAGAGAGGGGAGATAAATTCTCAAGTCCAAATCCCGAACCCTAAAACCATTTGTCCTAGTGAGTTAGGACAAGTATCTGAGTTGAGTACCCACTAAATGTGTCGTATGACATATTTTGTGATTTTTAATCTTTTAGACTGATTTGGTATGAATTGTTCTATGATGGGTTTTCATATTTTATCATGAAGGTCCATGGTGAATTTTCTATTAACTAAGTTTTAATAAATAGATTTAATTAACCAATTAATTATTTGAGAGATTAAATATCATGATTTTGATATTTTGATTATTAATTAAAGGAGAATCAAATTAAAAGAAAATTAGAAATTAAAATAAATAATAAATTATAAAATATTAATTAATTAATAAACAAATATTAATAATAAAAGTTATAAAAAAAAAATTTTAAAAATTATTTAAATAAAAGTATGAAGATTAAAGTGGGAGTTATAAATATTTAAATGAAAATTAATTTAAAAGTTATTGGAGTTATAAGTTTGCATGGGAAATAATGCAGTTCCCTATTTTTCATGTGTCAACAACATGGGGGTTAGTGCATCAATTAAGCACATGGTGTCTAGAACCCTAGGGCTTATCTAAAAGGCTGGAAATAGGTCCATGCTTAGTTGGCAATATCTTCCAGCTGATTCTAGAAGCATTATAGGGTTATCCGAAAGCTCTTTATATTCGGGCATTCCTTAATAGCTTGGGAGAGCAGGGACATAGCGTGGGTAGTATGGTTAGCATGGAGAATAGTTGAGGCATTGGAGGATTCGAGAAAATTATGAAGAAGGGAA
Organism: Cupressus sempervirens; assembly: GCA_028749045.1. Classification (NCBI taxonomy): domain Eukaryota; kingdom Viridiplantae; phylum Streptophyta; class Pinopsida; order Cupressales; family Cupressaceae; genus Cupressus; species Cupressus sempervirens. Next base: position 687,055,151 of record CM053792.1, on the reverse strand, counting down.
GCATGCTCTGCGGGTTGTCTGAGGATAAGCGAGTTTAGCTTCAAAATCCGGGTAGATTCTTGTGATTTCATTATGATACTTCTGCATCTTGCTTTTCCCTATCTTCTTCATATTTTCCATATGTCTTCATTGTGCATTTTCAATTTGGGGCAACTAAGTTTTATTTAATAATTCTATATGTTTAGATCTGAAAATAATATGGACTAGGGTTGCAAATTCATGGACAAATCCATTAGAATTAGTCATCAGAGAAATTCTTAAGAGAACAAGTTCATAGAGAGGTTCTGATAATGGAAGCTTGTAATTTTATAAACAATCTGAGATTCTGTATATTATATATATATATATACATATATATATATACATATATATATATGTATATATGTATATATATGTATATATATATATATATGTATATATATATATATATATATATATATATATATATATGACATGTATTTATATAATGGTATCCTTATTATGGCAGAATCGCAACTTGTTAAATCGCGCTGCGATTGTTTGATTTCATAAAAACTTATGCATATTGGGTGGGGGCAAAATTCGCACCCCGTACCCATGTATTTAAGGGGCGCGCGGTACCTGCTGCATAGTGTACCCGCGACTGCATTGGTCGCAGGGTACCTGTGACAGCAGGGTACCCGCGGCAATGGTTGCCATAGCGAGAGCTGACGGTACATCTATTCGGCTCTGGTCTAAGGAAACCTTGTTAATTCGATTTCCTTTATGAATCAGATTTAATAAAATTCGGTTCCGTATTTTATAAAATGCAAAAAAAAATATTAAGTATTATATTATATATGTACGTATGTATATGTTTAAATATAAATATATATATATGCATATATGTAATATATATATATTAAAAGATTTAAAGTTGCTAATAAAAGATTTATAAATTCATCTCTTTTTAATGATGAATAGTTTGGTAATTTTATAGTTTTAACTATGAGGAATTAATAGTTTAAGATCATAAGATAAATGAAGCATATGAAAGTTTAGATTAGTGGAAACATCTTTTAAATGTTATAATTGGGAAACTAAAGTTTAGAGGGAAATTTTAATCCATCCAAAAATATAATACATGGAAAAATGTAGGAAAATGTTCTTGGAATACAAAAACTGAGATTATGCATATGTATTCAAATTTGAAAACTTAGCAAACCAAAAACATGTGTTTACATTGTGTATTCATCATGCTAATGTTTTAGGTTCTGGGTTGACTATTGTTGACTTGTATAGGACGTCTACCAGAGGTTTGGGGGTTATGTGAATGTGATGTCTTGATGATGTTTTAATTTGATCTTTATAAACCCAACCATGATTATGTGATGGAATGCTCTATGAATTGGTTGTGAATACTGATTGTTATAGTTGAGATTTCTTATGTCTGGAACCCTTGACTTAACCATTATTTTGGTCATCGATCAGTTATCCTTGGATATATTCTAGTCACCATGATGGGACTAATATGTGGATTTATTATTGATGATGTCATGATGTGACATGTGTTGACTCAACCATTTTGGAGTCTTCGATCAGTATGATTTTGAAATATATTTTGGTTAATGAGAACCAATGGATATTTTGATTATCAGTGATACATCAGTTACCAATAGAGAGCTGTTGTGTTCATGATTTTCTATGGATGTTGCTCATGGTGATTTGATGCTTTTATGCATATTTAATGATTTTTAATCATGGATATTTGTTGATTCCTTATTATGGTGATTTTGTAGATTTTCTTTATGATTATGATACCATGAGCATTAGGGTAGGATATCTGCATGTAGTGTCAGGAAGTGGCTTGCGATGGGGCCCGGGGCCCTAAGAGGCTGCCAGGGTAACTCATTGTAAGTTGGTTAATAAGTGATAAGATTCACACACTTAATACTAACTGAATGAACCTAAAAAGATAAGAGTTTTGGTTCTCGCCCATACCTTGAGTGCTTGTATAGGCTAGGATGGGAGTAAAGAGAACGCATGGTTGCGACCTTGCATTCCATAGTATGCCTTTTTAGTATGAAAGGATACTAGTGGCCGCATGAGATCTGTATGGACCCGTGGAGTTTAGCTAACTGCCAGGGTAACTTGTACGAGATAAATGCGATGACACTTTCCCGCTTGCATAGTAGGTTCCTACATGTCATTGTGTGCCTCTGGGAAGTAGATGTCTGTTTTGTGTTTGGAACCTTTGAGTTAGTATACTTTTAGGATTCTTGGACTTTAGAGTCGTGTGCTATGTGGTTTTGATAATCTATTTTGGGACTTGAGACTATCTCCTTAGCATGGTGGGAGTGGACCACTTAGGTACCACGCGGTCGGGTGGTAGTGTATTTTCCACTCTTATCATTTGAGATTCGTTGAGACTTTGTGGATAATGCATCCTTCGTGATGGTGGATATGTATCCTTTCATTGATGATTAGCATATGTTAGATGATGATATCTTATGCTTTACTTTTTATGTTAGTAGGATGTTAGGAGTGGCATTCCTACTATGATAATACTGATGACCTCTTCGGTGCTTGGAATGTTACGCACAGAGGGATGACTAGGATCCACGATGGTCTAATAATGCTATTAACGGTTGGGAGGAACCGTGCACTTAGTTTATTTATTTGATCTTTCTGATAGATGTAAATGGCTTTTATGATGATGAATCATGAGTATCATGTGATGTATCATGGATTAGAGTAGGATGATGTACTTTATTCTACATGTGTATATTCTTTTAAGCCTTCATACCCTGTGACATGTACAGTGGATGAATGAGCAGTTGGATATGTAATAATTGAACATTGGACTTATCATATTACTTCATGTGGATGTTGTACTAGATGGATTCATGTAAGTAATTCACATTAAGGGGATCTTAAGAATGTAATCTGTTGTATATGTTAAGTTTACTCTTTAGATGGACATTGCTATTGCTTCTGTTATGGTGCATAAGTTGTAAATGGTAATTACTTTAAAAAAAAAAAAAATGCTACAAAACTTAGTGAAATACTAGGTTAATTCTTTGGATCCCTTGACGGGGCATTACATTTGGTATCAGAGCCCGAGTTTCTACATTGGGAACTTTGGGTATTTCAGAACAACTATAACTTGAACTATTAGGTGTATCTCTTCAAGTTGAACTAGGTAAACTGGAAACAGAACTTGAACTGTACTTGTATACTTTAACACTTAGTTGTCAAAACAAAAAATTTACTTAGACCTAAACATAAAATTGAACTTAGTTTATTGTAACATGTGGCTCTTGATTGTAATAGTACTTTGTACTATTGCAAGATGGTGTCTGGGACTAGGTCTTCTATTAGAGGCCGAGGTAGGGGCCATGGTAGAGGCCGTGGTCGTGGCAGAACTGTCAGCGCCCATGAGTCTTCCCATGAGGGATCGGTTCGTATAGAGAGCAGGGAAGAGCGCTCTAATAGGCAGCAGGAAGAGAACCAAAGAGAGGACCAAGCTGATTCTGAAGAGGTTGGTCTGAGATAGTTGATGCAGACTATTCTAGAATGTCTACCTCCTGTTCAAGAATAGCCTAAAGTGCATCAGACAGAACAAGAGCATAGACCCAGATCTAGAAGCCCTCGGAAGGATCGTCAGAGGTCCATTGTGTCCACTCAGATGAAGGATCTTTCAAGATCCAAGGTTAAGCCTTTCAATGGGCAAGGGTCTGGTTATGTGGCCGAACAGTGGCTAATTTCTCTCGACAGGATTTTCGCTATGCAAGACTTTGATAGCAATGTTAGGGCAAGATTTGCGATCACTAATTTAGAGAACTTTAGAGCCACTTGGTGGACAATTGAGGAGAAGGAACTAGGGATCGATATGAGCAGTGTCACTTGGGAACTATTTTTGGAGAGTTTTCGAGAACGATTCCTACCAGAAGAATAAAAACAGCAAAGGGCAGATGAATTTCATAATCTCAAGTAGTGCACTATGTCAGTGACTGAGTATGAGCGTAAGTTTTATGAGCTTATGTCTTTTTTAGGATTCAGTGAAAATTTAGCTCAGTTGACACAAAATTTTATTAGGGGTTTGAACAACCGTATTATTGGGGGTGTCAAAGTATTTGAGCCAAAAACCCTCAAGTATGCAGTACATCGAGCAATCCTTGTTGAGAAAAGTGTCAACCTTGGTCAAGGTGGTTTTTTAGGAGCGCTAGCAGCGTCAGGATCTAAAAGCAACTTTAATTTAGATGGCAACAAGAAGCCTTTCTCTTCTAGGGGAAAACAGTTTCTGCAGCAGTCTCGGCAGACGCAACAATAGAAGGGATTTAATCCTCAAGCTCAAGGTGGTGGCAAAGGTTCTAACTTTAAGAACAATTGCAATGCTCAACGCAATAAACAAATCAACCCAATCAGCCAGCTCAGAGTAGTCAGTCGTTTGTTAGCAGGAACAATTGACAGCAATCAAATGTACCATCTATGGTTAGAGGGTCTGGCAGGAATACAGAATGTTTTTCTTGTGGACAGATCGGTCATTATGCAGCTAAGTGTGAATTCTTCAAATCAGAGATTCAATATTTAGGGCATGTTATCTCAGGTGATGGTATATCAGTGGATCCTACCAAGATTTAGGCGATAATAGATTGGCCAACACCGACTAACGTGTCAAAGATTCGTAGTTTCATGGGTTTAGCTGGATATTATCGTAGATTTGTCCAGAACTTCTCTAGGATAGCACATCCTATCACTTCTCTTCAGAGGAAAGGAAAGAAGTTTGTGTGGACAAAGAAATGTGAAGAAGCATTTCAGAAGCTCAAGGAACTTTTAACAAGTGCACCCATTTTAGCAGTACCTGATCCAGAGGGAGATTTCATGGTGTGTATAGATGCTTCTCTTGAAGGTATTGGGGCATTTTTGATGCAGAATGGGCGAGTGATAGCGTATGAATCACGCAAACTCAAGGATCATGAGTTAAATTATCCTACGCATGATCTTGAGTTAGCAGTAGTAGTTCATGCTTTGACAAGATGGAGACACTTCTTATTGGGGCACAAATTTGAGCTACACAGCGATCATCGCAGTCTTCAGTATATTTTTACTCAGCCTAATTTAAATGCTCACCAAAGACGATGGATGGAGTTTCTATGCGAGTACAATTTTGAGGTGAAGTACATTCAAGGTAAAGAGAATGTGGTAGCAGATGCTTTGAGTCGCAGGAGACATGTGGTATCATCGATGACTCTTAGTGTTGATTTGAGGGGTCAGATTCTTCAGGCACTTCCCATGGATTCATGGTATCAAGAAGTGTGTAGGGAGATAGATTCAGAAAGACCCTTGGAAGGAAAGTTTGCAGGCTATGTTCGGGAATCAGATGGTCTTTTGAGACATTTGGGGAGGATTTATGTGCCTTTAATGGATGAGCTTCGCAACTAGATTCTAGAAGAAGCCCATTGTACACCATACTCAGCACACCTAGGTGTTAAAAAGATGCATGCTGATTTGAGACGTTTGTTCTTTTGGTCCGGAAAGAAGCGAGATATTGCTGATTTTGTGGCTAGGTGTCTTGAGTGTCAGAGAGTCAAAGCAGAACATTAGCACCCGACTGGACTTTTGCAGCCAAATCTCGTTCCTTTTTGGAAGTGGGATATTATTTCCATGGATTTCATTGTAGGATTACCTTTGACAGTTCGTCATCATGATGCTATCATGGTCACGGTTGATCGGTTGACTAAGGTGGCACATTTTTCACCTATCAGGTCTTCTTATACAACAGCTTCTATAGCTAGTGTCTTCACGCGTGACATTGTGAGATTACATGGTATTCCTAGAAAGATCATTTCTGATAGGGATCCTGTATTCACATCTGCATTCTGGACATCGTTGCAGCATGAGCTTGGAACGCAGTTAAACTTCAGCTCGGCATATCATCCAAAAACTGATGGTTAGATGGAGAGAGTGAATCAGGTGTTGGAGGATATGTTACGAATGTATGTGATGGATAGGCAGACACAGTGGGAGGATTATCTCTATCTAGTGGAGTTTGCTTACACCAATGGATATCATAGTTCTATTGGCATGGCACCTTTTTAGGCATTATATGGTCATCCTTGTCATACACCCTTGAGTTGGGACAACCTTGAGGATCGCATTCTGTTGGGTCCTGAGATGCTTCTTGATATGGAGCAATAGGTAGTGCGTATCCGCGAGCATTTAACTACAACACAGGATAGACAGAAGAAGTATGCTGATGCTCACAGGTCTGATAAGCAGTTTGCAGTAGGAGATAAGGTTTTCTTGAGAGTGCGATCGCGAAAGAGTCTGATCCGATATGGAAAGGGTTCTAAGTTAGCACCTCATTTTGTAGGACCATTCAAGATTTTGGAGAGGATTGGCCTGGTTACTTACCGCCTTGCTCTACCGCCCAGCCTAGCTCGAATTCATGATGTTTTCCATGTTTCAGTGCTTAGGCAGTATATTCCTGATATTGTACATGTTCTTGATTGGAATGCATTATAGGTAGAGGACGGGCAGCTGGCTTTGGAGCCGGTTCGTATTCTGGAGCAGCGGGGGTTGACCCTCAGGGGTCGAACCATCGAGCAGGTAAGGGTCCAATGGGACCCTACTGATGTTTCTTCAGCTACATGGGAGGATGTAGCTAGATTGAGGGAGCTATATCCTTATTTGTTTGTAGGCATCCAGGAGTAAGCCTAACCCAAGGGGGGGTGGATGTAGTGCCTACCCTCGTTCACATCTTCTCTAGACATATTATTGCTATTGTTATCAGACTTTGATGGACTAGTTTATATAGATGGATTAGTGGTATTGTTTTGACACTATCAGACATTATATTATGGATTCAGTTATCATGTGATGAGATCATTTAGACTATATATTTCATGTATGTATGATGATCACTATATTGTTTCTAGTTATTGCTGATGATTAGTTAGATGGTTGTTTATCTTATGTGCTTTATTATGGATACTTACCCCATACTTGCATGTGTATGGTGTGCGTGTTTTCTTATTGTATGGCGTTTCTAATGTGGTTAAGGAAGGGAGTCGTAGTCACCTGCTTAGTTGGGATCTACACGATGCACCACTTCCTGCCATTGCCTGTTTAGCTTAGCACTATATATATTTTGTATGTACATGCATGGCTTTTTCTATATGTTGCAGGTACTGGGTATCAACTTCCCTGAATTGCCAGGATGAGCGTACCCTATTATACTATCTCAATAATAAGAGAGGGGAGATAAATTCTCAAGTCCAAATCCCGAACCCTAAAACCATTTGTCCTAGTGAGTTAGGAAAAGTATTTGAGTTGAGTACCCACTGAATGTGTCGGATGAAATATTTTGTGATTTTTAATCTTTTAGACTGATTTGGTATGAATTTTTCTATGATGGGTTTTCATATTTTATCATGAAGGTCCATGGTGAATTTTCTATTAACTAAGTTTTAATAAATAGATTTAATTAACCAATTAATTATTTGAGAGATTAAATATCATGATTTTGATATTTTGATTATTAATTAAAGGAGAATCAAATTAAAAGAAAATTAGAAATTAAAATAAATAATAAATTATAAAATATTAATTAATTAATAAACAAATATTAATAATAAAAGTTATAAAAAAAAAAATTAAAAAAATTATTTAAATAAAAGTATGAAGATTAAAGTGGGAGTTATAAATATTTAAATGAAAATTAATTTAAAAGTTATTGGAGTTATAAGTTTGCATGGGAAATAATGCAGTTCCCTATTTTTCATGTGTCAACAACACGAGGGTTAGTGCATCAATTAAGCACATGGTGTCTACAACCCTAGGGCTTATCTAAAAGGCTGGAAATAGGTCCATGCTTAGTTGGCGATATCTTCCAACTGATTCTAGAAGCATTCTAGGGTTATCCGAAAGCTCTTTGTATTCGGGCATTCCTTAATAGCTTGGGAGAGCGGGGACATAGCGTGGGTAGTATGGTTAGCATGGAGAATAGTTGAGGCATTGGAGGATTCGAGAAAATTATGAAGAAGAGAAGCTTGCTCTGCGGGTTGTCTGAGGATAAGCGAGTTTAGCATTAGAATCCGGGTAGATTCTTGTGATTTCATTATGATACTTCTGCATCTTGCTTTTCCTTGTCTTCTTCGTATTTTCCATATGTCTTCATTGTGTATTTTCAATTTGGGGCAATTAAGTTTTATTTAAGAATTCTATATGTTTAGATCTGAAAATAATATGGACTAGGGTTGCAAATTCATGGACAAATCCATTAGAATTAGTCATCAGAGAAATTCTTAAGAGAACAAGTTCATAGAGAGGTTCTGATAATGGAAGCTTGTAATTTTATAAACAATCTGAGATTCTGTATATTATATATATATATACATAAACCTTGTTATATATATATATATATATACATATATATATATATATGACATGTATTTATATAATGGTATCCTTATTATGGCAGAATCGCAACTTGTTAAATCGCACTGCGATTGTTTGATTTCATAAAAACTTATGCATATTGGGTGGGGGTAGAATTTGCACCCCGTACCCGTGTATTTAAGGGGTGCGCGGTACCTGTTGCACAGTGTACCTGCAACTGCATTGGTCGCAGGGTACCTGCGACAACAGGGTACCCGCGGCAATGGTCACCACAGTGACAACCGGCAGTACATCGATTTGGCTCTGGTCTAAGGAAACCTTGTTAATTCAATTTCCTTTATGAATCAGATTTAATAAAATTCGGTTCTGTATTTTATAAAATGCAAAAAAAAATATTAAGTATTATATTATATATGTATGTATGTATATGTTTAAATATAAATATATATATGTATATATGTAATATATATATATATATATATTAAAAGATTTAAAGTTGTTAATAAAAGATTTATAAATTCATCTCTTTTTAATGATGAATAGTTTGGTAATTTTATAGTTTTAACTATGAGGAATTAATAGTTTAAGATCATAAGATAAATGAAGCATATGAAAGTTTAGATTAGTGGAAACATCTTTTAAATGTTATAATTGGGAAACTAAAGTTTAGAGGGAAATTTTAATCCATCCAAAAATATAATACATGGAAAAACGTAGGAAAATGTTCTTGGAATACAAAAACTGAGATTATGCATATGTATTCAAATTTGAAAACTTAGCAAACCAAAAACATGTGTTTACATTGTGTATTCATCATGCTAATGTTTTGGGTTCTGGGTTGACTAGTGTTGACTAGTATAGGATGTCTACCAGAGGATTGGGGGTCATGTGAATGTGATGTCTTGATGATGTTTTAATTCGATCTTTATAAACCCAACCATGATTATGTGATGGAATGCTCTATGAATTGGTTGTGAATACTGATTGTTATAGTTGAGATTTCTTATGTCTGGAACCCTTGACTTAACCATTATTTTGGTCATCGATCAGTTATCCTTGGATATATTCTAGTCGCCATGATGGGATTAATATGTGGATTTATTATTGATGATGTCATGATGTGACATGTGTTGACTCAACCATTTTGGAGTCTTCGATCAGTATGATTTTGAGATATATTTTGGTTAATGAGAACCAATGGATATTTTGATTATCAGTGATACATCAGTTGCCAATAGAGAGCTATTGTGTTCATGATTTTCTATAGATGTTGCTCATGGTGATTTGATGCTTTTATGCATATTTAATGATTTTTAATCATGGATATTTGTTGATTCCTTATTATGGTGATTTTGTGGATTTTCTTTATGATTATGATACCATGAGCATTAGGGTAGGATATCTGCATGTAGTGTCAGGAAGTGGCTTGCAATGGGGGTCGGGGCCCTAAGAAGCTGCCAGGGTAACTCATTCTAATTTGGTTAATAAGTGATAACATTCACACACTTAATACTAACTAAATGAACCTAAAAAGATAAGAGTTTTGGTTCTTGCCCATACCTTGAGTGCTTGTATAGGCTAGGCTGGGAGTAGAGAGAACGCATGGTTGCGACCTTGCATTCCATAGTATGCCTTGTCAGTATGAAAGGATACTAGTGGCCGCATGAGATCTGTATGGACTTGTGGAGTTTAGCTAACTGCCAGGGTAACTTGTACGAGATAAATGCGATGACACTTTCCTGCTTGCATAGTAGTTTCCTACATGTCATTGTGTGCCTCTGGGAAGTAGATGTCTATTTTGTGTTTGGAACCTTTGAGTTAGTATACTTTTAGGATTCCTGGACTTTAGATTCATGTGCTATGTGGTTTTGATAATCTATTTTGGGACTTGAGATTATCTCCTCAGCATGGTGGGAGTGGACCACTTAGGTACCACGCGGTCGGGTGGTAGTGTATTTTCCACTCTTATCATTTGAGATTCGTTGAGACTTTGTGGATAATGCGTCCTTCGTGATGGTGGATATGTATCCTTTCATTGATGATTAGCATATGTTAGATGATGATATCTTATGCTTTACTTTTTATGTTAGTAGGATGTTAGGAGTGGCATTCCTACTATGATAATACCGATGACCTCTTCGGTGCTTGGAATGTTACGCACGGAGGGATGGCTAGGATCCACGATGGTCTAATGATGCTATTAACGATTGGGAGGAACCGTGCACTTAGTTTATTTATTTGATCTTTCTGATAGATGTAAATGGCTTTTATGATGATGAATCATGAGTATCATGTGATGTATCATGGATTAGAATAGGATGATGTACTTTATTCTACATGTGTATATTCTTTTAAGCCTTCATACCCTGTGACATGTACAGTGGATGAATGAGCAGTTGGATATGTAATAATTGAACATTGGACTTATCATATTATTTCATGTGGATGTTGTACTAGATGGATTCATGTAAGTAATTCATGTTAAGGGGATCTTAAGAATGTAATCTGTTGTATATGTTAAGTTTACTCTTTAGATGGACATTGCTATTGCTTCCGTTATTGTGCATAAGTTGTAAATGGTAATTACTTTAAAAAAAAAAAAATGCTACAAAACTTAGTGAAATACTAGGTTAATTCTTTGGATCCCTTGACGGGGCATTACACCATTTTTTAATTAATAAATAACACAATTTTATTTTATTCTTTAAATTTTATTTATTAATATTTGTTTTAAATCACTTTGTTTGTATACAAACAATTTATCAATAGAACCCCTGCATAATAAATAATCACAATATTTTATTTTATTTTAATTTATTATTTTCAAATACCATTTGCAAATATACCTTGTAGGGAAGACACAACCAACCATTCAAATTTCAAAATTTAAAATTTCTTTTCCTTCAAACCCTACGTGATTTAATTAATTTCCTCTATGATTCTTCTGTATAAATAATGACACTAATTTTCAATCAATTAGATCAGAAAAACAATTAAGATAAAAAAAAACATAATTTCAACGATACAAACAATCACGGAGCAAACATATATTTTCTAATTAAATATGCATTCACGGAATTTCAAACCCTATCTTGTACTGATGCTAAACTTTGACAATAAGATGAAAATTCCTATGCAAAATCCTTCAAGCCACGAGAAATTCCTTTCTTTCCCAAACCCTCTGAGTTGCTCTCCAAAACCTGTGTGTGCAATAATGATCCAAAAACCCCTAATATAGAACTAATTACCTTTTAGGGTTTTTGTCACCACCACTTCTAAAATTATAATTATTTTATTTAATTAATTCTTTAACACACAATTAATTTGCTTTTTAATTAAGATATTATATTATTATTCCTTTCATGCATGTTAAGTGAATTATTAAATTACTTTATTTAATTTCCACTAGACTTCACTTTATTTAATTTATTAACTTTTTAAATCTCATGCACATTTTAAAATATCTTTATTAAGTTCACATATTTTATCTTTTTAATTAATTTCCTATATTATAGTCTCATGTAGGCATCATGCGAACTTGAATCCTTCCAAAATTTAATATCTTTTCACTTTTTAATTTATTTTTGAATGTTTAATTTGATAAATATTTATTAACTTAAATAACAATAATATTTAGCATTTATTTAAAAATGAACTCTAAATATATTATTATTAAATTAAAAAAATATTATCACGTTCTAAATTTAATCTTATAGCTTTTATCTTCGAATTCAATTCTTTTTGTTTAATTAATTTCTCAATTAATTAAATATAATTAAATATTTAAAATGTCATAATAATTTCCATTAAATTAAATCATTAATTTAATCTTTTAATTAGACTTAATTAATAAAAAATTCATCAAAGACTCACAAAACAACATACGCACAAAATACTTACAGGTTTAAAAAAGGGTAGACAGTTTGTTACGAGTCCTCCTTGCAAGACAAGTATTTTAGGCTATGGCTAGGATTGGACCTGATCATTATCTTCCCATTCTCACCATTTGAGTATTTTTAATAGGGCACACTCATCCTGGCAATTCAGGGAAGTCGATGCCCGGTACCTGCATCCCCCATAAAAGACGAGCATGTACATGTATATAATATATCTAAACTAAACAAACAATGGCAGGGAATGGTTCATAGTGTAGATCCCGATTAGCAGGTGACTACGACTCCCTCCCTTAACCACATCAAACATGTTAGACAGAAAGATAAAATAACACATGCACCATACACATGCAAGTATGGGGTAAGTATAAAAATCACAAATCTAAGATCAAATGCGTACATATAATAATGCATCTCTATCAATACATTATAATCATCATTAAAGACATCATGTTAACATTTTTATGAAAGAAACCACATTTACTAACTAGGAATCATCAAAACATCATTAATGTCATGTGAAATGAAATCAACTAAACAATTATAACCGATATATTTGTAATTCAAGACATGAAATAATATCATAATATTGTAAATCTAGTATCTCTAAAACTAATCAATGCACAAAATCAACCTAAAGCAAATTGATAATGATAATAGAAATGCGAACTAGGGGCAGGCACTACATCTCTCTCTCTCTCTCTCTCTCTCTCTCTCTCTCTCTCTCTCTCTCTCTCTCTCTCTCTCTCTCTCCATCTCTCTCTTTATATACTATCCCATCCCTCTCTTTCTATTCCCCCCCTCGCTCTCCCCATATCTCTCTTTATATACTATCCCATCCCTCTCTTTCTATCCCCTACTCTCTTTCTACCCATATTATCCTCTCCCATATTTCTCTCTCCCCATCTTATAACATCTCTCTCTTCCAATCTCACGATGCAATACTTTTAGTCCTTCATAACATGATCACATTTTATTAAGCATAAAACACAATCTCATTTGGAGAAAATTAGAATGCTATATTTATGTTTGCATAACACAATTGTTTTTTATCCTTTATGCATATATTAACTTTCTAATGACCTTAAACAACCATTGCAACTTAGTGTAGGGTTTTATTGTTGTATCACATAGTTTTCTATAATAGGTATGCATTTCTATGTATTCTTGTCTTTAAATGATTGAATTTAATATTTTTGGGTGTCCTATTCATATTTTTATAATCATTTAGACTTCACTTTTTTTTCAAAAAAATGATTGAATTGAATTTTTTTTGAGTTTATGGACATGTTGTTATACCAATTTTAGATTGTATTATGACAAAGTGTTGTAATTTTTTTATTATTTTGTAGGTTTTCACCTATGGGAAAGAATAAGAGAAGATCAACAGAGGGACAAGAGGTAATAAAGGAAAGACAAAGGGAGTGTATGAGGATATTAAGTCAAGCTAGAGCATTAGACACACACAATTTCAGTAGTGGGAATGCAGCAATTGATATTAAAATGATGAATGCACATAATATAGTTCAAATTAAATTCAAGAGCACACACCAATTAAAATTAATGCCCCTAATTTGCCTAATGCACCTAATATAGCTAATTCACCTAACTCATTAGATTCTCCCAATGTGCCTAATTCATCTAATGCACCATATTTACCTAATGTACCTATTTCACCTAATTCTCACAATGCACCTAAATGACCTAATGAACCTAATGTATGCAATGCACCATTCTCTACACCTCCTAGAGTGATTTGAAGGAAGCTAAAGTTCCTGATTTGACATTTTCAAAAATATTTTGAGGCCAATACATTATAGAATATTTGAAAGAAATTGTAGAATAATTGATAAAAAGATATAGAATAAATATTTTGAAAAATTAAGTGGAAGATGTCAAGTAGTTCTTAAAATGATTAGAAATCTGAAATTTAGAGACACAATGAGAATTTTGGGGTTAAGAACATCTGAAAATAGTAGTGAAAGAACCATTGTGAGAAACCTTTTTGATGCATATAAAGCCATTGGTTCAAAATCAAGCACTAAATATGCTAATTTTACTTGATGTGTCCTCACATCAACCATAATGGGAAAGGAAATGAAAAAATCACACATAATAAGAAAAACAAGAAAGTTATTAAGGATAAGTAGAAGAACATTACAGAAAGCCTTAAAGAGCTAAGAGAAAATTGTAGATCCTACTAGTAATTATCACCTTTGGTCATTCTTAGGTAGGCTCCCATGCAAGGACTGAAGGATTCAAGCAATACACATTCACAAAACCCAAAGAACACTTGCATGCAAGAACTTGTCACAAAGAAGAAAAAACAAACAAGATGCAAGTGTTTTTCTCTGAGACTAAGAAAATTATATTATCAGACTGAAAGAATGAGAGATGTTTGCAAAAGATCAATCCTTATAAAAGGAGATTGAAAGACTTGAAAGGGAAACCCTAATAGGTAAATGACATTTAATAATTAATTAAATGGAAATGCAAAGTGCATAAAGTGAAATCTTAAGAAGGGAGTAAAGGTAATTTAATAAATTAAATTAAATTAATGCTTTACTCTAACAAGGACAAGGTTGTTTTTGATGCACTAAGAACATTAATTGAAAAGTTTTGGTTTGAAAGCACAAGGGTTTCATCAAACCTAAAATATGTTGTCAAAAGGTGAATTGGGATTAGAAACCATGACCAACATCCAAAACACTTTTTAAATATGACTCAAACACAATTTTATGAAATTTTTCTTCAAATGATTTTGCACATTAAAATTAGCAAAATCCTTTTTGAGATGAAAAAATCATTCTATGTTAAGATTAATCTACATGCACTATGTTATTGTAGGGTTGATTTTGAATTTTCCATGCATTATGATATTTATTGTTCTATATGATGTGCCTTGCACACTATCTTGTAGGAATGTGGTCTCAAAGAACCTCCAAAGTTACAAAGAGAGTTTATTACAAGTATTGTATGCACACAAGATGATGAGAACATTTATTATAAGATAATGTGTTGATGAGTTTTTGTCATAAATGTGGTGGTTTACAAAAGTTTAAAACATGCCCACATGTACATAGCACACATGAAATCAATCAAAAAATAGTTTCTCTTGGAAAATACTAGTTGGTTATGTATGGTGTTAAAGATGGAAAGTAATTAAAGAGGTGTTAGTTAGTGAAAAAGGATATATGTGTAGATAATTTTATGCAAGTGTTTCAAGAGAAACTAGTATATGAGTACATATGTCATACACAAAGATTTATAATTAGAGGAGAGATTTAAGATCTATAAGGACACTTTGCCCTTGGGTGCAGTTGTCTTTTTTATTGATTTTTTCTAAAAATTACACACTAAAGCCTCAAAATGAAGTGCAACAAATGTACTACCACTCTACACAAGTCTCAATTTTTGTACACATATAATTGATTCGTTTACATGATAACACAAAGGAGGACATAAAATTTATAAGAGAGTATCACTTCTATGTTAGCAATGATTGAGCTCATTCATCAAAGTTTATGCAAGGTTGTTTTAGAAAATTCTATGCAAATTTAAGAGAAAGAGATGCTAGCTACAATTAACATATAATGTGGTTAGATAATTGCACAACACAATTTAAGAATGCAAGGATGTTCTTCTAGTTGAATAGGATGCACATGACAATTGGTGTCCATTTTTGAAAATTCACCGAGGTAGGGCATGGAAAGGGAGAGCATAATGGTGTGGGAGAATGTGTTAAAAGAGAACTTACCAAATATTAATTGAAGTAAGAAGGTGGCACAACAATAGAATATGTAACATCAATATTGAAATAGAGTAAATCTATTGTGAGATTAGGTGACACTGGTAAGTCTTTGGTTTCTAGATATTTTTAGTTGATACATGAAGATGAAATTGAAAAATTGTAAGATTGGTATACACTTAAAGGATCAAGTGAGATAAATTCTTTTAGATGTTCAAATGCAACATCATTAGTAATTTCTACTAGATAGCTTGCATTTTTTTTTCTCCCCATGTACATGCATTTTATATGGTATGAATGTGAATCAAGATGAATGTGAATCAAGACAATGGGTTTACCATTGTCTTGTAGACCTTTGCATCTTCTTGATTCATATGAACTCCCTAGACTAGTATAGTTGAACCAAAATGAAAAATCAATGGATTTTGACCATGTATCTGGATTAGTTGAGCCAAGTAATTTTTTAATTTAATACTTCTTTAAAATTACACTCTCTATTATTTTTGGTATTGACATATCCTTGTTATGTATTAAATGTAGGTCATGTGTATGTCGTTAAATTGCAAATGACAATAATTTTAAGAAGGGGAAAAATAATTTTTGTCATCTTTTATAGAGGCCAAAAAGAAATTGACAATTACAGTTAGTGATGGTGAGGGTATCGTGTACCCAATAGGTATCATTATTCTTATAAACACATGGCTTAGAAGGTACTCTCATTGTGTCTAGTTTTATTAACATCAAGATAAAAGTGATATTATGACATATGTGTATTAATAATATTGGCATTAACTTATATTTGTAATCAAATGAAGGCACCCTATGAAGAATTCTAATGCCTAGTTGTTTGAGGATTTTGAGACACATAGACATATTCTTCATTTCTCTAACCTTGTTATTACAAAAAATATTCATTTGATGAAATATCATGGTAAACCTCTTAACAAGAATTTGTGGAAAGTTCATGTGAATTTGACCACAAGGAAATACTTGACACAACAAGGGTTAGAGTTGATCCATAAGGCTGTCTTGATCAATTTTGGACTATGCAAAAAAATGACTCTACACTATCTAGTAGAAAAATTCTGAAAATTTTGTATATATCTTATGTGAAATGTTGTAACTTTGTTATCATGTGCATATTTAGATGCTAAATTTTGTATATAGAAACTAAGAAGAGATGTAAGATGTGCATATTCAAATGCAAAAATTTATATGGAAAAGTTGTAAAAATACAACATGTGCATATTCAAATGCCAAATTTTGTAAAGAAATGTTGTAAAAATATAATATGTGCATATTTATATGCCAAATTTTGTATAGAAAATTTGTAAAAATACAACACATGTGCATATTTAGATCCAAATTTTGTATATAATTTTTTTTTAAATGTAATGTGTGCATATACATGTTACATTATTAAGAGGATGGTCATTATATGGTATAGGTTTTAAAGACAAATTTCTTAAAATGGTGTATTTTCCCAAGTGTTCCCAATACCCAAAGAAGGCTTACATAGCCCAAATAAAGTAACCAACCTTTATAATGACCCAAAAGGATTCTAAGGATCTATAGACATCCACCTTAACTCAAATGATTCACTTACCAAGTTTTAAATGGTTACCTTCAAGGCAAGCCCAACTATGTTGTCCTACTAGGCCTATTAGCCCTGGAATGAGCCCTCTAGTGTTGCTTTCCTTTAACTTTCTCTCAACTTTTCCAAAAAAATTAATGAATAAATTATATATCTAGATTCCATTTGGCTTCCCATAACATATTAAAATATCACTATCAAGTGTTTTGGATCAAATCTTGCAACTGGACCAATGTGACTATTTTTTGCCTAAAATAAGGGTGCATTTGCAAAGGAACCTATATCATTTTTTGTCCCAAAACCTCACCACTTTCAAAAAAATGCTAAATAGTCAATATTTCATCACCAATAGATTTAGAGGGCATAAAAATGGAACCATCATCCTATGTGGTATACTTATTTTATATAATGTAATGATTTTGTCACTTTCTATACAAGCTATGTATAAGTATTGGGTTTAAGTATACAGTTATGACTGCGCATGTTAATGAGGTATGTATTTTTTTCATTAGTTTCAGTTTTCTCTAAATACTATTGTTCTTCTATACAACCATTAAATTCTAATTCACAAAATTCTTTAGAGTGGCAAGAGAATGAACAAGAATAGACTAATAGGGATGGATAGATTTATCAAGTTGATACAAATAGCATTTTTTAATCAAGTTGGTTTTGATATGGTTTTTGACAACTAGAGTGCTTTAATTTTTGTCATACTTCCTATATTTTTTTATAAGATTAGGTTAAGTTGTGTTTCAGTGCACCTTCTTTTTTAAGGCATCTATAGAGCTTATCACTAAACTTTATATTTATGTTTTCATGTAGGTACTATAAAAGGACAAGGAGCCATAGTTGGGAGAAGGCCACAAAATTGATGACATCAATTAATGTGATATATCTAAGATTATGTTTTCCTTTATATGGTCTACAATTTTTTTGTGACATCTTATGGCAAGATCAAAGATCAATGAACGGGTTTTTATGCCTACTTCTAAGGTGAAATTTTTTCCTTCTTAATTTATGAAGTAGGGTTATCTTTTCTATCCAAATTATAACATTACTTTTTATTAGGGTTTCTATTTTTTACTTAAAAATAAAAATCACCAAGGAATATTGTAAGTTTTGGCATCAAGCAAGAATATTGTGCCAAATTAAATCCATCTGGAATCTCCCATAATTAAGATAGGTTATTATAGGGTTTGACAACACTTTCCTATACCATCTAAAGGTTTGATTATACATCTCATGTGATTTAAGTTAATAACCTTATAAGATTGTAGCCAAATCATCTTTAGTGCACCTTGTCAACACTTCAATGAGTGGTGTTCATGAATGTTCTAGATATTTCATGGTCAAAACAAAGGATGTCACTAAGGTTTACCACCCGTTCAAAGCTAATGACATATTCAAATCAATGTCATGACAAATAGTTGGAAAGATTTGCATCATTGCACTAATTCATTGAGGAACATTGTAATTTTTGGTATCAAGGGAGAATGTTGTGCCAAATTAAACTCATCTAGGATATCCCATGGCTAATATAGATTATCGTAGAGTTCAATAACACATTTTTGTACCATCTAACAATTTTTCAATATCACTCATGAGATCCAAGTTATGAACCTTAGATGATTGTAGTTGAATCATGCTTAGTGCACCTTGGGGACACTATAGTGCATGAAAGTCATAGATTTTCTAGAGACTCCATGATCCAAACAAGGGTGTCATTGGGGTTCACCCACCAATCCATAGCTAACAATATAGATGAAACAATTTCATGACAAATAATTTGAAAGATATGCACTATCACAAAAATTGACTAAGTGTTGATGTAAATAAGTATTTACTTATTACACTTACTTAAGTTTACTTAGGTTTATGCATTATTTATTATTTTTCATTATTTTATTTGTGAGACACTTAGGAGTTTGTGCACTCTTGTGAGATGTCATGATGACATCACAGGGGGTTCGACCTCTTTTAAGCACATGGTGTCAACAACACAGGAATCTTCTACACACATGTGATACTTTATCATTCTTATCCATTCATCTAGAATGTTGGATAAGGTGCTTAGTTGTCTTATCTTCTAGTTGTTTGTAGAGACATTCTAGGTGCTTCCTGAGAGGCCTTTATACGCAAGCACTCCTAGTGTACTCTTAACAATGACATATTGAATACATTGTCATTCCAATGATCATACTCTCTCTCTCTCTTGGTCTATTGTGTGCTTGTTTTTGAGTTCTTAGTTCCTGGGTGAATTTTTCCCATAGGCAAATTCTTACATGATATCAAAACAACTTGGAGACTCTATCATCACATAGCCATTCAAGACCATGCTTTCTTTATCACCTCAACCCAAATCCAGAGTGCTACAAAAATTGGGAGCGTCTAGAGCTAGATTTGACCTCACCATTGCGTCTGAAACACTGATTTGATGAAACTGACTATAAACATGCCTACCTTGTCCCAAAGTCGATCATCAGGCAAATTTTTTTTGTAAATCGAAACTTGGAGGCCCCGATTTGCAGTTCCAATATGATCATTTCATTGATTTGATTGTTGATTTTTTGATCTATCTGTATGTATCTTTGCAATTTTTGGCATTTTTTTTTGAATTTTATTTTTGGATTAAATAATACCCATGTAGAGACAATTTTTTTGGCCGAACCAGGCAGTGACACCCCAACTCGGCTATATATTTTTGGTGGATTATTTTAATTGCAGGGTTTCTTT
This sequence comes from Cupressus sempervirens, assembly GCA_028749045.1. NCBI lineage: Eukaryota > Viridiplantae > Streptophyta > Pinopsida > Cupressales > Cupressaceae > Cupressus > Cupressus sempervirens. Next base: position 687,034,822 of record CM053792.1, on the reverse strand, counting down.
TATTGGTGGCACTGTAAATTCTGAATTTAATTTTTGACCTTTGCAACAATCTGTCATACACTATATAAAAGCATGTGTTTAAAACCTCAAAGGATTAGTGCACAATCAAATTCCCAACAACCACCTTTATTTTACTGGTACTACCAAATCACAACCTGCGACAGACCAAATCTGGCGAGTTTATTCAACTCCTGACACAAACCCTTTGGCCTAGTTTATTTTATGTTGTGTGGGTTCATTATTTTAAAATAGCACTAAGCGCTAGCCCAATATGAATGTGGGATTAAATTTGAAAATTCTAGCATGTCTGCGACAACTACATCCAACAATCTGGCACACTGTTATAAGTATTTCCAGTAGCACAGCAGTCTTTGCATCACCCATAAAGTACCTTTTGACAGTCTATAGAGAATCTGGCATCCCATTCTTTTCTTGCGGCCTACACGAGATACCTTCTGGCTCGCTGTTAATACTTCCGACCACAGAGTCAAACCTCCGACAACTAGCTCAAACTGAATGTTTTTGCGATGGCGGTATTAGCTAGTTGTTTTGACCAAACATACTAGTTTTCAAAACCACCCATCTCTATTTGAATCTCCTACCCATTATTATTTTCTGCCACACAGACTGACATGTGGACCGTTCCTTGCCGCACTATCTACCAACTCTTCTGCCCTGTTAGTTGAGTTAGCAATTTTTGCCAACTCATCCAGGACTACCATGTCACCTGTGGAACACGAAATGTAGTGCCATGTATTTGTACAAATTTGGCATGTGTTAATTTCATATAGTATGGATGGCTAACTCAGCATGCCACGTCAGCCCAGCATGGATTTTTTTGCTAATGTCATCTTTTTCTCAAGTTAAATTTGATGGCTATTTGACCATCATTTCTAGGCATTTTACTACTATAGTGACAGTTTTTTGACTATCAAATTTAGCATCGCAATTACTCTACTAGACCCCTCTCTAGATTGCTTTCCAGTTTGGCAGCTTGACTTTGCGAGCTCCTATCTCGAACATCCAGACTCTGATTCAGGTGCAATATTTTTTGAAATTGGGTAAAATTTCTTGAATTTTCCATTGGTAGTGTTGTTTTCTAGTTTTGGTGCACAAATTTTGCATAAATTACATTTTTTGGTGATTGTACTTGCATAATCCTGCATTTTACAACTTCAAAAGCTCCATATGCACACATTTGGTCACTTTTTTAGGTTCCATTTTTTTTGAAAGTGCGTATTTTTTTGTCTACCTTCTAGATCTGAAGTCAAATTCTAAGGTTGTGTGGACCAATTTCTCACTTTCAAAATTAGGCATGCTTTGGCATTGTAAAGCTTTAATACTTTTTCAAAATTGATGAAAATCTAAGCTATAGTGCTTAAGTGACAGATTTTAGCCTCAGAACGTAGTTGTTAAAGAAAAATCAAAAAGTCCACTTTGTTTATTTTGACAAGTGGCCTATTGTAAACACACTACTTATAAAGTGCCAACAACATCTTTTTTGTGGTGGGGGGGGGGGGTCCTTTGATTGAGTGAAAAGGGGGGGTGTGTATTGTGTTTTTGTGTCTCTATATTGCATGGAGTAGATTAATGGAAAAAGGATATAGTCTTTATGTTGACGGTACAATTACCAAACCTACTAATGCTAAGGAACTCATTGATTAAAAAAAAAAACACCAATAGGCTTTAGGTGTTATTAGGAGTTGTGTACATAGCGATCTTCTCTTCCACATTAAAAATTGTTCAAACTCTAAAGAAGCATGGGATAAACTTGAATAGTTGTATGGTAAAGTGGATGAAGAAAAGGGATTTTAGATTAAAGATTATTTACTTCTCTTGGATCCTAAGAATTATGACACAATTCAAGATTACATCATCAAAGTCAATGAGTATAGGGAACTTCTTAAAGATTGTGGAAACTCCATAAAGGATGATAGGTTGATTCATCACATCCTGAAGCAACTACCTCCTGAGTATGCCAACTTTGTTTTTAGTTTTAATACTCATAGGTTGACCATGGGATTTGCTTACCTCAAGCCTTCCTTTGATGCATTTTCTGACATGTTGATTGTTGAACAATCTCACTTGGTGGATTTTGGACTTCTCAAGTCATCTAAGACCAAAGCCTTGGTGGCTAGTGATGATCACAAATCAAGTCAAGGGAGGAAAAGCAACAACAAGAAGAAGTAGTGGAAGTAGAAAACACAATCTGAGACACAAAAATCCTCCTCTCAACAAGGTATTTCTTCTTCAAACAAGAAAGGAAGTAATGAAAAGAAGGACACACTTTTTTGTACATTTTGCAAAAAGACAAATCACGACGAGCATCATTGCAAGACAAAAAGAATCGATGGGTTAGAAAATCTACTCAAGAAGAATAAGATTCAAGTGCCAGGTACTTCCAAGGATTCTACTCCAACCTCTTCAAAGGGTAAAGGTCAAGCACTTATGGCAAACTCAAGTTCTTCTTCGAAATGGATACTTGACTCAGGTGCCTCTTACCACATGGGTTCTTCAAAGGAAGATTTTTCTTTATTGAAGCTGTCAAAGGTACGACACATCTTTGTGGGAGATGATACTAAGATGGAAGTTGAAGGGAAAGGACATATAGAAATGGAAAATGGGGAATTCAAAGATGTTCTCTAGATTCCAAATCTAAGCTCCAATCTCTTATCAATTTACCAAATCACTCACCTTGGAGATGGTCATAAGGTTGAGTTCCTTCCAGATTTAGTGATAGTGCAAAGTCTCAAAGATGATTCATTGGTAGCGGTTGGGAAATTCAATGATGACAAGAGGCTTTATTCCTTCTCCCACTTTGTGCCTAAGATTCCTTCCCAAGCCTTGTTGACTCACTCTACTTCACACATCAACTTATGGCATGAGAAGTTTGGTCACCTTGACTTCCGCTCTCTTTAGCAAATTTGCTCAAAACACATGGTCAAAGGTCTACCTAATATCAACTTTTCTAAGGGAGAATGTTCATCTTGTTTGAGTAGTGGATATGAATATCAAGGAGAAGTATGATAAAGGGAAGTCTTCTCGAGCTCTAGTTGTTCTTCAACTAGTTCACATGGTATAAGTAGGACCCTTTGTAGTGACTTCAGTCAGCCAAGGCCACTGCATACTCACATTTGTTGATGAAATTTCAAGATTCACTTGGGTCTTTTTCCTTCATCATAAGAATGAAGTGGTTTATAAGCTTCAAGACTTCAAGACTCATGTTGAACACAAGTCAAGGAAAGCCATCAAAGTACTAAGGGTGGACAATAAGAACATATATGTTAACAGAAGACTAAAGAACTTTTGCAGAATTGAGGGGACTGATCTTCATAACTCACTAGCATTCAGTCTGCACAAGACAAATGTTGTAGCTATGAGGATTAGGACTCTCAAGACCATGGCAAGTTGCTTGATTAAAGCCAAGTCTCTTGATCCTAAACTAGAAGTTGAAGCCATTAGCAGTGGTACTAACATACTTAATAGGTCTCCTCATCCAGCCTTAGATGGCAAGACTCCTTTTGAGGGATGGTGCAACAAAAAACCAATTGTGAGTCACCTTAGAGTCTTGGGTTGTCCAGCATGGTCAAACCTATCTTCTAGGGGTTGCAAGGCACTGGCACCTAGGCCTTGTACCTTTATCAATTATGAAGACAATGTGAAGGCTTACAGACTTATGGATCTAGAGACACATGAGATTTTTGTGGTGAAGGATGTTCACTTTGAGGAAGGTTTTCCGAGCTTATCCTCTACTCCTCTCCACACTTCATACATAGTGGAAACTGATAGTGACACTAGTGATAGTGCTTTAGCAAGTTCAGATACATGGGGTTCTGTCAACAGTTGTAGTGAGAGGTCACATTAGTCCAGTCCACGTGCTTATATTGCCACAGTGAAAGGTCCATCACATCTTGGTACATCTTATCTTCCAGCTCTAGCTTCAGTTGGCTTGGGAGACAATCTTGAGGACTTACATCTTCTCATTGATGAAGTGGATCCTTCTACAGTTGTTTCGAGGGCTCACTCTGACCCTCATGTCCATTCTCTACATGATCAATCTTCACAGGTTGGCGTGATTGTGGATCCTTATGAATAGCAATTAGTGGAGATCTCTTTGTTAGTAGAGGAGATAGATGGTTCAATGGAACAGGTTCAACAGACATCCTTGCCAGATCTGCATTCATTCTTTTCAGCACAATTAGAAGGGGTGAACTTCAGCATCAGTACAGGGATACTTGAGTAGGTTTCATGGTCACCATACATCTTCAGGAGTGTACCTTTTCCATTGTTTCTTCCTAAGGGGAGGAACACCATTCTACATTCTTGGACCAGCTTCTTCATTGGTGCAACTTTCACTTGTTGGCATTCTTCTTTTGTGGGGGGAGCCTATTATGTCTCTCTTCCTTCTCTCATTCTCTTTTGTATATACTAGATGTATGTCATAATAGGGGGGTCTTGATTACTCCATCCATCTATGAATCTTTATTTATCTCTCTTTTTGGGGAGGGTTTTTCCCATGAGGTTTTCCCTCTTTTCCCACTTTATGGGAGATTGCATCTTCATTATGTACAGGGGTACCTAACATGGCCTTGTAGCTGGCACCCATTATGCATCTTCATCCTAGTTTCGTAAGCTTAAGGGAATTCCCCTAAGTTGAACTTAACGAGGGGTGTTGGTGTAAATAAGTATTTACTTATTACACTTAAGTTTACTTATGTTTATGCATTATTTATTATTTTGCATTATTTTATTTGTGAGACACTTAGGAGTTTGTGCACTCTTGTGAGATGTCATGATGACATCACAAGGGGTCCTCACCTCTTTTAAGCACATGGTGTTTACAACACAAGAATCTTCTACACACATGTGACACTTTTTCATTCTTATTCATTCATCTAGAATGTTGGATAAGCTGCTTAGTTGTCTTATCTTCTGGTTGTTTCTAGAGACATTCTAGGTGCTTCCTAAGAGGCCTTTATATATAGGCACTCATAGTGTACTCCTAACAATGACATATTGAATACATTTTCATTCTGATCATACTCTCTCTCTCTCTCTTGGTCTACTGTATTCTTATGTTTGAGTTCTTAGTTCTTGGGTGAATTTTTCCCTTAGGCAAATTCTTACACTAAGGAATATTGCATAAATTGAAAGATATGCACTATCACTAGAATTGAGATGCGTTATTATTTTGTATGACAACATAATATTGTACCATTTGATAGTTTGTCAATACCCCTCACAAGCTCCAAGTTATGACCCTTATAATATTGCAGATGAATCATGCTTAGTGCACCTTGGGAACATGTTGATGCATGGTGGTTGCAAACATTATAGAGACTCCATGGTTGAAACAAGGGTGTTGTTGAGTGCTTATTTTACATGAAAACAATGGTATAAATCCTTACAAAATTCTCTCTTTCAAATAAATCAAATCCAAGGTTCCAGGTGGTTGTTTTCAACCTACTAGGTAGCTCAATTGAAGATAAATGTGAATTTTCATAAGGAGGTCTTCGTTGGTATCTCTAAATCTTGCAAAAATTTGAAGGAATGCAACTGAAAGCCAACAAATTTTGCATTTTTAGAGTTAAATGATGAATGCAAGTTCTAACAATGCAACTATATGAGTTCATATTCTATTCATGTGTTCAAAAGAAAATAACAGGGTTAAGGTAATAATAAATCAAAGGAAAGTGGTGAAAATGAAATTCCTAATGCACACAAGTTATAGTAACAACACATCTATGAACTAAATCTTCAAAAGGATCAAGTAGAAAACCAATGAAATTAGGAGCAACAAATTCTCAACTCCATTGATACAATCATCAAAAGAACTAATAGAAACCAAAGGATGTTTCATAATTCATCAAATTATGCAACCACACAAAGTGCGTACACATGAGATAAATTGTCATGCAAGAACTTGAAGGTGATCCTTTCTCCAATTCATCACAAGAGGTGTCACTAGGGCTCACCCACCCATTTGAATCTAGTAACACAGTCAAATTGATACTATGAAAAGTAGCTAGAAAGATATGCACCATTTCAACAATTCACTAAGGAAGACTACAAGTTTTTGGCATCAAGAAAAAATGTTGTACAAAATTAAATTCTTCAAGAATCTCCTAGAACTAAGATAGGGTATTGTAGGGTTTAACAAAATAGAATTTTTTCATTAAAATTTTTTGTTCATACCTCTCACAAGATTTGAGTTATAAACCTTAGAATATTTCAATTGAATCATTCTTAGTGCACATTGGGGACACTTTGGTGCATGGCAATAACAAATTTTATGGAAACATCATGACCAAAACAATGGTGTCACTAAGGTTTACCCACTCATCCAAAAATAACAACATAATTGAATTAATTCCATGATGAATAGTCTTATAGATATGCACTGGTGCATCAATTCATTGAGGAACACTGCAAGATTTGGCATCAAGTGAGAATGTTGTGCCAAATTAAAACCATACATAATCTCCTAGAATTGAGATAAGTTATTGTAGGGTTTAACAACATGGTCATGTACCATCTGACAATTTCTTGATACCCCTCACAAGCTTCAAGTTATGACCCTTCAAATATTGTAACTAAATTGTGCTTATTGTACCTTGGGGACACATTGGTACATGGTGATTGTGAATGTTCTAGAGACTTCATGGTTGAAATAAGGTTGTCTGTAGGGTTCATCTACCCATTCAAAGCTAACAAAACAATCAAGTTAATGCCATGAGTAATGGTTGAAAAGATATGCACTATTACACCAATTAACTAAGGAACACTACAAGTTTTGGCATCAAGTGATAATGTTATTCCAAATGAAATCCAATTGGAATCTCCCATAATTGAATAGGTTATTGTAGGTCTTGACAACATAGTCTTGTAGCACCTTATAGTTTGTCGATGCCCCTAAAGAGATCGAAGCTATGACCCTTAAAATATCATGGCTGGATGTTTTTTAGGATATATTAGGGACACTTTGCTGCATGGTGGTTGTGAATGTTCTAGGTTATGTGTGGCTAAAACATGGTTATAACTAGGGTTCACTCACCCATCCAAATCTAACTTCAATAATGAATCAATGTCACAATGTGTAGTTTAGGGTCAATTGACAAGATTTTATAATAAGACTTATTCCTTGTAGCCCTACTACACAAGATGCACCATATTAATTATTTAATTAAGTTGTAGTCATTATAATTCATGTATATATCATATGTTTTATTCATTCTTTGTAAATTTTGTTTAGGTCGACACTACCATGAATCTTGGTGTGACTATGGGATTAAGCTAGATGTAGCCATTTACATCATCCTTTTATGTACATTAATTTTGTAATTTATGTATTGTCATTTTAGAGACTATGCAAATTTTGAAAAAAAAAAAAAAAAAAAAAACTATACAGGAATTGATTGCAACTAATTTCAAATTTTAGGAGATTGCATTCCCTCCTACCAATGATGTTAGTGAACATGGTGACATGGTTAAATTTATAATGTTAAATATTTAATGTTATCATATTATCTAAATAATGTTATTGAATGTTATCTTTAATGAAGCATCATTTTATCTTTAATTTTACCATGTTATTTGTACATACATCTAGGATTATTATGCTATCTTTTAATTTAATGTATAGTAGGGAAGAGGTGCAAAAGTTAAGGACATGTAAGATGGTGTCACTAAAGAGTAGATGAGACATGATGATGCATCTTAGTCCTCTTCAACATGGAGAGAAGAAGGCTATAGATCAAATCCATGTTAGTTAGCTAGTGTTTATTAAACATTTGTTATATATATTTATCATGCACATGATCATGTGTGTACATTTATGATATTGGGACTTGTTATACTCAAAATAACATTATCATGTATGTATTAATGATACACGTTCTTATAGGAAATTCTATGTTATGTTACTATATATTTGACTTCTTTAATATTTTGAGGACTTGTTATGTTTTCATACTTATATAGATTTTATAGAACTTTTTACATGTGTTATTATATATAAAATTGATTGATGGCTCCCAATAGTATTTGTTTGGGGCTCAATAGATCTCTTAGAAATCGTTGCTGGTTATTTAAATGAAATAAGTACCCTTTTTTAGAAATGGGTACCCATTCCATTTTCAATAGTAAAAAATGAAATATCTACCTATTTTTAAAATTTAACTAAGAGGTACCTATTTCTCAAAAGTATGAGTAGAAAACCAACTATAGATTTGAATTTTGTCTTAGGAGAGGCTTGGTAGGACTTGTTGGCATAACCAATGGTGTGATGAGAATGTGAGCACAACTAATGGTGTAATAATGTAAAGAAGAGCAATGGTCTAATTTCATGATGATCACTTATCATGGTGTCATTAATGTCAACTATTGACCTAGTGTTATTAGTATGTTTCCAAGTATAACTAAGTGTTTTAAAGAGAATAAGGTGTATGATGTAGCTAGTGAAGAGAAGCATAAGATGACCAGTAAGGTAATAGTGCAACTACTATGAGTGGTTACTGATAATTAATATGTGGTTTAATTAGTTTATCAAATTTTTGGTGAATTGAGTGGACTAACCATAATATGTTGAGCAGGATGATGCTCACTAGTCAATGTAGCTTATTTAGTTATGCTAAAAAACTCATTATCATAATAGGTAAATCATTTCCAATATTGAAAGATAGACACATACAAGATTTTTGGGTTGGATAGTTGATCAATGAAGCTATGGTAGATAGGTTAACATTGAATGAGTTATTGAGTAATTACCAGATAACTAGAATCAACTACACATGTTAATATTGCATTGACTTGGGGTAAGTGATTTGTAATCTAGTCATATGGATATACATGTGAAGGTGATAATTTTGCATCACATTAATCAAGATTGAGTTTGTGGAGAATATTCTAGACAAAGCTCATGATAGGTCAAAACATGTTTGACCTCTAGCAAAAAATATAATGAGATAGTTTGTGAAACCTTGAAAAGATGACTTGTAACATTAGATAGCATTTTATAGGATTTGGATCTAAGTACAATACTTGAATTTTGTAATTGTAATATTTTTAGATTTGGTTAAGTCGGTGGAAGAATAAAAAACTAGTATAACTAGGAAAAGAAGATAGGGTTGACATTGTTAATCATGGTCCAATTGATGTGTGGAAGTGGAAGCTGAAGTCCATCCAAAGAGAAGAGAAGTGAGTTAAGAAGAGTTAGAGATCTTATGTATATATGATTAAGTAAAGGTAGTGCTATTTTTTAGAAAAATCTTTATGTTGTTCCCTAACAACTACAATATGTGAAATTCCTTAACTAGGTCAATCCTAATAGGTCCTTATTGTAAACATTTTAATAGGGTGGCACTTTAACTACTTTTTAAATTCCTTTGACAAGGATACTCCTAATAAGGTAAATCTCATAATAGGGCTAAGGTAAATCCCCCAATAGGTTAGCACTTAACTGGGTCCATTTGAACTCCTAATATGGTTAAGCTCCTAACATGTAGTACTTAAAAAATGTGCAAATTATTTGTTGGTACTAATCCCCACTACAATTCCAATCCAAGTTGGGTTTCCATAAAAATAAAATATCTATATCAAATTTGTGACTGATTACAAGTTTTTGATGTTTCATTTGATGCTTTATAATTGATTACTAGTTAGTGGTTTAGAAAGTGATAATTTATTTGATTTGTTGATTATTGATTCAATCTCCTTCTTAGAAATCCAATCACTTAGGACCAAAACTTTATATCATTTCTTTTGTCCTCTATTGTGGTGAAATATTAACAAGTTGAGGTAAAGATCCAAGATGATTAAGAAGAAGGCTCATAACTTTTGAAGAGAAAACTATATGTTATGTTGTGGAAGGGTAAAGCTATATCTCATAGGTGTGGGAGAGCAATACTAGAGTCATGTGATTACATGATATGTTACTCTTGTAGGAACTCTTAATGAAGATTATTTTAGGATACAACAAGAACATATAGCTACAATGGATATCATTTCATGTACTCTTTCATAAACATAATATGTTGATGTCAAGACCTAGATACAACTCATGATATGTGGTAGAAATTGAAGGCAATTTATGGAGGATATGCACATGTATATGAGGAAAAGGTGGAAAGGCTGAAATAAAAAACATGATGAGATGAGAATGGTGGAGAATAAAAAAATTGAATAGTAAGACCAACAGATCAACAATATGGTCTCTACTATTACAGGTCTTGGTGGAACATGTGTGAAAGATGACATGATAATAAAAATTCTAAGAACCATGTCACTAAAATATGCCATTAAATTATTAACTATTCAAGAGGTTAGATCTTTAGGCACTTTCACTATCACATTGGATTAAATGGTAGTCAAGTTGATATATTTTGAGCTTAGTAACTTTGATAATAGTATGCCTAAGATATAAGCTTATTTTAGTGCATTACGATTCTTGTTTATATAAGAAAAGGAAGAGAAGGTTCAATTAGTTCATATGTTTATGGTTATGATTTTATATTAACTGAAGAAAATGAATAGGAAGAACTTGATCCAATCAACTTAATATAACAACATCATGACCTTACCCCTAGTTATTGGGAGGACAAGGAACTTTGGTTCTTTTTCCTCTTTGAGGAATATTTGTAAGATGTACACACCATTTGATGAAGGATATCACTCTTAATAGAACACACATACATACAAAGCACAATTGAGAATTTAAAGAATCAATAAATTTTAAGAACAAAAATAAAATATTTTTATCATCTCTAATAAAATGACATTATAATATTTAGAAAATAAAAAGCTATAGCCACATGGGAATTTCTATTACAATACCTTCAAACTAGACTTTATCTTGCCACAAAACTTTACCAGGAGGCTTATATATCCAAATTACCCCATGGTAAAGCAATTCAAACAATCTATGCTCAAATGAACAATTTACTAAAAATAGTAAACTTTCCAAAAATAGAAACCCTAGCCAAAGATATTGCTTATTAAAAAAGATCTACACAATAATTTTGGGTGATGCAAGATTGCTCTTATACCCTAGATGCTCCTACATTGCATCATCAGTGGGTTCTTAACTTTAGAATATCTTACATTTACTTCATCCATTCATATGTCCTACGTAAAACTTGTTTATCACCTACATGCCTTCATGGCATGTGGAGATTCAATAAGTGAAACTAGTTGATATCATGTGTTCTTATAGCACAATAAATAATCCCCCTATTTTAAAAAAAAAATGTTTTACTAAACTCATTTCTTCTCACCCCCTTCCAATAAAGAAACCCAAATTAAAACCCTCCTATTGTCACCATATAATATTTGTATCAATTTTTTTATTAATATTTTTTACACCCCTATACATTTATATCTATGCTATGAAAAAGAGTTGGTTATGTTTTAAGAAAAAATCTAGATTTGGTGGAAGGTCTAATATTAATTGGTGGGTTCTAAGTTAACTAGAGTTTATATTAACTTGGCTTGGTTTAAAGTTGGAACCTAGACACATGTTAACCATTAAATGTTTCTTAGCCACTTTGTTATAAATTTGTTTCTTATTTTTTGAATGAACTCAAATTATTTATTCCCCTACCTTTGATATTTATCAAATAAAAAGAAGATTATAATATTGCTTCCACCTTATGATTCATGGCTATATTATCAACCTTAGGTAATACTCTCCATGCATATCTCATGTAATTTTATATTTTCCTTTTCTGATATATGATTCCATAGTATACGCTTACATATTTATATCATATACAAAATTGATTTGTTTGTATGTGCTTAATCTTAACATTATATTTATCCATAGTTCCACATTCATATTATTTTGACATATTTTTCCATTGTCCCTATTACTGATGTAACATAGGAGGCGACCTTGTTGTTTCTTATTACATTTATTTCCATGATTCTATTTTTCTAATCATCCATGTTATTTTCCAGATAATAAAATCTATACCACTTTAGTATGATTCAATTTAAATTTCATGATCATTTATTTTACACATATTTTTTCTCTCATTATATTTTGTACATCATAGGCATGCAATAAATTATACAAGCATCTAGTATCAAAATTTTTATATAGTGGTTGTTATGGTAGTGTGATAGCCCTATGTTGCTTAATTTTGGTCATTAAGGATCCTTCATGGCTCTAAAGGTTTTGATTTTGATGATTCCTTTATATTTTGACATATATCACTTTTATTATGATATCCATCACAATCATAGGGGCTTCATTTAGTGCACCTACATCATAATGCATGTGTTTGTGGAATACTAAAGAATCCCCCTAATTAAAAAAATATATTACCCCAAACTCCTCCTTTTTCACCCCCTTCTAACATGCACCTAGTACCCTTCATACCGCTTTTCAAAATTAAACCCAATTCTTCACATAAAACTCCCTCTCCTATTTAGGCAATATATAGCCCCTCTTTTTCCCATTTTAAAACCCCTAATATAAAGAAACATGATATTGTATTACCTCTTGAATGAAAACCATGTGATCAAAATATTAAATTATTCTTTAGGACATGATGCTTTCATCATAATCTTAAATAATTATTTTCTTATGATAGATCCTTTAATGTTGGTCCCAACTAGTACTAGGAGGGGTTGCATTGGTACTATCCACAAAACTAGTTTCTCTTTTAATGATTTCAACTAATCTTCATGTGGACCACTTTACAACTAAAACCAAGATAAATGCAGTAACATTAAAGCAAGTAAAATCACATGCAAAAGAATTCATCACGTTGACACATATATATTTTTATATGGAAACCCTCCATGAGAGAATAAAAATCATGGTGGGGAAAATATACTTGCTAACCCTTATAATGCATGAAAACGGGTGCCCTATTAATAGCTACAAGTACTTCTTCTAGAAGCACACCCTATTAGGAGTTGTAGAAACTACCAATGTTACAAAAGCTTTGTGAGAGATAACTAGTTAAAGAATTTACAAAACTTCTTTTGAGAGACACCTTGTTAGAGGATTTTATAATAAGCATGCTAATAAATCATTCCATTTTAGTATCTTACAAATAGATGCAATAGTAAGAAATCATACTAAATGTTTTGACCTTGAATGCATCATTCATTTTTCGTGTAAATCTCTACACTATCTCCTTGCTGATCTTGGTGCTTTCTAGGTGAGTGCTTTATTCTCACATTTCCTTCAGTTATTCATAAAAAAAATTCATTGTTCCTTCTTTCTCTACAATAGTTACCTCTATCGATATCCTTCTTTCTGAGTTCTTTATTCTCAATTATCTTCTTCTTCTATCGTAATAGCAACAACCTCCTTTTTCAATTACATACAACTATGACTGATTTAGTTGTATGTACCCTTTCTTCACTATCAGGGAATAATTACCCATAACTATATTGTCCCACTTAATCTTGAATTCAAAATTTTAATTCCTTATTTTCTATATTTATAGGAGACACGTGATCCCTATACCTAGGGTCTAGATTGGTATCTCTACTAGTCCTACAGTAACTAGATGGTGGCCTTTTTTCCTTGCATGATTACATAATTTCTCTTTTACCTTATGTCACATCATTGGTGACTCATTGTGTTGATGAATTAGATCAACTCATGCTTACTTCAAACTTCTTATGCCAATGCAGATTATGCCAGAGTGTATGTCAGTGAAACTCATGATAGTTGTAGTCGAATTCCTCCATATTCTTCTTCCTTTGACCAATTATCACACATTTTTTCAATTACATATTTTTTTCATCAATGAAAACATGCCATGCTTCTTTTATCCATAATGGAAAGGATACTTTTATGGTCAGCAATCTCCCCCTTGGCATTGATGGAAACATTGTTTGTCAATGACCTCCCCCAATCTATTTTGGAAAGTTCTTTTGATGGAAATAAAATTATCATTCCTTGGCCTGTATCGATGGATGTTTCCAAAAGATGGACTTGGCTAAAATTTATTAGAAACTCCCCTTAACAATTTTGTATGTGTCTCTTCACTATTATTTTGTCTCTATATCCTTCTGCTTCTATTCCTATTGTTCTTTTTGTGGCTATATTCTCTTCAATTTGATTTTCTTATTGTCTCCTTTTCTATATTCCTTCCCTTGATGTTGAATATTCTATATTCTCATTCTATATATATTCTCTCTGATGTAGGAGCATCTAGAGGTATAAGGGCAATCTTGTGTCACCCAAAAAATGTACTTAGACTTAGTTTCTATTTTATGTCTTTACATTTTTGGATACCCATTTGGCTCAAATAAAGGTTCCAACTCTCATAGTTCAACTATCAGTGCATTTGAAAATCCTGAAAAAATAGGAGCATGCAATTTGACCATCATTTTGGTGACCTAGAAGGTGCGACTTGGCCAAATGAATGTAATTGAGATTTAGAGCATTCCAGAAAAAGAATTAGGTCAAAAGGCCCCACGGTTTGAAAGTTATAGCAGTTTTTCGGGTTTTAGAGACCTCCTAAGAATGCTTCGAAGTCAGGTTTGGGGCATTAAATGACCTCAAAAAGGGTCAAAAAATGGGGGATGAGTGAAGCTGGTCCATAGGGCTATAGAGCGCTTCGAGAGCTTTCTGAAAATGTAAACGGTTCATCAATCGGAGCTACGGTTCAAAAGTTATGCCTCCCGGAAGTTTGACTACCGTTTCTGGATTCTTCTAGATTTGCACCGACTTCTAACGCGGCTTTTGGAACCTTTTGTTTTGTCGGTGGATGCCTACTAGCACTTTCTAGAATTTACTCCTAGTCCTTAACCCTCCGGGGTCTATTTAAGGAGATTTTTGGCATTGTAAAAGGGAGTTCGGATTGGAGCTTGGGAGGAGGTGCTAAAAGGAGAAATATTCTCCAGAGTTATGTTATTGTAAGCTCGTAGGGCATGTTTTGAAGTTTATTTTCTCTGTACTATTTGTAGTAGCTTATTTTCTTAGTTAATATAATTCCTCTTTTCTATTGTGTCCATTCTGTTGTTGGGTTGTGTCCCCATCAAGTGGTATCAGAGCGGGTTTTCCTGAGTGTGTAGACAGAGCGCTGACTGTGAGGCAGTTTGCACCAGGACTGTGTGGTTGTGGGTTCGAGTTAGAAGATGCCTCCACGAAGAGAGCATGGTGGAAGGGCCAGAGCTATTGATCCTGAGGAGGTTAGAGCCCTCCAGAGACAGGTACAAGCATTGCAAGAGGAGCTTCGTAGAGGAGCAAATATTGCCGCAGATGACAATAGTGAGGATGACAATGAAGAGGAAGTAATGGAAGTTGATGGGGAAGTTCTGAATCCTGTAGAGGAAAGGCTTTTTAGGGCCATTTCTAGGTTTGGGAAAAGACCTACAATTGAAGTGGGTATATTTTTGAGAAATTTGAAACCAGATGAGTTGATCGATTGGATCAATGAACTGGACGAATACTTTGAGTATGAGGATATAAGGGACCCAGATAGGGTTAAGTTTGCAAAGGCCAAACTAAAAGGCCATGCCAAAATCTGGTGGCAAGAGGTTCAACTGGAAAGACTTAGAAGAGGAAAGGAGAAGATCACAAGATGGGATCGCATGGTGGACAAATTGAAGAAGCAGTTCATTCCTGTGGACTACGAGCTTGATCTATTTAAGAAGATGCATGGGTTAAAGCAAGCAGGAAGATCAGTCCAAGAATATACAGAGGAGTTTTACCGACTCCTGATTAGAGCAGGGCATGTAGAAGAAAATAAGGAGAAGGTTGCTCGTTATATTAGTGGGTTACAACCTAGCATCCAGGAGGAATTAAGTCTAGTAAGAATGACCAGCGTTGAAGAAGCATACCAGTTTGCCCTATGAGTTGAAGAGAAGCTGAGTAAAAGGTTTGAAGGAAGACAAAGAGGGCGCAGTCAAGGAGGAAGGGGAAGCGGTAGATCATCTGGAGGCCACAATGAAACTCAAAATAAAAATGAAGATGAGGGTACTATCAGGAACCAGAGGAATGAGGGTTTCAACCGCTCCCGTGATCAAGATTTTGGAAACCAAAGAGGAAGAGGTAGAGGACGTGGACATGGAAGAGGAGGCTTCTGTGGTACCTATTTCCATTGTAATGAAGAAGTTCATCGTGCCTTTGAATGCCCTCAACGACAAGGAAGGACAGATAGGAGAGCTGAGGGCCAAGCTAGGGTTGCTCATGTGGAGGAGGATGCACAATCATCACATTCAGAGGATGCAGAAAGAGGAGAGACCTTGGTAAATGAAAGAGTCCTACTAAGTGGTGAAAATGGACCAGGACAATGAAGGAGTTTGTTCCGTACCAGATGCAAGTGTGAGGATAAATGTTGTGATGTGATCATTGATGGTGGTAGCACTGATAACTTGGTATCCAAAGAGATGGTCTCTAAGCTGAAGCTCAAGAGGGAGAAACATCCCCAGCCCTATCGGATTTCTTGGGTAAAAGATGATCATAAGGTCCTGGTAAGTGAACAATGTTTAGTAAAATTCAAAATTGGTAGTTACCATGATGAAGTCCTCTGTGATGTTATTTCAATGGATGTTTGCCATCTATTGTTGGGTAGACCATGGCAGTTTGATAGACATGCAATACATGATGGACATGCAAACACATACTCTCTGACAAAGGATGGAGTTCACCACAAATTGAAGCCCATGAAAAAGGAAGGTGAAAAGGTATGTAGCAGTGCTAGGATTTGTCTTGTTGATGGAAGGAAGTTTTTAGATGGCATGAAACATCAGCGTATGTGCTATGCTTTGATTCCTAGGAAAGATAAAGAAGGTAGTAGTGAAATACCATTTGAAGTTTTAGATTTACTAGGAGAATTTGGAGATATTATCTCTAATAATGTTCCAGATGGATTGCCACCAGTAAGGCAAATCGATCATCAGATAGATCTGATTCCAGGAGCTAGTTTGCCTAACAAGGCTGCTCACAGGATGACTCCTACTAAAACAGAGGAGCTAAATAGACAGGTTCAGGAGCTATTGAGGAAGGGCTTGATTCGAGAGAGTCTGAGTCCATGTACAGTACCTACAGTACTTGCACCAAAGAAGGATGGAGAGTGGAGGATGTGTACAGATTCTTGAGCTATAAATAGGATAACCATCAAGTACCGGTTTCCTTTACCAAGGATGGATGATCTTATGGACTGCTTGAATTGAGCTCAGTACTTCACAAAGATAGATCTGAAGAGTGGCTATCATCAGATACGGATTCGAGAAGGAGATGAGTGGAAAATAGCCTTCAAGACCAAGGAGGGTCTTTATGAGTGGTTAGTCATGCCCTTTGGATTGACGAACGCCCCAAGCACCTTCATGCGGCTCATGAATGAGGTACTTAAGAAGTTCTTGGGAAAATTTGTTATTGTCTATTTGGATGATATTTTAATTTTCAGCAAGACTTTGGAAGAACATTTACTGCATATTCGTAGTGTCCTTGAAAGGCTAAGGGAAGAGAAACTGTTAATTAATCTAAAGAAGTGCGTCTTTGCAAAAAGGGAGTTAGTCTATTTGGGATTTGTTATATCACCTGAAGGTCTCAAAATGGATCCAAAGAAGGTAAAAGCCATCTTGGAATGGCCTACTCCAAGGTCTGCTACTGAGGTAAGATCATTTCATGGTCTAGTTAGTTTTTACAGGAAGTTTATTAAGAATTTCAGTGGCATATGTGAACCTCTAACTGATACAATAAGAGGGGATAGAAAAGAGTTCAAATGGACTGCAGCAGCTGCGAGAAGTTTTGAATTGCTGAAGAAGAAGGTGACTGAACAACCTGTGTTGGCACTTCTAGATTTTAGAAAAGTGTTCCAGGTGGATTGTGATGCTAGTGGTAGTGCTATTGGGGCTGTATTAAGCCAAGAAGGTAAGCCTATTGCATATTTTAGTGAAAAATTGAATGATGCAAAGAAGAAGTATTCTGTTTATGATCAAGAGTTCTATGCAATAGTTCAGGCCTTAAAGAAATGGAGGCGTTATTTATTGCCAAAGGAATTTGTTTTGTATACTGATCATCAGGCATTACAGTACCTAAATAGCCAAGGTAAATTGAATCAGAGGCATATGAAGTGGGTAGAATTCTTGCAGAGTTATACATTTGTGTTAAAGCATAGAAGTGGAAAATCTAACAGGGTTGCAGATGCATTAAGTAGGAGATAGCTGTTGCTTACAACAATGCAGGTTGAAGTAGTTGGGTTTGATGAACTTAAGAATTTGTACCCTGAGGATCTTGATTTTGCTGAAGCATGGAAAGCTTGTAAAGAACCTATTGCTGTAGATAGAACCAAGTGGTTAGACTATTTGATTCAGGATGGCATGTTGTTCAAAGGTAGTCAATTGTGCATTCCAAGGAGTTCCATGAGGGAAAATCTAATTAAGGAGAAACACAGTGGAGGGATGGCAGGACATTTTGGTCGGGATAAGACCATTGCCATTCTTAGAGAACATTATTTTTGGCCTCAAATTACACAGGATGTGAAGAAGTTTGTACAGAGTTGCCAGGTTTGTCAAGTGGCCAAGGGGTTTAGTCAAAATACTGGCCTATATCAGCCATTGCCTGTTCCATCAAGGCCATGGGAGGACATAAGTATGGATTTTGTTCTTGGATTGCCAAGGACACAAAGGGGTAATGACTCAATATTCGTGGTGGTTGATAGGTTCTCCAAAATGGCACATTTCATTCCATGCCACAAAACTCATGATGCTGTCCATATTGCAGACTTGTTTTTCAAAGAGGTGGTAAGACTACATGGTCTTCCAAGGAGTATAGTTTCTGACCGAGATACTAAATTTGTGGGGTATTTCTGGAGGACATTGTGGAAGAAGTTGAGAACAGACTTGAAATTCAGTTCCACGCATCACCCACAGACTGATGGCCAAACAGAAGTGGTAAATAGAAGTCTGGGCAATTTGCTGAGATGTTTAGTTGGAGATAAGCCCAAGGGATGGGATTTGATTCTACCACAGGCAGAGTTCGCTTACAATAACTCTGTAAATAGGAGTATTGGAAAATCACCATTTCAAATTGTATATGGAAATAGCCCAAGGACTACACCAGAATTGAGGAAGATAGAACAAGGGGAGAGAACAAGTGCTGAAGCTGAGGAATTTGCTGAACACATCAAGCGTCTACATGAAGAGGTTCAAGCACACATTATCAAGATGAATCAAGAGTATAAAGCTAGGGCTGATGCAAGGAGAAGACCTAAGGAATTCCAAGTAGGGGATCTTGTCATGGTGCACTTACGAAAATAAAGATTTCCAGTTGGTACCTACAACAAGCTGAAAATGAAGAAATTTGGCCCCTGCAAAATTTTGAAGAAACATAACTCAGGAAATGCATATGAGGTGGAGCTGCCAGATGGTATTCATATTTCTCCCATTTTCAACATTGCAGATTTGACAGAGTATCATGATGATGGTGCAGATGAGGAGCTAGTTTTAAAGCCATGTCCAATTCCTGCTTCTAAGAAGGAGGAGATAGAAGACATTCTAGATCATCGTGTGGGTAGGAGTACCAGAAACAAGCAGTATGAAGAGTATTTGGTCAAATGGAAAGGACGACCGATCGAAGACTCAACTTGGATTTCAGCAGCTGAGGTTTCCCATTTGGGATTTCCTCTACCATCCATAAAGTGACAGGGTCACTTTTCAATCTACCCTGGGTGTCTGATGCAGGAGCATCCAGAGGTATAAGGGCAATCCTGTGTCACCCAAAAAATGTACTTAGACTTAGTTTCTATTTTATGTCTTTACATTTTTGGATACCCATTTGGCTCAAATAAAGGTTCCAACTCTTATAGTTCAACTATCAGTGCATTTGAAAATCCCAAAAAAATAGGAGCATGCAATTTGACCATCATTTTGGTGACCTAGAAGGTGCGACTTGGCCAGATGAATGTAATTGAGATTTAGAGCATTCCAAAAAAAGAATCAAGTCAAAAGGCCTCACGGTTTGAAAGTTATAGTAGTTTTTCGGGTTTTAGAGACCTCCTAAGAATGCTTCGAAGTCAGGTTTGGGGAATTAAATGACCTCGAAAAGGGTCAAAAAATGGGGGATGAGCGAAGCAGGTCCATAGGGCTATAGAGCACTTTGAGAGCTTTTCGAAAATATAAACGGTTCATCAATCGGAGCTACGGTTCAAAAGTTATGCCTCCCAGAAGTTCGGCTACCGTTTCTGGATTCTTCTAGATTTGCACTGACTTCTAACGCGGCTTCTGGAACCTTCTGTTTTGTCGGTGGATGCCTACTAGCACTTTCTAGAATTTACTCCTAGTCCTTAACCCTCTGGGGTCTATTTAAGGAGATTTTTGGCATTGTAAAAGGGAGTTCAGATTGGAGCTTGAGAGGAGGTGCTAAAAGGAGAAATATTCTCCAGAGTTATGCTATTGTAAGCCCGTAGGGCATGTTTTGAAGTTTATTTTCTCTGTACTATTTGTACTAGCTTATTTTCTCAGTTAATATAATTCCTCTTTTCTATTGTGTCCATTCTGTTGTTGGGTTGTGTCCCCATCACTCTCTCTATTGTATTATTCTCCCTTTGTATATATTTTAACTTTCTTATTCTCCATTTTTCATTAATGACAAAGGGTTCAGTAAGATAGCTACAAGTTATTGAATATTTCTTGGTATTGAACCTATATGGTGATGAGATGGGCAGCCCTTGATGTTTTAGATTTGTAAGAGAAATGATATCACTCTTTATGTTCCCTAAGAGTGTTTCAAGTTCACTAATGGTGCTACCCATAGCTTTATTGAGTAGTACATTAGCATTTTCAATGTGTGTTTGGATGATTCTTGTCATCGGGGAGAGCTTGCATTGTACCTCCATGAGTCTGATGGACATTTTGTCCTACTCATGCTTAAATTGATGAATGATATTTGGGTAAAATTATAAAGTTGTGTCACCTATCAAGCTGACTTATTAGAATGACTAAAATTATAAACACCATTTTATAGTGCTTAGAGTCAAGAATATTCTCATATAGAGTTTATAGTGTTTTAATTAGATATAGAATATTTTAATTAAAAAATTATACAACCACATATTTTAACACTTCAAAAGATGCTAGTTTTGAGAAAGAAAAAAATATTAGATCATATCAAAAAAATCTAAAAATTATATGACATTCTAAAGGAGAGAGTTCCCTTCTAGAATGAATAATTTTTCTCCTAGTTAGAATAGATTTGTTTTGAAAAATGTGGTGGGAGATGAAAACTATTAATTTTTGGTGAGTTGAGATTTCAATCCTTATAAAAGAGAAAATATAGGTCAAAAGCCAATTTTTTTTTTTATTGTTCTAGATATATATGTTATCTATAACATAGTTTGAGATCAAATAGAAATAAGTTTATTTCCATATAGTTTTGTGGTGGGAACTAGACCCCTAATTTTTAGCATTTTTCAGCACCTAAAAATTTATCTATAAAAATTAAATAATACATCAATTCATATTCTAAATAATTATTAGAAATTATAATCCTAAATTTCATCCATTTCTACACATTTTATTAGTTTACTTCATTTTCAAATTCAAAATAATAATTCCAATTTTATGTCATTGAATGTGAAGAGTTATACTTTTGTTAGCCTTTTCCTTTACAAAAGTGTGACACAGGTTTGTGCTTTTACCCATTTAGCATCCCTTTATTTTTGGACAGGTAGTCAAATGTAGAGTTAGTGACTATATTAAAATGACCTTTTGGATTTTGGAACTCCTATTAAGCTTGTAGTATCTTTTGTTCTAGCTTTAGTGAAGGCTCGTGTAAATTTGAGGACTTCTTCATTACTTGTGTTGAAGCTTGCAAAGTTTCTATCAAGGTTTTCTTGGATTCCTAGAGTGTGACCCAATTTTTCTCTACTAAATTTTGCAATGTGATCATTCTCTTAGCTTTAGGATTCTTCTCTACTAGTGTTTCTAAACTTCCTTGATTATCTTTCACCTTGTCAACTAGTGTGGAGATTTGGTTGATGATATGAATATTAGGATCATATTGGACATCTTTAGCTAGCTTTATAATGATGTCTCTGATGATTACGGATGTTCTCACTCTTTTTTTTTTCTTGAGTTCTCCTTGGTTCTTTAAGTGCTTCTTATACTCATTGATCTCTTCCATATCCATGTCTTTTATCATTTCTTTTTTTGAAAGTATGAGTCCATCAAGTTCCTCCTTGCTTTGGCTTCTCTAGCATCCTTATCATAATTTTCTCCTTCATCTTTCGAGCTTGAAGATGTTGATGATGATCATGAAGAATAAGAAGATGATGATTTCATCATGTGCTTGATTGGTTGTCTCTTCTTCCTAGAAGACTAACCACCTATTATTCTTGATATACTTAGCTCTCTCTCTTTGCTTTCCTATTTTGCTTTCCTATTTATATGTCTTTCTTTCAAACACCCTTGATCTCAAAGATGAAATTTTGGTAGTAATACCCTAACCTTCTTTATGTTTCTCTTCTTCTTCTTTGGCCTCTCCCCCTTTCTTTGATGGTGACTCAAGGTGTTCTCCCATTTATGGATAGTTTTCTTCTAAGGTTTCATTATTTGGTATTTGTACCAGCTCAGGTGATTTATCCTTATCATGTTCATCCTTCTCTGGTGATGAATCAAAAAAGATGGTCACAATCTTGATTGCTTCATTGTTTTGTCATTGTGTCATGCCTCCTAGAAACTTGACTCTCTCCTATATGGTTTTCTCACCTACTTGTGTAGGCAATGGGATAACTTTTGGTTTTTAGTTATTTTGGCTTCAATTGTGAGCCCTTTTGCATTAGTTTCCTTATGCATAGTTGAATCATCTTGAGTCTCAATGATCTTTTCTTCCTCCTCTCCCTATGGAACATAATCCTCTCTTTTTGGATTGGGAGTTTCATGTCTCTCTTCTTCAACTCTTCTCCCTATCTCAACTCTTGCATCAGTTTCTACCTCTATTGGCTTAAGTTTGACCACTTCTTTAACCTTTACAATGAATTGTTCATTTGTGCCTCCTAGTACCTAATTTGTTTTTAGTTAAGAATTAGTTTCTACAGTAAAATCCTTCAAATTTTGGTTTATGTGATCTGAATTGATGAAGTGGGCTGCAAACATGATATCTAGTGAATCAATTACCTGTGGTACCATTGTTCAGGTTCTAGAAAATCTTGCAAAACTTGAAAGAGTTGTATGCAAACCGAAAGCCATCTTATCCATTGAAAATGAAAGAATATATAAAATTATGGAATATCAACAACCACCATAGCCATGAATTCAAAATGTTTATGTGGCTAAAATAAATAGAAAAATTAAACTAAACTATTCAAAACTAGGTGTCTAATTACCCCAATTTGTTGAGGCCATAACTTTTGACCCAGAGCTCAAAATTTCAAACCCCTTAAGTCATTGGAAAGAAGAACTAAAAATATAGTTTTAGTCCCTAAAATACAAAGCCTATGGCTACCAAGTTTTAGAGACCCATTACAGTTTTAGCTTGAAATTTTTAGCAAAAGACCTCTGAAAAGGCCAAACAAAAAGATATAGAAAAACTTATATATATATATATATATGAAAAATACTTTCAAAAATTAGATATTCAATATAATCTGGGTCATTATGCTTCTTTGATTTTTATTCATTTGACTAGTTATGTGGTCTATAAAATCCCTTCTATTATTGAATCTTCCTCTATATGCTTCTTTTAAGATTGTCTTTTGAGACTCATTCATTCTTGGTATCATCTTGTCAAAGAATATTCTACCATTTTCTCATAATATTTTACTCCCATGCTCCATTTATCATTCAATATTTTTCTTATATCTTTGAGCAGTGATAACCCAAAATCATATGGGGATTCTTTCTGTTGTTCTTAAGCTATTTAAAACAACTCTTATAGATTTTTTTTTCTTTAGAAATTTTTGTAAATCTATTCTTAAGAATAGTGTAATCATGTTTCTTGATAATTGTGTTTACAATTTCACTTGTGGGAATTGGTTTAGATATCTTCTTACCTTTCTTAAGTGCCAAAGATGCTTCTTCTTTTTCTTGGGTATTCTTAGTGATCATAGTTGCTCTAGCTACATCATCTTCATATTAGGTTTCCTTATCCTCAGGTTGATATGGTGATGATTCTCTTATTTTAGGTGCTTGATTTGGATGAGGGGGACTTGTTGCTAGTTCTTCTTACATTTAATTGGTTCTCATTACCTTGAATAACATGGACCTTAATAGCTTAGATATCTAACTCTTAGTGAATCTTTGTGAAGTCGGCTTATGTGTTGCCTTTTATTCCAAGAGATGCCTATTTTGTATTTCTGCACAAGTTCCAAACTATGGCAAGATGAAGATTTTGTCTATAGTTATCATCTTTTATATGAATTGTGAAGTGTTCTCATCTTTTACTTCATATCCAAAAGGTGTTAGCCACATAGCTCTTGGTTTAGCTACACATGAAATGAACTTGTTTGTGCTTGCTAGAAAGAAAACTTTGTCTTTGTAGCTTTCCACCAGTAGGTTTTTTATCTTTTTGGTTCATTTTGTTTTAGAAACCTTTGAAATAATCCCACATCATTGCATTTCCCTTTCCTTCAAGTTTTATGTAAATATCTCCTATGTGAGTCATGATTGGTTAGTCTTCACTCTACTTGAGGTTTGTGGATCAAATAAATTTAACCCTCATGTAGAAGAAAATAAACAAAAGTATGGATCTATACAATAGGATTTGATCATGATGATCATTTATTATATTTCCTATGCTTTCCATTATCTTCATGTGAAGATATTTCCATAGATCAACCTTTGGCTTGTTGTGGGTGATTTGAACCACTCTATATGTTATGTTACTAGGAATATAGTTATTTTTACTATTATGATACGATTTGTAACCCAATACCATGGTTGTGAATCTTAACTTAGTACTTGGAATATCATTCACAATGCATCTTGTTTTGTTCTCTCTTAATTTCCCTCCAATCAATAAATCTTTTTACCTTGCTAAGATCATGCTTATTGATAAATCAATACCAGATGCATTGAATCCATTATCATTTCACTTAGGGCCTTACTGATCCTATATGGTTTGCCCAACCATACATATCACTCATGAATTCTGCATAAAATAGATCTTACTCATTTCTCATGGAAGAAATTGGGTATTTCCATCACTATTCTTAGTGTGGACTCCACTATATCTTTGTGTTCTTCCTTTAGGGCTCCTTTTGAGAAGAATGTATTGTACAAATCTTTATCTTCTTATTATTGATATCTTATATCTTGACTTTGTGAGTATTTCATCATCATGTAGTGATGATAATGCAGTCTCATCATCAATATCCTTTACCCTTGTTATGATTGCCTAGTACTCAAGGTGACTACACTTCTTTCTATTGATCAAGTTTACCTTGTTGGTTTCTTCAATTATTGTTTCTACTTACTTCAAGATTGTTCAAAACTATAAGGGATACTTCTTGCAGTCAATACTTTTGTAACTTCTCTTTGAGATATTAGGGTTTCACAGAATGAAACCACATGACATATATCATTAATGATTCATATCACTTTTTTAATGGTTAGTTTTATGTTGCTAGGCCTTTCATCAATAGGTCATTCTTTGTATTAGCATCAACACTTCCTCTTTTCATTAAGGGCTACTAGTTTAGACAAGGGGCCTAGTTTATAGATATTTTTCATTTTATAATCTAACTTCTCTAAGCTTTGTGCGCTTCATTAATTTATGAGATCTCACCACTAATCAATGAGCTTTTTACCTCATCTATCTTAGCTTCAACCAATTCACTTTTCTTCATCCACTTGGTGGAGAAATCCTTCTAGAATTGTTCCATGCTCATATTCTTTTCCTTCCTAACTGGGGACTTGTTCCCTAGTCTTCTACTACATTTGTAGTCCCTTCCAAGATGACCTATCTTGTCATAGATATAAGAGGTCATTTTGGTACCTTTCCATGGTCTAGTGTAGCTTCTTATGTTCATCCTCAACTTGCATTGAATTTTGGGATTACCTTTTTTTTTTCATAGACCATGTAGATTAGTGTAGATAACTTGTCCCTTCTAATGAGACTCATTTCCTTGGGAGACCTTTGATTATCTCTAGCTAATCTTGTTTTGGGATCTTCTTCTCTATGTCCATACTTGTTATATTAGCATCAACACCCATCTATCTTTTTCTCGTTAAGATGAGATATAGATTATAGCATAGTATAGCCATAGAGATGATAGTTGTTACAATACCCTTCATGGGTATACTGCTGAATAGATGCAATCTTCTTAAACCAACACACAATAGATGTGTGTCCTTTCTTACCAAAAAAACTATAGGTAGGTTTAGTATTACCCTTACCTTTTGGAGACATTCTTTATTTTTGTTGTGGGTGATCCCACAATAATGGGTTCAACCTTTTGGCCAATTTTGACACTAAAATCAATATTTTTGCAACAAACCTCATGTTCGAGTGACTATATCTCTAAAACTATAAATAATTTCAAGATGACATAAAATAATAATTTTTAGTACTCTATTGCTACTTTGTAACCATATTTTTTAATCCTAAAAAAAAATTATTTATGTCAATTATTTCATCTCCTCCAAAAAGTGGTACATAATAAAATTCAATGTTTTTAAAGAGTGACAGTCTGTTTGACACACATAATTTTTTTCTAAAAATGATAATGAAGTAATTCTTTTGGTGTTAGATTTGAAACACCAATACCTAGAGGATGCATTTGGTTTGATTTATTTTGGTTGAATATTGTATATTTTATGAAGTTTTGAAGTGACACTAATCGTAATTCAGACATACGTTCATTTTGACATAGATATTTTGAAGTCAATTTATGATAAAACTTTTTTTTTAATAGAAAGCTATCTCAATAATCTATTTGCTACATATTTTTCAAAAAAAAGATGATCTAATTTACTAATTTTCCTAAAGTGTCAAAGTCGGTTGATGTTCAATCGATAATGAACCTATAACGAGTTAAACTCATATTTGAAAGTCTTAATGAGTTAAACCTATTATGGGTGTCAAAAGAGGGGGAAAAAATTAACAAAAAGGGGCAAAATATTCTTGGTTTTGGGCATTCACTACTAACATTATGTTCACTATGTATATGTTTGCAGTGAACATGTGGGATATAATTTCCCAGCCACCAAAAATTTAACACAATATGTTCGTGCAAACATATCAAATTTATTATGTTCATGTGAACACATATAAAAACCAAAAACTTGATGTCAGCTTTTGAGAAGTAGTTTAAAAGTAGTGATAGTGACAAGCAAATCCATACAATTTTTTTTAATATGATTATTGTGTGAAATTTGTCTTGAGGCAAGGGATAATTTTATTTTTATTTTTATTTTATAATGGGAAGTAAGAAAGGAAGGCAAAGAAAATATGCAAGAAAGAGATTTGATGAAGTAGAACAAAGAAATCTTAAGAAGACTACGACATGTTATCATCGAATTAAACAAGGTGAAGGTAATGTTCAAGAAGGCTCAACATAAGTAGAAGAAGTGCATATGGGAGATAGGCCAGGAACACTCCCTACGAAATCTCAAACAATGAATATTGAAGAAGGATCAAGATCACTCCCTACAGAGATTCAAATAACAAAAGTCAGAGAAGGGTCATAATCTTTCCCTACAGAATCTCAAATAATGGATGTTGGAGAAGGCTCAAGATCGCTCCCTGTAGAAATTCTAGTAACAAAAGTCAGAGAAGGGTTGGGATCAAATGTAGGAATTGGTATGGATGAACTCCTAAATATTGCCCAATCTATAAAGAATGTTATTTCTCCAAAAAAATAAGATCATTTACTTAAAATTGATGTGGATAAATTGAGAAGACTTGCAGCTACTGTTAAACCATTAAGTTTGTCTAAGAAAAGCTCAATTAATAAGAAGATAAAAGAAATTATGACTCAATTTGATAACATTAAAACACTTGAACAAGCTCAGTTACTTTCATTTTTTCTTACACAAAAGAAGTTGCAAAAGGCATTGAAATTGTTAGGTGTAGACACAACATCAAAGAAGAGAAGATTTTCTAACATGCAAACTGATCTGATTAAAAATGTTAAACAAGGTTTGAGAAACATAGGAAAATACTCTCAAAATCAAGATAAGTCCATGGCAAGAAAAGTGATGTTGATGTCTATTGTAAATAAGAATATGATATAAAATAGACAAATATCTTCAATTTCATCTAAAATGGGTTTTAGTAGGAAATCAATGAGAAAATATGTCAAGAGAAGATTAATTGTGGATGATAGTACTATGGAGGGCAATTGGTCAATCATGTGTAGAGCACCTCATTCTAATAGGATTAAAGAGTCATTAAAAAATTTATTCATATCATTTTGGATTGATAACACTCATCCTTCATCAAATGGTAGAGATGTTATCAAGCATGGTCAATATGAACATCACACAAAAGATTGGTTGGACACAACACAACATGAGTTATATGTGTCATTTTGTAGTGAATAGATAATGTAAAAGTTGGGCAAGTGTTGTTTGAAAAATTGAAGCCATATTTTGTGAGGTCAAACAAAGTGTTTGAAACATGCTGGTGTTGTCATCATATTGAGTCTGATCTCCACTATCAATTATTTCAAAAGTTTGTAGAAGATGCATATGGTTTTCATGATGCTCCTCCTAGTAGGAGAAGTGCTTTTATATCATCAATTCTATGTGACAAAATAGATGATCCAAATGGTCAAATAAATTGCATCAGAGGATTATGTGAAACATGTTTCCTTTGAAAATTGAAAATATTGATGCAACAAAAAAATTGAATTCCAAAAGTTACAAGTATGTCAAGAATGAAACAAAGTTGGCAAAAGAGACAAAAAGGTTGCAATATGTTGAAGAGGAGTTACATGTTCTAACATTTATGAACAAATTTAAGAATTTGATTCAACCTTATATTTGTCATGCATTTTTTGCAAAGTGGCAAGCACAACATTTTCAAACTTTGAGAGATAATTTCACACTTGGAATGATTGTATCAGTTGTTGATTTTGCAGAGAACTATTCCTTTTTTCATCATAAAGCAATTTAATTAGATTATTACTTTTCTAAGCAGGTCACTATTATGGTACATGTTTGTTATAGACATGCACAGTTAGATTTGGATGGTGTTCAAAGTAAACTTCAAGCACAAGTAATTAAAAAGGAATATCATTTCTATATAAGTGATGATAAAGAACATGACATTCACTATGTCGACTATTGCTTCAATATCTTCTTTTCTTATTTGAAAGAAAGAAACATAAATATAATTGATAAACATTATGTTTGGTCTAATGGATGTGCCACATAGTTCAAATCATCTAGACCATTTTATGCATTATGTAGATATCATCACAATTAGAATCTAAAATACATATGGAATTTCTTCGAGATTGGTTATGGAAAATGTGAACATGATGGTGTTGGAGCTTGAATCAAATGTGCTTTGAAAAATTATCAAATGAATTATTAGGGAGTTCGTGTAAATGATGCACATGATGTTGTTGAATGGTATAAGACACATTTTTCATTAGATGAGGTTAGGACACCATCAACAACGAGTCAATAGGTACCATATAGAGTCTTTTGGGAGATAACAGGTATGGATGTGTACATTTGTTTAATTATTATGCAATTAAGCCATAAAATTATATTGTTAAGTTTTATTTTTCAATTTGTTTAAGTTTAAATTTAATTTGTCCATATTTTTAATTCAATGAACTCTCAGGTGTTAATAGAAAAAAAATGCATGGTTGTGAGAGGATAGAAAACACATGTTCCTTACATTTAGTCATGAGTACAGATAATTGCAATTGGACATTGAAGACAAGAGAATATTCATGTTTTTGTGATAGTTGCATTGATAAATATTATGAAGAATGCATCAATCAAGCATGTGGATATATAGGTGCATGGATTTTGGTACCATTTGATGTTACTGATACATTTGATAAAGATGATTTTTTTTTTTTATGATATTCCATTGATGTCTGATGATTATGATCATATCTCTAGATTGGTAAAAGTGGGTAAGTATCATAAAAATTAATTTGGACAAGTGTTATACATTTATTAATTAGAACTGTCTTATTTATGTACTATACATAGACACATGTATACTTGTTATGCAGGAGATATCTTTGCAATGATTGCTGAGCTTGGAAATTATGAAGGTGTCAATTATTATTTATTGTAATGTACTACAAAGAGGAAAAAGTTATATGACCTTGAAGAAAGTGATGGAATGTTGTCCCGCATAGGTAACTTTATATACATACATACACACATACACACATACACACATACACACATACATACATACATACATACATACATACATACATATATATATATATAACTTTCTATTTATCAAATTTTAAAATACTTAAATTTGTAGTGTAGGTTTTGTTATGATAGAGGGAACATATTTGAAGAAAGAAAAAATAGTCCAACATGGAATACACTTTGTTGATTATCAACCTAACAACAAGGTTTTACAATACAACCACCTGGTCATTGCTACTGGGCTTTGTCTACATCCAGTCAAAGTTAAGCATGCATGTCACAAGTGGAGACTAGATAGTGAAGATCATGAGAAGATATTACATGTTATAAGTGTACATCATGGTTGAACTGACATTTGAGATTTATTTTATAATAATTTGAATATCAACTTCTTTTCAAACTATTGAATTTTATCTTCAATTAAATGTGTTTTAATTATACAATCATAGTTTTAGTTATCATTAGTTTATTAAAAAATATATAAATTAATATATATTAATTGTAGCGAACATACGTTATTACATAATAATATGTTTGCAATGAACACTTTATAAATATATGTTTGCGAAAAACATATTTAGTATGTTTGCTGTGAACATATGTTACACTTGATTTTGCCTTTGCAAATTTTTTTGCATTTCTCTTCATCCCACTAACGTGGAACCCATTATTGTGAGTTCACCCTTGTTTTTCAAGTGTTTGGCTTTAGAGGTCTCTCCGTCTTCAATCTTGGTGTCACCTTGGTAACCAAGACCAGTTTTTCTCTTGTTTCTTCTCTGAGCCTTCAACTTTTCATAATCTTCATAGAGCTCTCATTGAATCTCCTCATTTTTTCATTTCTTTCATTTGTGCTTCTTATCTCTTTAGTGAGATTGAGAACTAACTCTATCAATTCCATAAATTGCACCATTTTGGGATGGTTTTTCTCCTCATTCTTCATCTCACTCACTCTTCTTGCTACTACAATAGCTTCATCTCTTACCAGGATGATAACATCTTGTTTAGTTTGGGCTTTAGAAACCTCTCTAGTTAGGTCTTCTCTCTCCTTGCTTAGCTTAGTACATATTTCCTTCAACTTCTCTATGTTAGCCATTAGATCAAAAAAGGCTTCCTCTAACTCCTTGGATCCATCATATTGATGTTCAATAAATTTTTGACTTTCACTAAGCTTTTACATCAACTTCTTTCTCTTAGATAAGGACTTTATCTACTTGTCCTTCAAATATTCAATAAAGTCCAAAGCTTCCTCCAACTCTTTTCTTAGTGATGCCATTAGATATACCATCAAGTTGTTAGACTTGTTGAAATAAGGGTCTATAGTCTAATACCAATTATTGGTCCCAATCGATACTAAGAGTGGGGGTGAATTAGTACAACCCATAAAATTAGTTTCCCTTTTAACCATTTCAACTAATCTTAATGTGTTCCACTTTATGGCTACAACAAAGATAAATACAACAAGATAAAATAAAGTAAACTCATATGAAAAAGTATTCATCAAGTTGACATGGACATTTTTGTACCTAGAAACCCTCTATGAGAGGATGAAAACCACATTGGGGATAATATACCCACTAACCCTTATAATACATGTAAAGGGCTTCCATGTTAAGAGTGATAAGTGCTTCTTTTGAAAGTGTACACTAATAGGAGTGATTGCAACTTGTCAAGGTTACAAAATATTTGTGAGAGCTACCTTGTTAGAGGATTTACAAATCTTCTTCTAAGTGACACCTTGTTAGAGGATTTTACAATAAGCTTGATAATAAAACTTGTCATATTAGGAGCTTACAAATAGATGCAATGATAAGAAAGTATGCTAAGTATTTTGACCTTGAATGTAGCATTGGTTTTTTGTGTAGATCTCTACTTTGTCTATTGATCTCTTAGACTATGTCGTTGATTAAGTTTCCAAACACTTAATCATTTACTTGAGTCATTTACTAGGAAATATTGCAAGGTCACCACTGTGACCAAGTTACCTAGTAAAGGTCAAGAATACAATACTTATACCAAGCATGAAAATGATTGTCAAGCACTCAATAGAGAATGAGAAGATATGTAACCCAAGGAATATAGTACAAGCTAAGTAATATAAAGAAGACCATGCATATTGAAAATTTAGTAAGAGTTGAGTAAACAAACATATAGAAGTCAAGTAATAGAATGAAGGTCTATGCTTGACCAAGCGTCGGAGCATTCAAGTGTTGAGTAATTTAGTTTTGATGCATGAGGGTTTGTAATAACATGAACTTATATGTAAACAATTTTTGGCCAAAATTTCTATAACATTTAATATTTGTAAAGATAGATAAGATTTTGTTTACATGTCATTACAAAAGGTAATGATCCCAAGGCAAACAATTCAACCAATTAGAAAATTGGAAATAAACAAAAAAAGATGATGAAGTTTAAGTCATCGATAAAGATTTGGAAACTTCACAAAATGTCTATTTAAGATGGATTCTAACCCTAAAATTTGTTTTCGTTACAATTTTTATCAAGATGTGTAAGGAGTGAATGCACATGTGAAGGAGTAAAACAAAGTTTCAAAGATAGATCCAGTAGAGAGAAATTAGAGCAGTGAAGTAATAAACAAAGCTATTAGATTAGGAGAATTAGATTAGAGATATTTCAAAGAGGAGACCCAAATCAACTTATAGAGAAAATCGAGGGTTAGGTACTAAATTAGTTATTTTGTCATGAGACAGGGAAAATTTCTTAATGGAGTGGTCCCAACAGACCTATGTAAATCTCCTAATAGAGTCCTTACTCTAGTGTGAGTGTAAAATCCTTTAACAAGGTGAGACCTAAATAGTCTCTTAAGCTTTTAATAGGGTAAACCCCTCATTATTATAAAAAATTGTAACCTTAACAAGTTAACTTTATTGAGCTACAACAATGAAGATTTGTGTGTTTCATCCCCACCCCAATTTTACCTTCATCTTGTTATGTGTTGAAATTTTATGGATGTGATGCATTTAATTTATAATCCAATATTTTAGTTTTATTGGTAGATCTATGAGATTAATTAGGTGTCAATTTATATTATTGGTTTTGAAGCTAAAATTTTAAGATCCTAATTTAGTTGTAAGGAAGCCTAATAACTTGAGAGGATAATATCATGGAGATGGAAGTGTACAAAATGGGAAAGATCATTGAGAATCAGATGATTGAAATCTAGATTGTGCTACAATAATTAGAGAGGAAAAATAAGAGTTAAGGAAAATCATAAAGAAAAGAAGATAGATAGCTATTCAACTACATGGCACTCAATACACAGAAGTTGACACTAAAGAACTATTGGATAGTGGAAATACTAGTAACTAAAATGAAGAAATGACATAATTGCTAGAGAAGAATAGCCCCCTAGTGAAAGAAGTAAAAGATCTCAAGATAGAACAAGAAATTCAATCAAACACTCTATGAAGAAATTGAACAAAAGAAGAAAGAAATGGAAGAAAAGATCATGGATGAATAAGAAAAAAGAAAGATGACTAGTAGGCTTGAAGAAACATCATTTAAAGTTCAAAATCTTACAAATAATCATATCGATATGATAAATCAATTGGTAATTGCAAATTAGGAAGCAAACATAAAATATTTGGAGATCACAAATCTAAGACTACAAAATGAGCAATTGAAGAATGAGTTGAGGCATGAAAAGGAACTCATGGAGAAGTTGAACAAACTAAATGAAGAAATCAAGAACTTTGAAGACATGATGAAGTCATCTAGAGAAAAAGACACCTCTAGACTTGGATACAAGAAGTGATCTTTAACTACTAAACAAGGAGAATCATCAAAAATTGTAGAACAAAGAAATGCAAAATAAAAAGGAAAGTATGCATGTCATTATTGTGGAAAATTTGGATGCACAACAAATATTTGTAGAAGAAAAAATGGTAAGAAAATTCCTAAACCTAAACCAAGTGGTAATCATTTTAAATGTAAGAAACTAGGACATCAAACATATGAATTTAGATCAAAGAACAATGATTCAACTAGAAAGGTATCTAGATTCCAAGGTCACTACTACAATTGTCAAAAGTATGGACATAGAGATTATGAGTGTAGACTCAAGAACAAGTCAAACTAGTTATCATAGGCATCAAAGAAAACTAATACCTACAATTGAGATTATAATACATGGTATAGTTGTCACTATTGTGGAGAATATGGACACATTCTAGAGAATTGCATTAAAAAAATAAATCAAAGGAAATTACAAGAAATGGTTGAATGGAGAGATAGTATGCTTTAGTTGTCTCAAAGCTAGACACATCAATAATAATTGCAAAACCAGAACACCAACAATTGTACCAGGGAATGCAAATGACAAACCTAAAGGAAAGAAAACATGCATAGAAATAGTGAGAGCTAGAAGCAATAGAGTAGAAGACACTATGATTACCCAATTTGATGGATTAGGTGATCACACAACATCTCACTAAAGAAAAGGTGGTATGTAGGAACTATATGCTCAATATTATATTTTACATTAGTTCCTAGCATAAAAGTGATGAAAAGTTATATCTGCATAAATAGAGATGCATTAAGAGCAGTTGGAAAAAGAAAATCACAAAGTGCTATGTATCCATAATACAAGTCTATGTTGACTAAGCCTTGTAGTATAGACTAAGTGATCAAGAAGGACTACATACTAACTGAGTGAATTAGTTATGGCCAAGTGTATAACCTTGACCAAGATAAAGTGAAGACCGAGCTAGCTGTCATACACTATCTATGTATGAAGACATTAGTTTCATACCTAAACTGAAAGATCAAAGGTATTTATTGAATTTGAACATGGATTTTTACTGACTACGTGATTAGAGCACTCACAAGAAGATTTAAAATGTGATCAAAGTGATTTCAGGAACCAGAGAAAAGAATCTCAACAAGTTATCAATGAATTTGTGAGGTAAAGTAAGTTTTAGTCTCTGTGTTGAATAAATTATTCAGTGAAGGTTTTTTTTTTTAATTTTAAATGTTTAAAACCATAGTTCACAATGGCTTCTAGAAGTGAAATGATAAATGGTAGCAGTACACAAATCACTAGGAATGATCAAATACCTCCACCCAATTTCATAAATATAATTAACATTGAAACCCATGTTGATGATGTTGGAGGATTTTCATCAATGCCACCCAGAGTATTGACTATGCAAGACATCAGATCATGCTATCAATATAAGATTGGAGAGATTATATATTTTTAAATCAGGGTAGCATATGAAAAGTTATGTGTTGATGGAGTTCTAAAAGATGTATTCAAGATCATTGCTAAAAAAGGGCTTACCCATGCCCTAGGATTTCCAAAAGTTTTCAAGGTCAAATGGATCTAGATTATGCTAAGCCAAGTTCATGACATGAAATTTTGGTTGGAAGGTGGACCAATAAAGATCAATAAGGAAATCATTCAAAGGGTAATAGGGTACATTGGAATGACCAAAGAGCATAAGGAGTGGAACACAAAATGAAAGTAAAAATGCAACCAAGGTGAAGTTGAACAATTTTGGTATGCCAATTAATGACATTGAGGATCCATTAATTGAATTTTTTTTTGTGTGATTGCACACAAGTTTTATCACATGAGCATATTGAAAAAAGTGTCATGTATTGTAGTTGACTTAGGATAAAAGATTGTGAAGAAAGATCATTCATATGATCTTGTCAAGTTGTAGTTGCACCAACTTATAAAGAACTTGGAAGTAGTGAGAAAAGCAAAAAATACATCTTGTAAGTTTGGTTCCCTACTAGCTTGTATATTTTTCATACATAACTATTTTCCTACCATTGCAACAATTGTATGGGATAGAAATAAGACTAATGTGGAATAGTTAAATGACCTAATAAATAAGTTGGGAAATTTTTTTGAGGTACTATTGGACAACTAATTTGAGGAGTTTAAAGTTAAAATGAAGAACAAAATGAGAATTCTAAAGTTTGTTGCAGACAAATATTATGATGAAATATGTTTCATTGTAGACACAGATTTTGTGTATACATGGGTGGTATTACCAAGGCTAGCATGAATAAGGCCAATTCCCTATGAGGAAAATGTGGATGATGTAATGATAGAAATTACTACACTATTGACAGAAGATATTGATGTTAGTGGCGAGTAGTTTGGCACATACAAGACTGTTATTTGCCAAGTTGTTTGAAGTTAGCACACCTGAAGAAGGAAAATAAAGAAAGAGAAAAGTTGTTGAGGATAGTTTTAAAGAAGAAAGAGAAGGGTTAGGACAACTCGTAGAGGTCAAGGAGGGTAAAGGCAAAGAGCTTGCAGTTATGAAGATAAATGCCACTAGACAGAGAAAGATTTTTATATTAGAACCTAAGGTGAAGGAAGACCTCCAAAAGAACATGAACAAAATGGTGACAAAAAAAAGGCCAAAGGGAAAGGTGATCATCACCAAAAAGAGTTCATCACAACCCCCTATTGAGCTATTTCTAGGAAGTCCATCAAAGAAAATGAAGCATGAAGACGATAAAAAAAAGTCAAGGAAAAACATGTGATCATTGCACACGAGGAGGAAGAAGATGAACAAAAGAACAAGTCTAATGAGACAAAAAAAGTACAAGTGGTAATTAGGATCCCTCAAATGACTATGGATCAGGTATGTATAAAACTAATAGATTTAGAAAGCATAGTGGGTTTCAAAGAAATTCAATATGATTCTTTGAACAAGGATGATCAAGCAAAGCTTGAAAGTGCAATGATTGATATGATGATCAAGTTCAAGCACACACCCCTAGAATCAGGATCTGGATTTGAAGTGGGATTGTACAATAGAGTGGATGCTAAGTGGAAATGAGCATTTTCCACTAAGAAGAAAATAAGAGAGTCAGATTTATGAAAGACTCATACAGCGATAGCCCTTAAGGATTTTGTTAAGAAGTTTATGCTAAGAGACATGGAACATAAATTCTTGAAAAATAAAGCTCATGAATTTGAGAAAGATAGTATAAGAGAATGGAAAAAAGAATTTGGAGTGTTTACTCCAATATTAGAGGTGAGGGAAGTCCAAGATGCTATTTAATTTGAAGATACATATAAGCCAGAAAAGGCCAAGATGAAAAAGAAAATCCAACAACTTGTTAGTGGATATGAATAGAAAGACATAGTAATAATTGAAGAAGACACTAACATCCCTCCACCTAATCCTAATATACTAATTGAAGAGGAAATACAAGGTTTGATGGACTCAAGAAAACCCTACACAAACCTAATTTTTTTTATAAGTAGTTGAATATCTAAAGCTTGAAGTCAAGAAGACTGATGATATTACATTCACACCAATTATAGAGGCTACAAATGCTGAGAAACTTGGTAAGGCATTAATTTTATATTCACCACTAACTTGTAAGCAAATTTTTTGAATGAAAGAAAATTTTGATAAAGATTCATGCACTAAGTTGGTAGAAATTAAAGTAACACAAAAAGAGCAAGAGGCTACTCAAGCTCTTATTTAATTGTCAAGTCCAAAGGTTGCAGAATCTACACAAGGGATACCTATATAATGGGTGATATATAAACTACTATAGCAGCCAAAGGAGAGATCAAGTGAGAAAGGGAAGCAATTGCAACTATCACTGCCTGGTGATACACAATCAAGATCTTAGGATGTGACTCATCTAGAAGATGAGTTAGTGAATGTTGTTGAGGTAATTACATTACCTACATATGATTTGAATAATCTTACACTATAAAAAATGCAAGAATTGCAAATATTATTGAGTCATAAGGAAAAACAAGAACAATTGAAGAGTAGAAGAGAAGACAGGTACTACATATAGTCAAAGATATTTAACAAATGCATTTGAAATTTTAGATGTAAATAATCAACTTATAGTTTTGGACCAACTAGTGTATGTATTTGACAAAATTTAGAAACATGATATAGAGACATATGATAAGTTATTACTATAGACACCTAAATCTAATTACATCACTAGGTTTTCATATTTAGTCATCTCCTAGGACATTATTGATTAAATATTTATTATTTAATTAATTAATAATCATCTCCAAGTTAATTAATTAATTTAATTAACTATAGTCCAATCAATCAAATCAAATGATAACCCAAAATCAAATTATCAATTAAATCCCTATTCCTCTATTAAATTAAATAAATTCTCAAATCTATTTTATTTAATTGCACATCCCTCATTTATTAAATAAATCATTCCAAACCCCTAAAACATCCCTAAAGACCTACCTTTATCCTAATCCAACCCATTCACTCATACTAACTTCACTTAGCCACCTAACTAACCCATCCCATAAAAGCTAATCCACTTTCCCCCTAACCCCCCTCCTAAGCTAAGTCTAATTCCCCTCCTAGACATGTGCACAATTTTAAGCAAGGGTTAAGACTTGCTAACCCAAGCCAAATTCTAGTAGTCTCCCTTATCCTCTTACATCTCTCTTATCCTCTTACATCCCTCTTTATGTTTCTTACATGTCTCTTATACACTCAACATCCCTCATTACTCCCTTTGACCAAACCCTATCCCATCCCCTCACACTCATCCTCCTTATGACAAGTGTCACTCCCCTATTGGCTCTAAACAAGCACAATCCATGTGCTTCCCTTTGGGTGCATCTTATCCCTCCCTTTCCATTCTTCCATCCTTGCATCTTGACCCTCCATCTCATTACCCCTTGGCTTATAAATAAAGATTTTCCCTCTCACAATCCATCAACCACCTTCATGAAAACTTATAATGCTATTTTGAGAGCTTAAAAACTACCAAAATACCATCATAATGCTGAAATCCATCCATACCTCCATTGTTGAAACCTTCATCCATATACCTACTTGGTAAAAACCCCCATCCTTTGGAAGCTTGAGCACAATGTTAAAACACATCCCCATCCATTAGGGACATATCTACGTCATTGTAGGTTATGCCATAAGGAGCCTACCATTCTTGGTTTGCTTTCCTTCTTGGTGATAACTTTGGTCCTATCATAAGTTTTAACTATTTTAGTATTGCAAATGCTTTCATTTATTAATTAGTATTCCTTCATGGCACTAGTATATTAGGTGATACATTTTGGCATGCTCAATGGGACCTCACATTTAGGTCACTACAATCTCACTTTTTCTTGTTAATGTTTGAACTAACCAACTAATATTTTGTGTTTGTTTGTGTATCTAGGTGGTTTTTTAATATTTTTTGTAGACACCTATACATGGTGTGAACATGTATTCATGAAACTTTAGTGTAGAATGCAAATGGAGTGACAATGAACTATACTAGACCCAAGATATCATCATCAGAATGTAATATCTAAAAAGCATCTCATGTTTCCCTAATTACAACTACTAAAATAGCTCTTAGACCAGCATCTTAGTGACAGTTCTAGAATGGGAGTATGCTAAAAATGCAAAACCACAATGAAAACATGCAAGATCTATGACTAAAATGTAGATTATATATGAAATACAACTCCTAAAAATGCTCTTGAAATGATCATGCCATGAACTAATATGCAATAAATGATGCTAAAATGCTATGAAAATGCTACAATGAAACTGCTAAAATGATGAGTTCAGATGTGCCTATAGTGTAGGTGCATAAAAACTTGGGTCCCTTGCCTCTTAGATTTTCCTTCTATTTATAGGATTTCAGAAGGGGTTGGGGTAAGAATCAAGATTTTCACCTTTGACTGGGGGTAAAAGTGAAATTGAAAATATCTCATAGGAGACCGGGAGGAAGAGTCCAATAGACTTGATTTTGAGGATAATTGAGGATATTTCTAATTCTTTTAAAATGAAAAAGGGAGATTTTCAATCTTGTGAGGATAAATGATTTTATTGATTTGATAAATGTCTTATTTATTTTCAACGCTTTTGTCTTTTTCCCCCTCCTTTTTTTGAGTTTCATTTTATGAATTTGAATTTTTTTTCTCCTCTTTAAACTTAGATTCAGGTCTTGTTGATTTGATAGGTGATCAATGACTTGATATGATTTTTGACTTGAAAAGTTTTTTGTGTTTCTTCTAATTTTCTCTTTAATTTGCACCAATTGATAAGAATTGTGTGATAGGTCTTTGCCAATTTTTGGGTGTCTACAAATGCCCCTCTTTGAGCTAATATGTAAAGCATATTAGTTCAAAGACTATCTTGATTTTCTAATTTTAGGTCAAATTTTGATGCTTTGTATGTCTAAATTGATGATTTGATGTCTAATCGTTGATGATTTAATGTTTTGATTGTCATTGATTTGATGATTGGATTGCAATGTTGATTTGGTGTTGCAATAGTTTTGTTTGGATGCCCTACTTTTGGTAGGCTTGATGTTTGAAATTTTTTGGCTGGGGTAGAACATTTTTTATGTTTCAAAATTTTTTAATGCCGCAGCTTGGATACCCTAGTTTGATTTGATGTTTTAAAATTTTGGCCATGGTAGATGTTGATGTCCCAATTTGATTTGATGTTTTAAAATTTTGGCTGTGGTAGATTTTGATGCCCCAATTTGATTTTATGTTTAAAATTTGGTTGTGGTAGGACATTTTTTATATTTCAAATTTTTTTTATGTCCTAGTATATTGCCCCCTCAGAAATGAAATTGGAAAAATGGATGTGTGAAATAGAGATGTTCCATTTTATTTCTGAAAATGTTTCATGAGAATAGTTAATAGGGAATGTGTAGTCACAAAGTGATGTGTAGGATCAATCAAGTAATGTTTATAGATATAAAAAGTGCCCTCCTTAGGATATAGAGTAGGGAAAACTAACATGTTCATCTCTAGATACATAGTAGGACAAATAATTGGTTCAAGATACAACCATTAACTGAATAGCTAGAACAATTTGATTGATGTAGGATGATTACTTGTGATGGAAAACTAATGTCATTGTGTAGTGTTCAATTGTTCAAGATGGGATGAGTGCCCCTAGTGAGCAGGGAACTTTAGATCAAACATAGACAGATGATGTAGATGGTGCAACACAGGGTTGATTTGTGGAGCTTTTGTGTTTAGTTTATTGGCTTAGCATGTATGTCATTTATGATGAGGACCCTTTTATGGTGATGATGATGAGCTTTTGACGTTGATGTTGATGAATTTTGATGTTGATGATTCAATCTTGTTGATTAATGAGATATTCAAGCTTGTTGATGTTTGAACTAGTGTACTTGTTATATCATGGACTTATGTATGCATGTGATGGTTTGATTTGATGATTATAGTGGGAGTGGATGCAGATGTGTATATATATGTGAATGATGAATGTAGATAGATCATGACTTAGAAAAGATGGTACGTCATTGATGATGTGATAAAAATGTGATGTGGTACTATGAATGTAATGACATGAAATGAAATGTGGTAAAATAGAATGTGATGTAATGAAATTGGATGAAATGAAATAATAAAATGTGATATAATGAAATATAATAGGAGGTAATGAAAATGATTTGTAATGTAATGGAATGAATTGTGAAAAATGAATCATAATGAGGTGAGTGTCATGGTAATGCAATGAAATGTGATAAAAATGTGTGGAAAATAAATGATATATGATGAAATATAGTGTGATTTAATGAGATGAAATAAAATGAAATGAAATAGGAAATGAAATAAAATGAGTAATGAAGTGAAATGAAATGTAATATGTATCAAAATGAAATGGAATATGTAATGAAATGAGTAATGAATGAAATGAAATGTAATATGTAATGAAATGAAATGGAATATGTAACGAAATGAAAATGAAATGATTAATGAAGTGAAAAGAAATGTCATATATAACAAAATAAAATGAAATGAGTAATTAAATGAAAATGAAACGAAATATGTAATGAAATGAAATGTGATGAGTAATGAAGTGAAATGAAATAGAATATGTAATGAAATGAAATGAAATGAGTAATGAAGTGAAATGAAATGGAATATGTAATGAAATTAGATGAGTAATGAAATGAATTGAAATGGGCAATGAAATGAAATGAACTAAGATGAGTAATGAAATGAAATGAAATAGGCAATGAAATGAAATGAAAATGTAATGAAGTGAAATGATATGATATGAAATATAATAAAATGAAATGATAAGTAAGAGGTGATGTATTGAAATAGGGAATGAAATGAAAATGAAATGAAATGATATGTGAGGCCGTGGTAGGTAATGAAACAAAATGAAAGGGGTGTTGAAATCAAATGAAATGTGATAGGTAATGGATTGAAATAGGTAATGGAATGAGAATAAAATGAAATTGACATGTGATGTAATGCAACAAAATGGATAGTGAAAGGGAATATAATGTCTAAGGAAAAAAATGATATATGATGAAATGAATGGAAGTAATGAAATGTTGAAGGAACCAAATGATATATGATAGGATGATATGGAATAATGAAATGGAATAAGCAATGAAGTAGGATGAAATGTTTAATGAATGAAGTGTTACATGGTAGGAGGTTATGAAATAATGGAGTGAAATGAAGCATCTAAGTGCAAGGATGGGATGAAAGGAGACGAAAAGATAAATGGAAATGTGATAAAATGGGACATGAAAAAGTAGGGGGGAGTGAAGGTGAAAAATGGAAGCAAATAAAATTGTTTGAGATTCAAAGGCTATGAGGTGGAGTATCAAGTTTAGAGATTCAAAAGCCATGAAATGAATGGATGAAATGGTGAAACGAAGGAGATGAAGGATGAGAAAAGATGATGCATGAATCAAATGAAATGGAAGGTGGTTAAATTAGATTATTTGAGATTCAAAGGCTATGAGGTGGAGTGTCAACTTTTGAGATTCAAAAGCCACAAAATGAATGGATGAAAAGGAAAAATGAAGGAGATGGGTGATGAGAAAAGATGATGCATGAATTAGATGAAATTAAAGGTGGTTAGACAAGATTTTTTGAGATTCAAAGGTGATGCAAGGCAGTTGATGAGGTGGTGAAGTTTTGTAGTGACTAGAATGGTCCAATATTTGAAGGCCACATAATGCAATGAGTGGAGTGGAAAGGTGAATTCATAAAGTGGAATGCTGGTGTGGATGGGATGAAGAGTCAAAGTCCATGATAATTGAGTGCTCAGAAGCATGTCTTGAGGTTGATGTTGTTGTCTATTTTGTTGATAACTAGTCGTGAAGTTGTTGATTAATGTTGGTGAATTATATCCTTATTTATGTGCCACCATTTGGTTTCAAGGAACCCAAGATGATGAATGCAACTAACTGTCACTTTTTTAAAGAGATGCAAACTAATTTTCATCATAGAGCATGTGATAAAAAGTGACTAAGTACAACCACCACTAGCTCAGCTATAGTGATATGAATACTATGTCATGCTGCGAAGTATTAGCAAAGAGGAATAATGTATAAGAAAACATGACAACCATTAAGAAACAAAAACTATAGCCACATGATAATGAAAATAGGCACACAAATAGTCACATATTAGATAAAGGACGTCACCTAAGGTAGCAAACAAAATTGGTTGAGGTACACATGGCATTCCATATGAGAGGAGGCACTTATAAGTGGACACCAATAATGTGTGAAACCAAAGGATCATAGGAGTGAAACAGTGAAAAACCAAAAAAGAATACCATGACTTCATCCTATTACCTCTATTCAAACACATCATCAAGGTACTAAAAGCATATGATAGCATAGAAAACCATAGTGTGCAAACTAGGCATG
Source organism: Cupressus sempervirens (assembly GCA_028749045.1). NCBI lineage: Eukaryota > Viridiplantae > Streptophyta > Pinopsida > Cupressales > Cupressaceae > Cupressus > Cupressus sempervirens. Next base: position 686,990,890 of record CM053792.1, on the reverse strand, counting down.
CTTCTAGTTGTGTGTAATAGTGTTGAGTTTGTTCAATTCTACCAAAGAGCAACTGTTGTACTAGGTAGATGAGAAGGCGTGGGATGTGTTAGCGATGATTTAGTAGTAGAATTTGATGGTCAGTGTGCATCAGCAAAAAATTGGGTGGTTGAATGTCGGAGCCGAAGGTCAACTATACCAAATACCAAGGTGGCAGGATATGGAGAGTGGATACGTGGAAGACTAGTATAGAATGAGTCTCAGGTAAGTGACATCTATAAGGAGGCAAATAGAATGGGAATGAATCAAGGTGAAGTGAGGAGTAGAATGTGATTGTTGGATTTATTGAGAAGTTTTAGGAATCATGCAATTGAAAGTATGTTGGGCTCACCAGATTAGTCACAACAGGAGGGTGATGCTAGCTAGGGAAGGTGGATGAGGTAAGGGTGAAGAGTGAAGTGCATTTGGAAAACCTTCGAGGAGTGGGTAGATCAATTAAAACTCCAAGTGTTAATACTGGTTCTGGATGAGGCAAGTTAGCCAAGAGAAGGGCCAGCACAACCTGAAGAGGTGGGGATGGAGGAAGAAGAAATTTCCTTATCGACTTTAATGATGTTATCAGTGACTAATGTGTAATAGGTGTTGCAGTTGGAAGTAGATGATGAGCCAACAAAATAGGTGGAGAATACTCTACCTAAGAAGATGAAGAGTATGTCGAGTGTGGAGGAGGAGGTGAGGGAAATAAAATCTCCTCAAAAGTCTATGGGAGAAACTTTGAAGGATGTGGGAGGTGTTAGTGGAGGTGAAACAATGAGTGGGACTCATCAGTGGACTATCCTTGGGACACTAGGATGAGGGTTGATAGAAGGGGGAATGAGTGGTGTAAATGTGGGGGAGCCATAGCTAGAGGTGGGGGACAAAGATCAATCATCACAGGATGTGGAGGGATTATGGAGGCTATTAGCTATAGAGAGAGTTCGAGTGGAGAACATAGAAGAAGAGATTCCATTTTTTATGGGATTAATGAAGAAGGCGCGATAGGATAGGGTGTAAATGGAAGCAAGATGACTATAGGTAGTGGTGGATGTAGAGTGGGCACAAGTGTAATTGCTAGAGATAGACTTGCATGTGGAACATGTGTGAGTGGAGGAAAGTGATGCAAGAATGTGAGTTGAATGGTTGGAGGCTCAATGGTTGCAAGAATCACTAAAAATGGCATAGGTGGGTTTTGAGAGCACTAAAAATGAGCTGGTGTCGTTGCAATTGCAATCTAAGTCATTTAGGGAGGTGATTGTGAAGGCAAACTCCTTGGTGTTGAAGTTGTAGGAGCGGTTAGCATTAAGTGAGGGGAAGGTGAGGCACTTGCAGTAGTGTTTGGGTGATGTAAAAGTAGACATGGAGTGATGGTAAATGATGATTGATTAGATGCATCAAGAGTATGATGTGGCCTAATGAGTGATCACTACATAGGGGGTAAGCAAGTTGGTAGAGAATGTATTTGTAGAAATGCACTGGACAACAACGGTACATCGAGAAGCCACTTATTGGATGGGACATTATTAGCAGGCATTTCTAAATGAGTACCAGTGAGAGACACAATTTATAGATAGGGAATTTACACATTTGCTAAACATGCAATTACATGGTGATAGGTTTCCAATTCCCATGGATGTAGTTTGGACATGTAGGGTGTTGACACTAGGAGCTTTGTCATTTGGAGCTAGGCCAGAAGAGACACCATTGATTGAACATCCTATTGTGACACCTCCCTTAGGGAAGCTAGAATAAATAATCCGTTAGGCATTGTTTGAATGTAATGTTGTCATTGTCATTGTAGGAGAATAAAAAGTTTGTGCTTGTTGTTGTGGTAATCAGAGGGACAACTAATGTTGATTGTAATGCATTGTCATGCTTTGTTTTTGGGATTTTATGGAATATATATGGATGTTTTTGTGTTTTTTTGATAAATATTAGAATGGTTTGACTCTCATAAAAGTGGGAACAATACAATCTATAGAGTGAGGATGACTATGACTGGTAGAAAAGAATGTCTGTGTGTATATTAAGAACCATTATGGACAATAACAGAGCTAATTTGGAGACATTTCTCTAGGTGTGTGATGAGATAGACATTCTTGAGGCCTATGAAAAGGCATTTGGGGCCCAAAAGAGGACACTTGGGTCTCAAGAAGGTGAACCAGGGCCTTGAAAAGGTGCTTTAACCCAAAAAAGGTGTGTTGGGGGCTCAAAGGACATTGGGGGGCCTTGAAAAAGGTGAAACAGGGCCTTGAGAAAAGGCATTTGGGTTGAAAAAGGTGTTTGGGGCCTAAAAGGTCATTTGAGGGGACTAAAAAGGTGCTTTAGGCCTAAAAAGGCACTAGAGCGGTCCAAAAAAGACACTTCAACCTTGAAAAAGGTGCATAAAGGGCCTAAAAAGGTGCTTTGGTCCTAAAAAGGCACTAGAGTGGCCTAAAAAGGTGCCAGAATGGGGTAGCCAAGCTCTCATGCTTACGCTTACTTATTATATGCCCCTAGTCGAGTGAGGATGAAAGATTGTAATGGATATCTAGGCTTTTGAGATAGCATTGATATATTTGTGGAAGGGGGCTATTCTAATCATGGCCACTACAACTTAAATAAGACTAATTATCCATGGGAAATTCTTGCTCTTGACAAGAGGAAGGAAACAAGGGCACCTCTTGCACTATCTATGTTGTGTTAGATTTTCCAAAGTCTCGTGAAATGTTTTAGGACATTATCACATTGCTTCTTCATATCAGCAAGGCATGTTGGATTTAAATATTTTATGTCATGTTGTATAGCCTAATTGAGCTAAAGTGAGGCAAGAATTGATAGGAATTGTGGGGTGTTGTTAATGTTTCAAGGTTTTATGGCCATGTTTGGCAATTATGACCCCCTCTTGAATGTTTTGGGCAATTTGTGATTTAAAAAAATATTTTTAGATGATTTTTGAATTTTTTTTTGTTAATTTTGGGCAATTTTTTTTTTTTTTGTGGTATTTTTACATGATTTTTTTTTTTTTGTTGTTGATAATTTTGGGCAATTTTTGAATATTTTTTTGATAATTTTGGATGATTTTTGAATTTGTGGGGATGAAACAGAGGATGTGAGTGAGATTTGTTGCAATATTGTGGTAACCAGGGCCATGTGAGGTACCTAAAGAGGCAATAAAGGGAGTTTATGACATCAAATGGGTTGACTAAGGGCTAAAATAAAACATTGGAGATCATTGGCCAAGGGGGATTGTAGAGATGTGCATTTATTTTCCTACAATTCATGTCTATGGTATCTCAATACATAATCAAACTCCCTATTTTGCTGAATTTGTTGTGATGCCCTTTGTTATTGTCATACTATCTGTTTGTGCTACTATGAACTACATTTGATGCCAAAAGACCTCGAAACTATAACCCGTAAATGTTTCTCGATTCCTTCAACTCCCAGTTCTTGTTCTAGGTTAGTCTTTGCTTTTTGGTATGGAAAAAGGTTGTTGCATGAACATAAAGGGTTGTGGGTGTACAATCAATCAAGGAAAAGGACTTTGATTTGTTCTTGTTATTGTTATTGTAATTGCTAATATGGCTTTGTTTTCCTCGCTCTACTATTGCTGTCATACTGGTTATTTCTATTGTTGTGAACCACATTTGATGCCAAAATACCTTAGAACTATAACCCACAAGTGTTTCTCAATTGGGTATGTGTGAAATTAACTTGGCGGTGCTTGAAACAAGAAAAATTTGTTTGGAGATAGTTGCTTGAGGTCTATCTTGATTGTTTTTCAATATTGAAGGACTTGTGTTGTTTAGGGAAGTCTAAAAGTGTTGTCTCTCACCCCTTTTCAAACCAAAGGTGGTGTTCTCACTTGCTTTGTACCAATTTTTTTTTTTTTGGGTATTTTTGATGCATTTTGATTTTTTTTGGTATTTCAAATGTGTTTCTCAAAGCTTTTAGACACAAAACTATTTGAGATGGATGTTATTGATGGGTTTTGCTAATTTTGCACCATCACAATCTAAAATTCTATAAGTACCGGTCCCAAAGGATTTTTTGATAAGGTAAGGACCAATCTAGTTGGCCTCCCATTTTCCTTTCTTTTCCCTCATTGCTTGGTTCTTAGAGTTTTCTTTGAGCACTAGGTCACCAATATGAAAGACACAAGTTTTGAACTTTTTTTTGTAATGCCTTGATAATATATTTTGATACACTTTGAGTTATTCATGTGTTGTATGCTAATGTTCTTCTAACAACTCTAGCTATTCTAGATGGGCCACTCTGTAATCCTCATCTGATAGGACATCTTGAAGAGTAACTCTAAAGGATGAGATCTCAACCTCTAAAGGGAGAATAGCTTCACAACCATAAACCAAGAAGAAGGATGATGTGCCCATAGGCATCCTAACACTCATCTTATAGGCCCAAAGGGCAATGTTCAACTATAAATGCCAATCCCTACTAATATCATTGACAGTTCTTTTGAGGATACTGATAATGGTTTTGTTGGTGGCCTCTACTTGGCCATTGCCTTGGGGATAATAAATTGATGAAGAGTGTTGTATAATAGGAATTTTTTTCACAATATTCATCAATTGCTTTATTTTTAAAGTGCAAGGCATTATCTATGAGGATGATATGAGGCATGCCAAATTGACAAATGATATGGTTGAGGATGAAATAGGAGATTTGTTTTCTTGTAGATTCAGCAAGTGGCACCACTTTGACCCACTTGGTGAAGTATTTGATGGAGGTGATAATCCATTTATGCCCACTAGAGGAGGGTGGATGGATGGTTCCAATCAAATCAAAGCCCCACTAATAAAAAGGCCATGGTGTGGCCAAAGGGTTGGGCTCTTGGGTTGGTGCATGAGTAAGGTTACCATGGATTTGACATTTTTTGCAGGTTTTGACATAGTCAATAGAATCCTTTTCTATGGTTGGCCAAAAATAGCCCATTCTAAGAATCTTCTTTGCTAATGTGAACCCAGTGGAGTGTGACCTAAAAATTCCTACATGGACTTCCTGTAGAGTGACTCTAGACTCATCCTTTTTGAGACATCTAAATAAAGTACCATCAAGGTCTTTCCTATACATTGTATCAGCCACCAAGGTGTAACAAGAAGTTTATCAAATGAAATTTCATTTATGGTTATGTGAGAGGTTAGACAGAATGGTGTTATCATGGAGGTAAGTAATGATGGGACTGTACCAAAGGGAATTGGTAGCATCTAAGTGGAAAATGATAAGAGAATTAGGTTGAATAAATGTGGATTGAACCACCTCTTCGACTAGGAACTCATACTTCTCATGCTACTTTGGGAGCTAAAGTAAGGAGGCAAAGATGGCCATAGCATCTACTACTCTATTCTTCTCTCTAGGAATTTGTTCAAAAGTAATGTGAACAAAACATTCTTTGAGTGTATTGACCATATGTTTATGGGGAAAATATTTTTCATCTTTGGTCTGATAAGTGTTGGTAACTTGATTGATGATCAACTAGGAGTCTCCATAAACCTCTAGTGCTATTAGTTTCCATTCTAAAGCTAGCTTGAGACCCAAGACCAAAGATTCATATTTGGCCATGTTTTTGGTGTAGGGGAAAAGCAATTTGTAAGACTTAGGGATGGTAACACCTAGTGGCATGATGAACAAGATATGATGCCTAATCCATGGTGGTGTAGGAACCATCAAAATAGAATTTCCATGTTACTAGCTCTATTTGAAGAATGTGCATGTCTAGAAAATCTACTAGGATAGGATTTTAACTCTCTATCGGTGCATCTACCAATTGATTGGTAATGGCCTACCCTTTGATTGCTTTCCTGTCAATATAATCAATGTCAAACTCACTTAAGATCATTACCCATTTGGTCAATCTACATGTTAATGCTATTTTTGTTGAGAAGATATTTGAAGGGGTCCATTTTGGATATGAGCTTGACTTTGTGTGTTAGAAGGTAGTGACATAGCTTTTAGGAAGAAAAAACTATGGCTAGGCAAGCCTTTTCAATAAAAGAGTAATTGAGCCCATAATTGACCAAGGTATGATTGATGTAATAGATGGTCTATTCTTTTCTTTGGTCATTTTCTTGTGCCATGAGGCTCTAATTGATTTATCAATTGTAGAAATGTACAATAAAAAAGATTTTTGTGGTACCATAGGTACTAGTACAAGTGGATTCATCAAATAAGTCTTGAGCACATCTAAAGCCTTTTAACATTGGTCATCCCACTTAAAATTTATATCTTTGTGTAGCAAGTGTGTGAAAGGTATACACTTTTCTACCAACTGAGAAAAAAATTGGCAAACTGATTGAAGCCTACTTTGAAGAGATTGTAACTAACTCAGGTTCTTTAGAGGTTGCATATTGATTATGGATTGTACCTTTTTGGGGTCAACTTCTATCTCTTTGGCTGAGACAATGTATCCTAGGAGCTTGCCTGATTTGATGCCAAAAACACATTTCTTGGGATTGAGCATGACTTTGAACACTTCTAGGTGGGTGAATATTTTGGCTAGTATGGGAAGATTCTCTTCTTGACTATGGGATTCGGCAAGAATGTCATCCACATAGCCTTCCATGAAGATATGCATCATATCATGAAAGATAGCGGTCATGCCTTGTTGATAGGTAGCCCCAACATTCTTTAACCCAAAGGGCATCACATTCAAACAAAATGTGCCCCATGCACAAGTAAAAATTGTTTACTATCCTGATTTGATTATAAGCTAAAAACCTATCCATGAGTGAAAACATTGAATGTCCCACTATTAGATCAACAATGGTGTTGATGTTGGGGAGGGGGAAATCATCCTTGGGACATGTTTTGTTTAGATCTCAAAATTCAATGCAGAAAGTAATGCTAGTATTCTTCTTTGATATGGGGACAATGTTGGACATCCATGATGCATACACCAAGGGTTGGATGAAATTGGTGTTGATTAACTTTTCTAACTCTGCCTTGACCAATAGAGCTATATGGGGATGCATCTTTCTAAGTTTTTGTTTTACTAGCTTGGCCTTAGGAGAAATATTGAGATGATGGAGGATTAAATTTGGGTCTAAGCCAAGCATGTTTGTGTAAGACCATGCAAAGTTTATCTCTCTTTCTTCAAAGAAGTGAATGAATGCCTATATTTCCTCTATGCTTAAGGACTATGCTAAATAAATGACCCTTGGTTCTTTCTCTGTGCCAATGTTGACTAGTTCTATTGGTTCAATCAGAATAGAAGATCTTTCCTCAGGGTGTTTGGATAAAGTATCAATCATGTCATCCATGGGTGCCATAATTGGGTTTTCACCTCTAGATGCATCACTTTTTTTTTTTCCATTTTTTTCTTGAGGTTAGCCACAACTTGGTAGTGATCATTGAGGTTGTGGAATGCTTGACCTATTCTAATGTGATTGAGATAATTTATACTAGACTCAACTATATGCCCTTCTTCTATTCTTTGTCAACAAGATGGTTCAACCACATTAAGGTAGAGGAATATTTCATATTCAGTGTCAAAATGAGGGATGCGGTGAGGCTTGGTTGTATCCTAATTAATGAGTTTGGGCTGGACTAGGAGTAATGATTCATAATATGGAATAGGTTCAATAGGATTTAAAGACATGATTTCATTAGATGACTCATGCATTGTATTTGTTAGATCTATGACATGAGCTTCTTGTAAAGTGTCCAAAAAAGTAGAGTTAGTGAGAGGCTCATATTAGTCATCCTCAACCTCTATTGGAAAGAATTCAAGGAATAGGATTTGAAATTGAAATCTTGTGACATGTTCACCATCTTCTAAGGTACTCTACTGTATCTTGATTCTTAGTGAATTGGGTCTTGGACTATGAGTTGTCCCTTATGTAGCTAGACTATGAGATGTGGGTATGTAAACTACATCACATTCTTTATCGTGAAGAGACTCCTTAGATAACAACTCAAATTCCCATTTAGTGGAATCATCATCATATTCATTATTAGAGGTGTGTATAGATGATCCTTTCATGGGATATGAACCTGACAGGGATAGGTTCTCATTCATGATGTTAGTTTTTTTCTAGCTATAACAATCCTTTTGTTTGAGTACCCACACCAACATGGAAGATGAGGAATCACTATGCTTGGACGAGCATTAGAAGAGGCTTGTGTCTTATCTTGTCCATCATATCCTACCCCCATTTTAGACTTGTTGGACCTGAATTGTTCCATTAGAGGTTCAATGATGCCTATCCCTTTTACTAAAGGACCATCTCCCTTGTATCCCATATTTTTCATTAGGTCAAAACCTTTTCCATGTAGGTGGGGAGAGATATCAATTTTTTGTTGACTGATTTCTACCATTGAGTTTGGAGGTGTGTTGCTTACTTTAATAAAATGTGCATGATATGGCTTTATGGATGACGGTTTTCCATGAGACCTCAGTGAAAGTGGAGGATCAAATAGGGAGACTCAGTACTCACCTACCCCTTTATGGTAAAACTTACACTTTCTATCAAATTTTTCATTAGTTCATCCATTTCTTCATAGTGTAATTGTCTAGGATATATTGATGATGACAGTGGTGAAGGAGTGGAAGGACACAAAAAAACCACTTTATCTTTACCCTTAGTTGATGCTGATGAGTGGTTTCTCATTTGGTTAGTAAAGTGTGAAGTGCCTATAGCTATGGATGGGTTGATGGCATCTGTCAGTGTGTCAGCTTCTTCCCTATTATGAGGGACAAGTGAGTTACAATAATGGGCAAAGTGTCGATCTTTGGGTATGGTCACCTCTTGACCTAGTTAATGAAATGTAAGGCACTAGTGGTAGGTGGAGGGAACAGCTTGCATGTCATGAATCCATGGTCTTCCTAATAAGATGTTATAAGTTAATTATAGGTCAAAAATTTGACAAATAGTCTCTTTCACAATTGGTCCTACTTTGATAGGTAATATAACCATGCCTTTGGAGGATCTTTCTTCATCATGATAAGCCTTGATGGTAATTATTTTTCTTGGGTCAATAGCATCCTCTATTTACCCAAGGGCTTTCACTAAATTAAGTGTGCAAATATTGAGACTGGCCCCACCATCAACCAATGCTCTCTTAACTTGGTTCCTATGGATGAATACTTCAACATGCAAAGGAGAATTTTGTGGTTGGATGAAAAACATGTCATCTTGAGTTGAAAAAGACATGCAATGAGGGAAAGCTAGATTGTTGACCATGTTGTGAAATCTACTCACATCTAGGTCATTTGGCACTAAGGCTTTCGTGAGTGTTTCTTTATGCTCTAGGGAGATTTTCAATAGTTCAAAAATGGGGATGTGGACCAAAGTCTTGAGTAATTGATTAACTAGTTTTTACTTGGGCATAGAGGAACTTCAAGCTACTCGGTCAGGATTTTACACAGGTCTTAGTAGGATAATTTGAGAGGCTTGACCTCAGGTAATGACATTTGAGGATTGTTTTTTGTTCTTATCTTTAATTATGATGACATTTACATTGTCATGAAATCTATAAATCATGCCAATGGTATTATCGTAGTGATGTGCATAACTAACCTTGGTTTGAGGAGGTGTGTTTTGATTGGTCTTGGAAGACTCCACCTTTTCATGACTCATGAAGGGGTTCTTGAAGGCCATATGATCTTCATTATTGCTGATATTGTTTACTTCAATGGTTCCATCATTTATCAATTTTTGGATGACCCCCTTAAGGGTGAAACAATTGTTTGTTAAGTGCCCCTAATTTTGGTGATAAGCACATATCTATTTCTCATTCCACCATTTTGGCTTGACTTCGGGTTCATATGGTTTGGCCTTTGGTAACATGATGAGTTCATCAGCCAAGAGTGTTTGTAAAACACTCTCATAGGAAACCCCTATGGCTATATACTCCTTAGGTATATCAGAAGACTGATATCTTTATTGGTGAGGAGCTTGATCGTAAGCAACATGTTGATTAGACATAGAGGGAGTCTTTGTGTTACGTCGATAAAATGGGTAGGCATTATTTTGTTGAGGTGCAACAATGGGACCTAGTTGATTTAAAGGGGGTTGAGTTTGAGTTTTGATGTGGTTGGCTTCAACTATCCCACCATTTGTGGTGTTTTTGTTATTGCTTCTCCACCATGATTTCTATTTGTCAGTGGACCAATTAGAGGAATTGTGCATCTGTGTGGAATTGTTGGAGAAACTTTTACCATCTTTAGATAATTTAATTATGTCATTGTTTACCAAAGTTTCTTCCACCTTAGCGGCATTTTCTAAGGTGGTTTAAAAATCTTTAGGCTCTTGGAGTTGGAGCTAATAATTCATTGGCTTTAAGAGACTATTGATGAAGATATATGTCTTCTCTTTATCCAGTATGTCTCTATGATATTTGGCAAACATGTGCCTCCACCATTGTAGGAACTCCTTGAATGATTCATCTGGGAGTGGTTTTGTGTTACATAGGTCAATCATTGTAACTTCTCTTTCAATGTTATAAGAATATTTGGTGATAAAAATGGAGGCCAATTTATTGAAGGTTTTAATATTGGAGGGTAATTTGGAGAATCACTCCATGGCTTACCCCAAAAGGCTCCTAGGAAATAGATGCGTTAGGTACTTTATGTCATGGAAAAACTCCATACTTAGCATATAGAATTTCCTAAGGTGATCTTAGGGATCTGACGTACCAAAATATTTATCATATTTTGGTATCTTCACATTTGGAGGGAAAGGTATGAAGCTAATGCTTTTATTGAATGGTAGGGGATACACATTTTTGAGGTTAAACTTTGCAAGTTTTATTTTCCCTCTTTTCATCTTTTTCATTTCTAGTTAAAAGTTTGAAATTTTTGTGTGACAATGTCTAAAGGTGACTCTTCTTCATCTCATTTTAGACTAGTCACATCAAAGTTAGATGGAAATTTTGCTCCTCATTGTGCTAATGTGAGTATGTAGTGTTCTTTATATTTTTCCACTATCTTGTCCATGATATTGACAAGTTCAAGATTTTACCAAAAATCTTTGATTTTAGATTCAATACTTCTATCATCCCATGCATGAGATAAAATCATTGTGGCTAAAGATTCTGAATTTTGATTGAATAAGGGTGACTTGGGAGTAACTATGTTCCGCACAACATCCATTGCTATAGTAGATTTGAGGAGGCTTAGAGGTTCTATGGATTTGATGCTTCTACTTGCTATCCTAGCACTCACTTGTATGGGTGACCATTTTGGTTTTGTTGGTACACCTATTTTTCTTAATGGCATGAAAGGTGAGTTGGATTCTTTTAGTTTTTAGGAATTTTCCAAAAGGTGAAGATTTTTGTTGACTATGATTTGTTTGTAGCAACAAGCTAGATTGGTCAAGGTGTTTATCAATGTTGATAGGATAAAGTTCACTTTTGTGAAGTTAGATAAAGGGATGGATGTGTGTCTCCGAACATCTTTGGCTTGATGTGTGAAGTGAGGTAATGGTAACTATTGAGTTGATGATGATGTAGCTTTGCTTATTTCAAAAGATGTCTTCACTTAGACATAGAAATTCTTAGACTTTGTAAAATACCAACAAGGAAAAGAGTATCCAAATTTATTGTTTTTTCACAAGTATCACATTTGGAGATAGCCTCTATTTTATTTTTTTTCTCAAATGTGGCATAGGAATGGTCAAATGTGCAGTGTTAGTAATCAAATGTGCTATTTCATTATTCATATGAGCTACTTAAATAATTAGATGCACTATTTTAACTGTCATATGCGTTGATTTTTGAATCAAATGTGTTTTTTTAAGGCTCAGATGCACTATTTTATAAGTGTATGCATCATAATAGAGATCAAAAGCATTAGAGGAATATTTAGAAGAATTGTTTTACACAATATATGTGCTACTTTAAGGGTTGTTTAGAAATGTTTTTGACTTAGACTTGGTTTCTCGATACCAATTTGAGGTTTGTCTTTCTAGAAGGTTTGTGATCTGTATTGGTGTTCACTATTAAGTTTTAAAGCACTTCCAAGCACAATAGTAGTGAGATCAAGAAAAATGGCTTCCTATCAAGGTTATCTAAAGTCGGTGACTAGTGGGTCTTGGTGTTCCAACTATGTTTGGATTTACCTCTCCTATGACAAAGAGCTTCCCACCAATGCCAAGGAGGTTTGGCACAATCCCATGTGAGACCATCAGAGGAAGGATCTGCTCCAAACATAGATGGCTTGCATTTGATTAGGAATACAAGATTGGGGGGCAATCCCTCTCACTGGCCCTACTAAGGCAACTTGAGAGGTAGCCCTTCTATGGCCAGATAATCCTACCTAGTGAAAAGCAAGAAATAGAAGTCACAAATAGGTCTGGGAATCTAATCACTTGAGAAGAGTGAGATATATCCTTACTATTTTGGCTCCCCAAACATGATAGACACAAAGGTTTAATTACCAACACTTATACTACTAAAGACAGAGGGGCTCTTAATTAGACCATGTGTGGGTTCTTTCCTTGTTCAATTGCAACTTTTCTTTACAGAAGGTTAGGCATTCTTATCAACTCAAAGGAGTTGAGAGCATAGGCCTGCTTCTTTATCAGATCAGCGAGATTGAATGTTCTTATTAAGCTATTTTTGAAAACTTAGAAATGCCACACTTTTAATTAACGAGAGCTGAGGTCCACCTACCTAATTTGGAGCTAGCAAAGGCTATGCGCATTTATGAGGGTCTTTGTTCTTGTTGCACATTGTCTACAATTTGACAGCTTTTTTGTTAATGTAGAAGGGACCTGTAAACAAATAATATTTGAATCTAGATGTTAGATTCAAGAAACTATAATTTTTACTAGATGTGCTACAAAAATTTTCATATGCATTATAGTACACCTTATATGCATTATTTTATCATGCAAATGCACTATAAGAAAATCAAATATGTTGTAAGATGTTTCATATGTGCTACATAAATGATTAAATGCATTAAAAAACTCTTTAGAAGTGTTATGAAAGATGCAGATACATTACAAAACTATGCAAATGCATTACAAAACAATGTATATGTGCTACAAAAAGATTAAATGTGTTAGAGAACTCTTCAAAAGTGCTATAAGAAAATGCAAATGCGTTATAAAACTATGCAAATACGTTACAAAACAATGTATATGTGCTACAAAAAGATTAAATGCATTAAAATAGAGTTCATAAGCACCAAAATATCTTTTAAAAGTGTTGAAATAGAGTGCAAAAGCATCAAAAGATTTAGATCCATCCCTTCTATGCTCGGGGAAGACTTTGGAATGTTGTTCTTGCTGATATGAGGTTTTTTGAACACTGTAGAACCTATATTTGATCATATCTACACAAGAGAATAGCAAGAAACATAGATCTATACTAGAAATGAAAGATTATACTAAAAAACTTGAAAATAGAGAGGCTTTAAGTTTTTCCCCACATTGGGCACCATTTTGTACACAATGTGAATGAGTATTCATGAAACTTTACTATAGAATTCAAATGGACTGACGACGAACTATACTAGACCCAAGATATCATCATCAGAATGAAATCTCTACAAGCATCTCATGTTTCCCTAACTACAACTGCTAAAATAGCTCTCAAACTAGCATCTTAGTCATAGTTCTAGAATGGGAGTATGCTAAAAATGTAGATCTACAATGAAAACATGCAAGATCTATGACTAAAATGTAGATTATATGTGAAATACAACTCCTAGAAATGGTCTTTAAATGATTATGCCATGAACTAATATGCAATAAATGATGCAAAATGATGCTAAAATGCTATGAACTTGCTACAATGAAAGTGCTAAAATGATGAGTTCAAATGTGCCTATAGTGTAGATCCATAAAAATTTGGGTCCCTTGCCTCTTAGATTTCCCTCCTATTTATAGGATTTCGGAAGGGGTTGGGGTAAGAATAAGGATTTTCACCTTTGATTGGGGGTAAAAATGAAACTAAAAATATCTCATAAGAGACCAAGAGGAAGAGTCCAACATACTTGATTTTGAGGATAACTGAGGATATTTCTAATTCTTATAAAATGAAAAAGGGAGATTTTCAATCTTGTGAGGATAAATGATTTTATTGATTTAATAAATATCTTATTTATTTTCAACAGTTTTATCTTTTTCCCCATCCTTTTTTTGAATTTCATTTTATGAATTTGAATTTCTTTTCTCCTTTTTATTTGCTGATTTAGGTCTTGTCGATTTGATAGGTGATTAATGACTTGATGTGATTTTTTATTTGAAAAGTCTATTGTGTTTCTTCTAATTTTCTCTTTGATTTGCATCAATTGATTGAAATTGCATGATTTAGTTCTTTTCCAAATTTTGGGTGTCTAAAACACCAAAATCTCTTATCAAGAATTGCACTCACAACCATAGAAGAAAATTCAAAGTTAGGTAACCTTTTCACGTGGTACATTTTGTTCATGATCTCGCAAATACAAAATTGTGAACCTACCACTGTTGGATCACTACCTGAACCAATGGGAATGTGTTCCCATGAAGGTAGAGTTGCTCTCTACTCCAAAACAAACTGCAATGTGCCATTATAGCACCTCTATCATTCTCATTGATTCTATTCCCTCAAGAATGCCTATCTTTACCAGTGAGATCACTACTACAGACCTCTGGGAATGCTTGAACTATTTTGTTGAACAAGATTACCCAATTCTTCACTCCTCTATTGAACTTGCAAACAAATATATTAGTGAGAACACTCTCAAAAAGACTTGCAGGATTGCCTTTTTGTGGGATCGCCCTATGATTTTTTCTTGTGGCCTATTTTTCTATAGTTTCACAAGTTCTCCTTACTACAATCTTGCTACCTCTTAGCCTTGTTCCCACAACACAGAACACATTTTAAACCCATGGGATCATTGTTTATGTCCACAAAATCACTAGTTTGACTTTGTTTTTGTAGGTATCTATTGGAGCAAAACACTAACAGGTTTTTGTAGGATTCCTTAAGTGTTTGCTAGAAAATTCATCTCTCAATGCTCTAAAATAAACAATTTTCACTTTTTTTGTGGAATGCATGCCTAGATTTTAGAATGCTTTTTCATTGGAATGCTTGGAGAGTTTAATTAAAAAAATCCACTTTTAAGTGCCAAGTACTTCAAATTGAATGAATGCAATGAACACTTCTTTTAAAGGTGTATATGAACATTATGTGTGAACACCTCAATTTTAGTGCTTAAAATGAACTCATAAAATTTTGAATGCCTTAAGGATAAGCTTGTTCTTATTCCCTCCTTTTCAAAGCTTTCATGTGAAATTTACCTTTTGTTGACTCGATTTCCTTTTGTTGATCATCATTGTAAAGTTGGAATGAAAAATTGAATGCTAAGCTCACGTGTGTCTTCAAAAACTAGTTTGTTAGGATACACTAAAGTGTCCAAATGGAAAATGAATCAAGTGTCTTGCATGTTTTGAGATTGTGCCCTCTAGCATATCTTGGTCTTCTCTTTTTTTCACAAATTAAGACCTTAAATTACATGATGCATGTACCAAAATTTGTTAGCAAGGCCATCTACAACAACCTAGGAGTGCTTCTACCGAGTTCATCCACCTCTATAAAGCATGTCCCCTTTGGTGAGAAGCTCAAACTGGTAAAAATAATGGCTGGTATATAAATGAGGGGAAAGGTAAACTTTGTCACTCTATCACCCAAGTTTAGGTCATGTGTTTTTGGGGGTAGCCTCAGGTGGGAAAGCTTTCCCATGATTTTTGCATGTTTGGAATAGATTCTTAAGTTGATCATATACATAACAACCATTTGTGAGACTCCATAGACACATTTACAACCCTCTTTTAGTAAAAAATTCTCACTTTTATAAATGGTATGTTCATTCACAATGTAAGGGAAACAACATCCCTCAAGATTACTCACCATTGTGCTCCCCTAGTAGAGGCATAAGGCCACTTGGATTTCATCTCCAAGGGTCATTATTCTTGCAGAAGGGGAACTTCTATTTGCTATGTTTTGAAGATTATTTGATGTTTATCCTTTGTCAATCGACTCTTGTATCGACTCAACTCTTCGATTAGAGGGACATATTGCACTAGAATCAAGAGACACCAAGTTGTGGGCCATGAATAGCATATTGCAACAAAAAAAATTGACCTTAGGGATAAAGAGTGTGTTTGAAGTGTCATATTTGTCCTCAACACCCGTGAAAAATATTTGTAAAACCATACATGATTCAATGGTTACTATAAAATCCTTTTGTTAAAGAGATGTTTTCTAGATAATTTTATGTGTGTGAGAGAGAGAGAGAGAGAGTTAATTGAGTTAACTAATGTAGAGATGGACAGAGAAAATAATTTTTTTCCAGTCCTTCAAAATTTTCTCTCCCTATACTTTAACTTCTAGAGAGAAGTTCGAGTTTGAGTTTGAGTTTCTTTCTCTCCTTCAACATTTTCTCTCTCCCCATACTTTAACTTTTAGAGAGAAGTTCAAGTTTGAGTTTGGGTTTTTTTCTCTTTTTCAAGATTTTATCTCTCCTCGTACTACCTCTCTTTATGTACTTAAATTTTTAGAGAGAAGTGCAAGTTTGGGTTGCCTTCTCTCACTCAATATTTTCTCTCTCCATGTACTAAAATTCTCTCTCAGTATGTACTCCAACCTTTTAACCTAATCCTAACCTCAAAATTGCAAGAACCTGAACTCTTATATTTTCAAGAAAATAAAATGGCAATTATAATATAGGGCAAGAAAATGACTGATGAATCTTCAAGGCATGGAGAGATGTAATTACTGGTTTAAGAATTCACACTACATATAGAGAGTATAATAATGCATTTTGAAACATGGTGAATATGACCATTTACAAGGCGTATAATTTGTTTGGGAACTATAACTTACCTCTCTTGATGTGACATGCTAATGGAAGCACGAAGTAGAAAGAAGATTGCTTGGCACATTGGTATTAATATGGTGTTGGGTGCACAAAGTAAGGCAAGTGAAATGCTTTACTAAAGACCGTCCCCATATATCTATAGGTACCATAAATGACTCACAGTAGTTGTTTGGCATTACACCAAGTGTGCAGATTCAAAGGAGTAATTGCAAGCCACAACATTTTAGAATATAATGGACAAGTCACATGAGATGTTAAGTAAGCTATTTCCAAGTCAATACAACCATCTGACAAAACATGTGAGCAAACCAAGGTGAAGAGAGATTGGAGTAGAAGTTGTGTTTCAAATGTTTGACATAATGCATTGAATACATTGGAAATTATGCAAGCATCCATTATGAAATTTTTTTGAACCATCGAATGTAGGTAGAAGGAAAAGAACTAAGTTCTATTAACACTTCATCATGAACTAAACTCAATAAATTGTAGGCAACAGAGGCATAATAGGATTTCTAGCACGTCCATTCTCAGGAAAAACACATGACTTCTTCACTTCATTATGTAGAAAGAATATATAATTCACATGCAAGGATCTGCTCATTTCACTAACCTGCAACATTAATGGAAATCATTAACAAAGCCATAGTGGAACCTTTAAAATGATGTTTACCAAGTGGTTGGAGAAGTTTTATAAAGAATGACACCTGCGAAGCATTTCCAAAAGAATCATGTTGAGTGTTTTATTGAATTCAAAGCATGTGGATATGCTAAATATGGATATCAAGAAAACTTTGTGTTCCCAAGGCAAATAAATGCATAGTAAGGCATCTTATGAGCTATTTGATTTAGCACTCAATCAGTAATGTAAGGTTCGTAGCCAAGTTCATATTGCTACTTACACTAAATTTTAAGTACATCTACATCAAGCAACACTTGAATGGTACATAAGATAGGTGTGTGGGAATGAATTGTGTAAGATTTTAAAATAATAGCAATTCTAAAACTTGTGTGGCCATCTTGTTGACATCTCTACCACAGAGGAACTGATGATCTTAATGAGGATGATACAAAATGTTATACATGAACACCAATGTAAAAGGACAAGTTCAAATAAAATTTGAAAATCATGTGAAAAAGGTTTCAGAATGATTAACTATAATTTTATATCATCATATTCAAAATGGAAGGCCTTGAGGCTCAAATTTCAAGGCACCAAAGTGATTAAATTATTGGATAAAAATTTAGTGATATTAGTCTTTAATGAAGGCATATTAGAGCATGTGGTGATGACATGGGAACCAATCCAAGTACGAAAAAGAATTGATGAGGATTGTGTGTGAACTATTTTCATAATGCCTCAATGTAATTGATGAAAAATAAAGTATAAGATGTGATATCTCAGACAAAGCATATGAACTGTTAATTAAATATTCTCAAATCTTTGAAAGCTACAAGCATGAACATTAAGTGAATTTGTGTATCTTGAAGTTAGAAATTAGAAGAATATGAAGGTGAAGGAACATTGATCAAGGGGTTTGGTAAGTGATACTATGAGGTACAAATTCCAAGGTAAAGAGCCTCTTATGATATTAAAAAGCACACAACCCAACATATCAAATACAAAGATGGGACATATGGAAATTGTAGACTTTTGGAAAATGAGAGTAGAGAAGAGAAATCAACACTGGCACAATGAACATTAGAAAGTGGTCTAGTTTTAGAATGTATCAAGGCATATGATTGTAATTCTAGGGACATCAAGACCTCAGGAGGTAATGTTGTGGCAAGGCTAGATCTAGTATCTGTCTCCATCACATTTAGATTTCCGATAAGAGAAGAATTCACAAAAATCTCCAAAGAAGTGCCCAAGGATACTTCCATCAGAATAAGAAAACATGCTTGAATTCCATTGCTAGAAGTTTTTTGGATCAACCTAGATGAGAATAGTCATAGTTTCCAAGAGTGTTAAATAGAAATATCTTTAATGAAATTTTTTTGATATGATAATTCTTCTCAATAGAGTGCTGGGGAACTAGATAGCTAAATATTTTTAGGATTGGATGTTTTTGTATATTAATACCATCACCACTAGAAAATAATTTATAGATTGGGGAGAGATGATTAGTGATGCCCTTCATCACTAGTTAACTAGATTTAATGCAAGTCAAGTGTTTTACATGTCCTTGTACCCAATGTATGCAATTGCTAGTATGAAATCATGTCCTAGTCTTAATCCTTATGGGGAGCATAGCTTGACCATGCAAATTTATAATTATTATCCCTAGTTGCAATTAAAACAAACCAATATACACTTCCACAAGGTGAATGATGCTTTTTGTATGCTCCTACCAGGGAACTATAGGGAGATATAAGACTTTGAATTTCTTGTAAAGCAGCCATTCTCACAAGTACTTATGGTAGCTTCTTCATATAGTATGCCTAATTCACTTACATTCACATTGGAGGTTTTCAAGACTATCCTCTCATGTTGCCTCACTTTATAGGTGATAGGTTAGTACTTTAATAAGTTTGCAAGCAAATTGGTTAGGTAAACAAAAAGTGTAGGAACAAAAGATCAATTCCTTTCCCAATCAGCATTGGGCACTATAGTTGTCTTTCTTCTTCGAATGCTCAAAATGTCAAGAGATCTATGGTGAACATAACTTTACACTCTTTCCATGGTCACTTCCCATTTGATGGAAGTGGGTATGTTAAAAATAACTTGGCACTTGGAACTAGCTATCTCCATTTCCCTACAATGGAAGATTATTGGGTAGACTATGAAAATGACTTTGAAGTAAGGAAAAGGGACTAGATGAAATTCAAAATATGACAAATTATTGATTACAAAATTGGATGGTATGTGATAGTCATAATAGAGGATGGGTTAGAATTTATTGATCTATTCTTCTTTGAGTGGATACAATTATTAGAATTGTCGTATATTAATTGGTCTCTATCATAATTGAAAGACCTCAAGGAAAGAACCTTCTTTGTGATTTAATGAACTGAAAATTAGTTAAAGAATAAATTCAAAGAAGACATGGCTACTAGATCAATAGGATGTGATAGTGCAAAGAAAAATAATAATTCTTAGGAAGGTACATCAGTTTTAGCTATTCCATCTTTTATCACTACTTCCTTTGGCTCTTTGCATAGCACACACGATAGAGATAATGGTGAGGATCCAGATAAAGGAATTGATCTAGTTTCAGCATGTGAACTCAATGCAATCACTAGGAAGGGGAGATCAAAACCCAAGGAGAAGACTTTAAAACCAATTCAACAGATGATAGATGAAGCTCCTAATATGAAAACTTTACCATCATTTGTAGATGAGATGATTCAATCCATAGCATCTCCTACATGCTCATTATCTCCTAAAAGTGTAGAAGAAACTCAAGAGGAGGTAGTTGTAGAAAATTTACATGACTTGGATTTATCATCTACAATCCTATAGGTTCCTTTAGTAATCATCCCATCTAGCAGTGTTTCAACATCTTGGTTACAACAAAGTTTGCAAAGAAAGAAGAAAAGGATGATCCAATTGGAAGCAACAAGTCTAGATGTTGTAGCTAATTTAATGCATAAAGGTGCAAAGATAAAGAAGATAGAATGGATTCTATATTGGCAGTGAATCCTTCCTAAGGAAATGTATTTGTTCAAATTGCACAACCAGTCATAGAGAAGGACATAAATGAGGAAAACGAATCTAATTTTAGTATCACTAAAGTGGATCTAGGTTGGACTATTGGTGAGGAAAGAAATAACATGAGATCACATGAGATCCCAAGAAAATGTTGATGAAGAAACCGTTCAAGACATAGGAGAATGCAAAACTTATGGTAAGATGATGAAAACATGGATTAAAAGTATAAAAGAATAAGCATCAAGGCTATTTTAGGAGGTTAAGGTGACATATGCTAAAGTAGATCATATATAGAAAAACATTCAAAAGGAGATAACAATGCTCAAGGAACAACAAACATTCTAGAGAGAAATTGATGCTAATTTAGTAGACATTAAAGGAATGGACAATGATATAGTCAAATCGCTAAAGTTAATCACCAGTGGAGAAGAAGAGAAAATTGACATATGGCTGGAAAACATCAAATGGAAGAATGATAGCATGAATCAACAATTGGGTGAAGGAGAGAAATTATTAAACTCTTGCAAGCTACTAAAAAAGAAGCCCTTGGGGAATATATCGATGATCATAGAAGGTATTCCTATTAGTGAACAAACTCAAAATCTAGACATATCTTCCATTTTGGAATGTATAGAGGCAAAAATCAGCATCGAACTTGGTAGTGAACAAAGTTTAGATGCTAGCATTATGATGAGATTGAGCAGTCTCTTAGCAAATTTAGACTCTTGTATTCAAAACATACCAAGTTATGTCATAGAGTTGGATGAAGTCAAAAAGAGACATGAGCTATGAAAGCTGAAAATGTATAGTTTAATCATCATTAAAAATAAGGCTTTGGCTCAAGTCATTAAATCATTTAGAGCATACAAGGAAAACTTGTCTCAGCTACTCACAACACTTGTAGATCAAAGAGTGAGCTCAGAAAATATTAGTGATCATAGTTAAAAGCTAGAAGTAGACATGTTTAAAGTTGTCTTAGGTTTTTGTTTATATAGTTTGTAAAGAGGTCAACTTTAGAATTAATTTTGGTTTTGGTCAATGTCTTAACTTTTTCTAACTATAGTTCAACATTAAAAGTTAGAGTTGGTTATGAATTGTCTTCGAAGTAGTCCAAACTCTAACTTTTTAAGTAGTTGCAAACTTGAAAGGTTAGTTATTCTAGAATAGCTATAAATTCCTAAAACTAAATGTAGAAAAGGACTTTTTGGACTTGGATAAAGGGAACACTTATATTTTGATAACAAGGAAATTTTTGGAAAGTGTGTACAATTGTTGTTCTTGTAATCAGTCATTTCTTATGTTCTTGGTGCTAAGAAATAAAGAAAGTACACTTTGCATTCTCTCTTTCTACATATCTAAAACATTGAAACATTGATTCTTTCTTTGCAATGGATATTTTTATGGTATTGTGCAAATGTTCATCAATTATTTAATTAATATTGTGAGTGATAGCTCTCAAGCATAGTTCTTAATTGTTTTCATTAACTTTTTACATTGATTTTATTGAAACATTGGAGTCACATGGTGCATTTTCTATCAATGGTTTCCTTTTTATTTTCTAAGTTCTTTTCATATTTATTGAAAAATCAAAAATTTTATCTTAAGAGAAAGCTGCCCCTCTAAATGTAGAGGAAGGCTGGATATCAAGGGCCTATCCAACTATTGGAGACATTGATTTTCCACAAACTCCATTGGGCCAAATCGTATATTTTCTAGGTGACAAATCTATTTACCAATAGATTTTTGGTGACTCCACTAGGGAGACTAAACAAAGAAAGATTGAAAATCACCTATAATGATGGTGCTACCACATGAGAACATTTTTCCTATTCTCCAACCAAATCTTGGCTTCTAGGATACCCAGGAAGATATTATTTCAGACTTGAACACTCTAGCCTGGAGGTGTAGACGAAGTGCTCAACAATATTATTAAGTAAATCAAGTTCTTGAAGAAGAAGAAGAATTTGTGAAAATCTTATGAAGAGATCCTATTGGTTAGAACATTGTAGTTGTTGAAAGAATAGTAGTTATCCGAAGAAGAAATAGGTAGAATCTTGGTCACATCCAAGGGCAAGTAAATATTAACTAATAAACTAGCTAACAAACCATATACTTGAATGGAAAAACAAAAAGGTCTACTAGATGAAGATTTTGAAGCCCTTCTAAAGTTAGATTTCAAGCTAGTTACTCCTAAGAAGAAGAAGAAGAAGGTTAAATCTATTAGTAGGTTGTCTTCACCACTTAAGGCTATTGTTTCTCCTACAGCCTTTCAAGCTTTGATCCTACCAAGTACCATTTTACCTCTAGCCATAAATTTGCAGCCTTTGAACATCATTCTCCCAACTATTGCACAGTAAGAACCACAACCACTAGTCCCATGGGGACCTACTATTAGTCCTTTAGCTTTAGGGAACCAATTACATGACATGCCCATTGGCTCCCAAAAAATTCTTCCTAAGTTTTTCGAGGACAAAAAAGTCACCACTGATCAACACATCAGTGCATTTTTTATGATAATTAGGGTTCTTTAATTCAACATGAAGATGTTTTTGTTCGTCTGTTTGTTGAACCACTTTCAAAATTCAAGGATGAATGGTTTTGTCAACCACTAGCTTGATTAGTGACTTCATGGACAACCTTGATTCAAGCTTTCAAGAGGAGATTTAAAACTGCCAAAGATGAACATTTTCTTCTCTCCCAATTAACACAAATGAAGGAGGTTCATGAGCCCATGTGAGAATTCATTGCATTTTTAAACCAGAAAGTGAGCTGAATTCTCATCAACAAAAGATCCACTCAAGAAAATCAAACGACTTTGTTCATCACTACTCAACCTTCTAATGTAAGATTTCAAAGATGTAGGGTGAGAGCTCCTAATCTAGTAGTTGTGCAAACTTTAGCCATTGAAGTGGATGATGACTTGCTTAGTTTAGGTAAATGGAGCTGTGATCTACAAAAAGGAAAAGGTCAGCAAACCCCTATCACTAGCACTGACCCTCTATATCAGAAATTAGCTAATGATGTGTTACAAATTAAGAAGCAATTGCCCCACAATCCTCCACCTTTGTATCAAAATATTCCAAGGAGGAATTATGTACCATATTAGTAGAACAAAAAATCTAAATGGCTACCCCAGACAACACCAAGATTAGCCATTGAGCATCTTGCATCATCTAGTAATCAACTACTATGTGTGATTTTCACTTGACAATAGATCATGATTGTGAAAACTATCCCGAGATGGCTAGATTCATGCAAATGCATTTGATAGTAGAGAAAATAGAAGAATATGTGGCCCCTAAAGATGTAATAGAACCTACTATTGGGACCTCTTCCATAAAATTTCTAGAATATGAATCTGATGATGAGAAAGCTGAATATATGAACAATCATTCTTGCAATGTGGCTACACCAAATTGGAGACACAGATTAGAAGAGAACTGGGGTAAAGAAGTGAAGGAGAAAGCTTCTGATGAGACTGCTAAGAAAATTCTATCTCATAAGCATACTCTGAAAGAACCTTCACAAGTGAAGGCGATAGATAAAGATAAATCCTCTCCCATTTTTGAAGACTCTTTTGATTTTATTGATCATTGTAAGAAGACCAAAGTATAAATTTCTCAGTTGGACTGCCTAAAAGCCAACCCAAATTAGTTAGAAAGGTTGATTCAATGCATTGGTAAAGGAAAATGTTAACCTAAGATGACTATTAACCACAAGACAGGAGTTTCTTTAGAAGAAGAAAATCGGGTCATGACTGAGTGTAAGGTCCCTCCTCACATGTACTTATTAAATATGAATTTCTCTGTCAAATCTGTTGTAGGAGATTTGAATGGATATGGGTAATGTTGTAGGATTTTAGATGTCCTAAGGAACATTGAGAACAATAGATATATCCATTCTTTAATACTCAAAGATTAGAGAACGACTATGTTTTCTTGACTATTTAAACATTAATTTGCACTAACAATAATACAAGGTGTTTCACTTAATGATGATGTTATTGATTTTATTACCTCAGTGATTTGGATTCTATGCATTTAGATAGTTCAATACTCACTATTGGTGATGTTATGATGTTTAGGTACATGCATGCCTAACAATGATTATTCTTGTATTTAATCTGAATTAATGAATAGGTTAGATGTCATATTGATTATGTAATTTTTGATGATTAAATGTGAGTAGAACTGAATTAAATAGTTAAGTAATTGAAGCATTATGTTATGAGTTGCCCCAATCCATTGTAGCATAGTGATACATTACTATTATTTTGATACTCACGAATCGAGATGTCGAGACATTATCTAATGCTTGAACATAGTTGATTATTTCATGGTGTGTGATGTTGCTTTTAGATATTTGATATTCATCATTTAAGGTTTTATGCATATGTATGTTGATGAATTAAGTAAAATGTAGGATTAAAATGTTGATTTTGGAATCTTTATGATCAAGGATATAAGTAGGATGAAAGAAACCCTGATTGATGTATGTTTCAATTTACGTGAATTTTTGATATGTATATATACATATGTACATGTGATTTTTCGGGACTACTGATGTGTGCAATGAGTGTGCAGATATTTTAGCCAAGAAACCTGATGGAGGAATAGAACTGATCTCTATGTGCTAATCTTGGAAACCTTGTTGTTCATAATTAAATTAATTGTGAGATGTATGTATGTATCTTTCTGTGATAAGTAAATGTTAATGTTCGTAACTATTTTTTTTAGTGTCACTTGACACTCGTGAATTTGTTTGGGATATTTAGCGTGCTTATTAGGGTTAGTTGTGTAACCCATGGACCTAAGTCAGTTTAAGTTAGTGTCTTTTTGCTAATTGGGTTCTTAATCGAGTTTAGCCACCCTTAATTTGGATTAGTGTTTAATCTGCTATGATAGAGTAGTTAGAAGGTCCTATTTTATTTCTAGTTTTTGTTTGGTTCTAAACCTTTTTCCTAGGCTTAAAACATGAAATAATTATACCCAAAGGGTATGGGTATGGGTTAGGGGTCTTTTCCAACCCCTAAGCCCCTTTTATTGACTTTTGAGGCCACTCAAAAAGTCTCTTTCTGCCTATGTGCGAAAATTGCAAATGGTTACCATGAGTTGCCTTACCCCACCTCCACTTAGTGGTTAACTATAGTGTGGGTTGAGTTAGGAGTTTCTAGAATTGTTAGTGGGTGGGAGAAGTTATTGATCCTTTTGGGTGGTTGAGTTTGAAGCTTATTTAGAGGCCTTTCTTGGTCTAGTGGAGGTTGTTACCCAATCTCTACATTTAGAGAAAGAGTCTTGAAGATTGAAGCAAGGAAAGGGAAACTCTACTCAAACTTGTTCATTGCCATTACCTCTTTGTGAAGGTTGGAATTCTCATCTTCCTTGTTCAGATTTCATTTTTGTTTCATTCTTATGCTACCTTGTTGTTGTTCCAATGTTTGTATATTTTTGGGTATGTTGGGAAGCTTTGAAAACCAGGTTGTTTTTGGATGATTTCTTTTCATGTTTATGTTTGAAATTTTGAGATGTTTCTTGTATGGGTGTTTTGGTATTACTCACCCTTGGAGAGGGCAGAAGTGACCAATTTTGGAAAAGGTTTGTTTAGTCAGACTCCAACCAGTGTAGAGTCTCTTCTCAGGATGAGAAGAGGGAGAAAGGGTAGGGTGTTATGGGCCCCTACCTGTCAGCACAAACCTTGTATGATTATGGTATGATTTTGGTATGTTGAAATGGAAGAACAGAAGTTCTTGGTATATAGCCCCGATTGGGCATCTGTTTGGTGTTGTGCTTGACTTCTCCTGGTTGGAAGAATCCACCTTTCCCTAGTTTTGATTCATTGTGAATCCTATTGTGTAAACCATGTATGATCATGCTTGTTTGATTGTTTCTTAGTTATGCTTGGTTGTCACCCGATCAGATATTTGTTTCCTCCTCGGTTCGTATAAATGTGTTGCAAAATTTGAAATGAATCCCTTGATGAGGGACATGAAGAAAATTAAATTATATTGTTGAAATTTGGGATTGATATCCTATTGTAAATTGTATTTTAAACTTTTTTGTAAATGGCAACGAAGCCGAGTTTTCTTCCTGGTTCTTTCCCAGCTGAGCCTTTGAATCAGGTTTGCCAATAAAATTGGTGGTTGAGTATAATTGGTTATCATGTGATTAAATCGTGATTTAAATTTAGATGGATGTATCTCAAAAATAGGATGGAATTGATGATGTTCAATTTGGTAAAATTTCAAGTTTTCTTTCATGTTGAAAATGAAAATTATGATCATGGATGTAGATTCAGGTTGCATGATTATTTGAATCAAAAAATTCTTGCATTATTGATTTAAAATGGATAATTCATATTCTTGTATGTTAAGGTTGTAATTAGGCTTTAAGGATTTTCATTTAAAAGAAATTATTGGCAAAGGTTGAATTATTTCAATTAAATCTATTCAAAAAAAATTGTGTTTTGCCCATGTAGTTTGGGCATGACACTGAGAAAGAATCATTTATTGTAGTTGCTATGTTAGAGAAACCCAATCCATTCTATGTTTCTCTCTATATAGCCAGATGCAAGATGAGCAATTACATCATTGATTCTAGTGCATCTGATAAGGTTATGCCTTCAAAGGTGGCCCATGCCCTAGGGCTCCGACTAAACAAACCATCTACAAAAGTGTATTCTATGGAGGTGAAACAAGTTCTATTGGTTGTTTAGTTAAAAGATCCTCAAGTAGCACTTGCAACATATCTTGAAAAGAAGTTAAAATTGAATATCTTGGTTGCTAATATCCTAGCCAGTTATGGGATGCTATTTAGCAGAAGTTTTTGCAAAGATCTCAATGGTGAAATCAAGATGGACATGTCTCATGCCCTTATCCCGATTAGAGAAAAAAAGGTTAAACTCAATCTTGAACCTAAATCTAAATATATAATCTTGAAATCAGATGATCCAAGGGCCTAAATATTGTATTTTGATACTAGACATGGGAAATTTATAATGACATCCACTAAATAAGATGTAACTAAGCTTCTTATGCCTAATATAACCAATAAACTATGTTTAATGGATTTTGACAAAAGTTCCTCTTCTTCTAGTTCAGGTGGTTGGATAGTGTTGATATCACCAAAAGGAGAGAAGTTCTCAAAAGCTTATAAGTTGGTTTTTAAAACCACTAATAATACCATAGAATATGAAGCTCTTCTACTTGGCCTCAAGTATGTAAGAGAAAAGGGGATCAAACAACTCAAGGTATCGAGAGATGCAGAATTAGTTGTCAACCAGGTGAGGAGGCAATATCAAAAAAGAATGCAAGACTAAAGGGATATAGAAATAGAGTGTGGGATGAGATTGAGCATTTTGATTCTTTTTATTTATCTACTATCCCTCATGAACAAAATTCTAAAGTTGATTATCTCACAGTCTCTGCCTCTCTCCTTATTCCTCATCCCAAGTTCAGTAGAGATATCTACATAGTAGATATGATTCATAGACCTAGTGTGTTAGATAATAATCAAAACTAGCAAGTCTTTGATGATGTTGGGAAAATTATTTCATTTCTTGAGGGATGCCCTCCATTTTCAAATTTGAATTTTGAAGGATCACATAATCATAATGGAACACCAAGAGATAACCTTGAGATTATTCAACTACAAGGTAATGTTATTCCAAGAGGATTAGTCACCCTCAAGAGTCTTTTTGATAAAGAATATAAAAGGAAAGAGAAAGGTGAAGATAGTAAATCTTCTAATTCTTTGGGTTATGAGAAGGTAAATATTGGTTTGGACAAAATTCCAAAGATGATCCTAATAGGGTAAGCTTTTTCATCATAAGAGAAATGAGAGTTCATGAATTTGTTGACATTGTACCAAGATGTTTTTGCTTGGGGTTATGAAGATTTAAAGGAATTCATGAATGGAAAATTTAAACATTAGATTCCTTTGAAACTTGGTCCAACTCCCTTCTAGAAAAAATAAAGGCAATTCAATTTGAAGGTCACTAATGCCATATTCAATGAAGTTGATAAAATTCTTAAAGCAAAGATTATCTACCTATCCACCATTCAACATGGGTAGCCAATATTGTCCCAGTCAAAAAGAAGAATGGTGAGATAAGAATATGTGTCAACTTTCAAAATTTGAATCAGGCATCACTTAAGGATAATTATAGGCTCCCTTTCATGGATCATATTTTAAAATTGGTATCTAGTTCTAAGCTCATTTTAATGTTAGATGGTTTCTCCAATTATAATTAGATTAGTGTTTCACAAAAAGATCACCATAAAACAACTTTTACCACTCCATGGGGTACATTTTCCACAATCATATGCCTTCTAGTTTGATAAATTCTAGAGCCACCTTTCAATGGGAAATGGATCATTCATTTGTAGATCTCAAGAATAAGATCATGGTCATGTACCTTGATGATCTTATAGTGTTTTCAAAACATAGAAGAGATCATGTGTATCATCTGGAATCTATCTTGTATTGATGTTGAACCCATGGCATCTCATTGAATCCTAAGAAGTCTATATTTGGAGTGACAGAAGGAAAATTACTCAAACATATTATCTCCAAAGAAGGTATTTGGATAGACCTTGAAAGGGTTAGAGCTATCTCATAGTTATCACTTCCCCTGAGTAAACCATGGGTTAGGTCTTTCTTTGGGTAGATAAACTTCATAAGGAGGTTTGTACCAGACTTCTTTGAGATCACAAAGCCAATTTTGGATGTGATGAAAGGGAATACAAATTTTAAATGGACAAAGGAAGGAAAATATTCTTTAAAAAAAATCAAGACTATGATTGCTAATGCCCCTACCCTTTCTTATCTAGATTTATCTAAAAAAAATTAGTTGTATTGCTATGCATCCGAGAACACCTTATTTTCTATACTCTCTGAACCTAATAAAGATAATGTCAAGGCTCCAATAGCATTCATGAGTGTCCCTCTTAAGAAACATGAATTGAAATATTCTTTGATTGAGAAGCATGCATATGCTCTAGTTAGAGTAGTCAAGCAATTTAGGTTTTACATCCTAGACTCTCACTCCAAAGAATTTGTTCCCAATTTGGTGATGAAGACTCTTCTAACACAACAAGAGATCAGTGTGAACAAAAGGGCCTCTTGGATAGATAAAGTACAATAATATTATCTTGATATCAAACTTATGAAGCTTGTCAAAGGAAAAGTTTTGTGTAAAGCTATTGCAAAAGGATCTTCCAAAGATGAAGAAGAGATAGAAAAAGAAATATCATTAGTTTTATTCATTGGTAATGTTGATGACTAGTTTTCCAATATTGCCTATTTTTTGACATATGGAGAAAGCCTAGCTCATCTATCACCCAAAGAAAAGATGACCTTAAAACTAAAATCTATGAAGTACATTATTTGGGGTAACACTTTGTACAAGAAAGGAATAAATGGTACTTTCTTGAGATGTGTGGACTCTGAACAAAGAAAGGAGTTGCTTCAATTGTTTCATAATGGATCATGTGGAGGTCATTACTTAACATTGGTAATAGAATATAAAATTATAAGAAATTATTTTTATTGGCTTGGGATGTTGAAAGATGTAGAAGAATGGGTCAAGAGATGTGACTCTTGTCAATATTTCAAAGGAAGAATCCAATTAGCAGCACTACCCTTGAAACTAGTAATTATCACAGAACCCTTTCAATAATGGGGTCTAGACTTTATTGGTCCTATCCATCCTTCATCCACTGCTAGACATACTGACATTTTAATGGCAATAGACTATTTCACCAAGTGGGTAGAAACCATTCTGGTCAAACAAACAACTTCAAAAGTGGTGTGTAGTTTCACCACGCAAAACATTTTGGTTAGGTTTGGGGTTCCTAACAAGATTGTTACCGATAATGCTACAAACTTCTCTTGCCAGGAGAGATCAACCTTCTACTATTGATATGGAATCATTCTCTCTCACTCCTTAGATTATTTCACACAAGGAAATGGTCAAGCAGAATCAAGCAATAAAAATATTATGTCCACTAAGTGGAAACTGATAGATGTTAATCAGAGGTCTTGGCACAAACACTTGTATGATGCACTTTGGGCAGATCATACTACTAAGAAGAGAGCAATAGGGTTATCTCCCTTTGAAATACTATATGGTACTGAAGCATTTTTCCCCCTTCCTCTGGAATTATCTACTTTGAAGTTACAGAGCACTATTGAAAACCATGAATTCAAAGATGCTCTTGAAAAGATAATATTATATTTGACCAAACTGGAAGAGGAAAGGGAAGTGGTTGTAGAAAGGATATAGGAACATTATTCCCAAATTTAAAAAAATTTGATAGGAAAGCCAAATAGAGGGTGTTCTAGGAAGGCGATCTTGTCTTACTTTGGGACAAGCGTAGAGAGCCAAAAGGTCTACATGGAAAGTTTGAATCCTTATGGAGAGGCCCATTCTAGATTAAAGAGGTATGTAGAAAAAATTCCTTCATCTTATCATATCTCAGTGGTATTTAGTTTCCCTTGCCTTAAAATGGGCAAAATTTGAAGCATTATCATCCAATAAGGCATGCAGTTTGCAACATTGTACATGTTTTAGTTAGGAGTTTTTGTTGTGTATCCCTTTCTTTTTTGTTTGGTCATGTTCCCAATTTTTTTGTTCTTAGTCCCTTTTTCTTGGATTTATCTCCTTTTTGGGTGACTTTATGGCCCTTTTGATAAAGCACAATTCTTTCTTAACTCTAGGTTCATTTAGCATCCTACACAGTCCTTGTCCCCAGATAGAGCCAATTGTTGCCCAGATAATTTTATGAGAGAGATAGAGTTAATTGAGTTAATTAATGGAGGGAGAGAGAGAGAGAGAGAGAGAGAGAGAGAGAGAGAGAGAGAGAGAGAGAGAGAGAATCATTATTTTCCACTCCTTCAATATTTTCTCTCTCCCCATACTTTAACTTTTAGAGAGAAGTTTGGGTTTCTCTCTCCAACATTTTTTCTCTCCTTGTACTTTAACTTCTATAGAGAAGTTCAAGTTTGAGTTTGGGTTTCTTTCACTCCAACATTTTCTCTCTCCCCGTACTACCTCTCTCTACATACTCAAAATTTTAGAGAGTACGGGTTTGGGTTGCCTTCTCTCACTCAAGATTTTCTCTATCCACATACTAAAATTCTCTCTCACTATGTACTCCAACTTTTTAAGCTAATCCTAGTCTCGAGATTGCAAGAACCCAAACTCCTATATTTTCAAGAAAATAAAATGGCACTTATGATCAAGGCAAAAAAATGGTTGATGAATCTTCAAGGCATGGAGAGATGTAATTACTAGTTTAAGAATGCGCAGTGCATATAGAGAGCAGAATAATGCATTTTAAAACATGGTGAATATGACCATTTACAAGGCATATAATTTTTTTGGGAACTATAAGTTACCTCTCCTATCGTGACATGCTAATGGAAGTAGGGAGTAGTAGGAACATTGCTTGGACATTGGCATTAATATGGTGTTGGGTGCATAAAGCAAGGAAAGTGAAATGTTTTATTAAAGACCTTCCTCATATATCCCCAAGTACCATAAATGAGCCACAATAGTTGTTTGGCATTGCACCAAGTGTGAAGATTCAAAGAAGTAATTGCACCCTGCAACATTTTAGAATATAATGGACAAGGCACATGAGTTGTTAAGTAAGCTATTTCCAAGTCAATATAGGCCTTAGACAAATCATGTCAATAGACCAAGGTGAAGAAAGCTTGGAGCAAAAGTTGTGTCTCAAATGCTTGACATAATGTGTTAAATGCAATGGAAATTATGGAAGCATCCATTATGACAAAATTTTGAACCATCGAATACAGGCAAAAGGCAAAGAACTAAGTTCTATTAACACTCCATCATGCACTAAACTCAATAAATAGCAGACGAAAGATGCATATCATAATTTCTAGCACATCCATTCTCAAGAAAAATATGTGAATTATTCACTTCATCTCCTAGCAAGAATATATAATTCACATGCAAGGATCTTCTCATTTCTCCAACTAGCAACCTTAATGATAATCATTAAAAAATCCATAGTAGAAGCTTTAAAATGATGTTTACCAAGTGATTGGAGTACTTTTATAAAGAATGACACGTGCAAAGCATTTCCAAAATAATCATGTTAAGTGTCTTATCAAATTCAAAGCATGTGGATATGCTTAATCCAACATTGTACATGCTATCTATTTAACCTAATGTTGCTGCCTCATCACTATGCTTAGAAATACTCAAAAAAAAATATGGATATCAAGAAAATTTTGTGTTCCCAAGGTGAAGAAATGCATAGTAATGCATCTCATGAGCTATTTGATTTAGCACTCAATTAGTAATGTAAGGTGTGCAGCCAAGTTCATATTGCTACTTACACTAAATTTTGAGTACATCTACATCGAGTGACACTCCAATGGTACATAAGATAGGTGTGTGGGAAGTAATTGTGTAAGATTTTGAAATAATACCAATTCTAAAAATAGCATGACCATCTTGTTGACATCTCTACCATAGAGAAACTGCATGATCTTAATGAGGATGATACAAAATGTTATATGTGAATACTAATGTAAAAGAACAAGTTCAAATGAAAGTTGACAATCATGTGAAAAGATTGTGGAATCATTAACTATGATTTTATATCATCATATTCAAAATGGTAGGCCTGGAGGCTCAAATTTGAACGCACCAAAGTAATTAAATTCTTGGATCAAAATTCAGTGATATTAGTCTTTAATGAAGGCATATCAAAGCATGTAGCAGTGACATGGGAACCAATCCAAGTACAAAAAAGAATTGGTGAGGATTGTGTGTGAACTATTTGTCATAATGCCTCAATGTAATTGATGGCAGATAAAGTATAAGATGTGATATCTCAAAAAAAGCATATGAACCATTAATTAAATATTCTCAAATAATTGAAAGCCACTAGCATGATCATTAAGTGAATATGTGTGTCTCAAAATCAAAAATTTGAATAATATGTAGTTGAATGAACATTGATCAAGGGGTTTGGTAAGAAATACTATGAGGTACAAATTCCATGGTAAAGAGCCTCCTGTGATATTAAAATAGCCACACTTCCTAAGATATCAGATACAAAGATGGGACATATGGAAATTGTAGACTTTTGCAAAATGATGAGCAGAGAAGATAAATCACCATTGGCACAACGAACATTGGAAAGTGGTCTAGCTCATGTAGGAGAACATGCACTTGTAGTTCAATGTGCAAATTTTTTTTTAGAGTGTATCAAGGCATATTATTGAGATTCCAGGGACATCAAGACCTCAGGAGGCAATGTCATGGCGAGGCTAGATCCATTATCTGTCTCCATCACATTCAGATTGCTAGTAAGAGAAGAATTCATAGAAATCTCTAAAGAACATGCCTAAGGATACTTCCATCAGAATAAGAAAACATGTCTTAATGTCATTGCTAGGGGTTGGATAAATCAACCGAGATGAGGATGGTCATAGTTGCCAAGAGTGTTACATAGAAATATCTTTAATGAAGAAATTTATGATATGATAATTCTTCTCAATAGAGTGGTGGGAAACCAAACAACTAAAGATTTTTAAGATTGGGTTTTTTTGTACATAAATACCATCACCACTAGAAAACAATTTATAGACTCGAGAGAAATGATTAGCGATGTCCTTCATCACTAGTTAACTAGATTCAATGTGAGTCAAGGGTTTTACATGTCCTTGTACCTAATGTACACAATTTATAGTATGAAATCATGTCCTGGTCTTAATCCTTATGGGGAGTATAGTTTGACCACACAATTTATAATTATTAGCCCCAATTGCAATTAAAACAAAGTAATGTACACTTTTGCAGGGTGAATGATGTTTTTTTATGCTCACAGCTAGTGAGCTACAAGGATATATAGGACTCTAAATTTATCTTGAAGCAACCAATCTCATTAGTACTTATGGTAGCTTCTTCGTACAATACCGCCGATTCACTTACATCCACATTGGAGGGTTTCAAGATTTTCCTCTCATGTTGTCTCACTTTGTAGATGACAGGTTGGTACTTTTAGAATTTTGCAAGCAAATTGGTTAGGTAAAAAAAAAGTGCAAGAACAAAAGATTAATTCCTTTCCCAATTGGCATTGGGCACTATAGTTGTCTTTCTTCTTGAAATGCTCAAAATATCAAGAGATCCATGGTGACCATAACTTTACACTCTTTGCATGGTCACTTCCCATTTGG
Source organism: Cupressus sempervirens (assembly GCA_028749045.1). Taxonomy (NCBI): domain Eukaryota; kingdom Viridiplantae; phylum Streptophyta; class Pinopsida; order Cupressales; family Cupressaceae; genus Cupressus; species Cupressus sempervirens. The sequence continues at coordinate 686,956,203 of CM053792.1, read as the reverse complement.
TGGTAGTGGGTATGTTAAAAATAACTTGGCACTTGGACCAAGCTATCTCCATTTCCCTACAATGGAAGATTATTGGGAAAACTATAAAAATCACTTTGAAGTGAGGAAAAGGGACTGGATGAGATTCACAATACAACAAATTATTGATTATAAAATGGGATGGGATGTGATAGGCATAATAGAGGATGGGTTAGACTTGATTGATCCATTATTGTTTGAGCGGATACAATTATTAGAATTGTCATATATTAATTAGTCTCTGTCTGAATTGAAATACCTCAAGAAAAGAACCTTCTTTGTAATTCAATGAACTAAAAATTGGTTAAGGAATAAAGTCAAAGAAGCCATAGCTACTAGATCAACAGGAAGAGACAGTGTAAGAAAAAATTAATTCTTGGTAAGGTACACTAGTTTTTGCCATTCCATCTTTTATCTCTACTTCCTCTAGCTCTTTGCATAGCACACAAGGTGGAGATGATGGTGAAGATCTAGATAAAGGAATTGATCTAGTTTCAGCATGTGAACTAAATGTAGTCAATAGGAAGAGGAGATCGAAAACCAAGGAGAAGATTTTAAAACCAATTCAATAGATGATAGATGAAGCTCTAGAGATGAAAACTTTACCATCATTTATAGATGAGATGATGCAATCTATAGCATCTCCTACATGCTCATTGTCTCTTGAAAGTGTAGAAGCAACTCAAGAGGAGCCAATTGTAGAAAATGTACATAACTTGGATTTATCATCTACAGTCCTACAAGTTCCATCAGTAATCAACCCATCTACTAGTGTTTCAACATCTTGGTTACAACAAAGTTTGGAAAGAAAGAAGAAAATGATGATCCAAAGCACCAAATCTAGATGTCATAGCTGATTTAATGCATAAAGGTGCAAAGATAAAGAAGAATAGAATGGATTCTAGACTAGCAATGAATCCTACCTCAAGAAACTTATTTATTGAAATAGCACAACTAGTCTTAGAGAAGGACATAAATGAGGCAAATGAATCTGATTTTAGTATCACTAAAGTGGATCTAGGCTAGACCACCTATGAGTGAAGAGAACACAATTTTCAAGCATTAGCTATTGTCTTGATGGAATAGTCAAGGAGAGATAAGAAAGCTAAGAATCAACTCAAGTGTTAAGTTAAAGCACTTTCTTCATGCATCTGATTGATGGTCAATAATTCCTTTTTGGATCCTAGCTCATCTATGGAAATCACAAAAGATCCAATGAAAATGTTTGATGAAGAAACCATTCAAGACATGAGAATGCCAAACTTATGGTAAGATGGTGAAGGCATGGATAAAAAGTATGAAAGAACAAGCATCAAGCCTATTTTAGGAGGTTATGGTGACATATGCTAAAGTGGATCATATACAACATAACATTCAAAAGGAGTTAACAACACTCAAGAAACAAAAAACATTCTAAAAAGAAATTGGTGTTAATTTAGTAGAGATTAAAGGAATGGACAGAAATATGGTCAAATCACTAAAATTAATCATGAGTGGAGAAGAAGAGAAAATTGGCATATGGCTAGAATACATTAGATGGAAGAATGATAGAATGAATCAACAATTAGGTGAAGGAGAGCAATTCTTAAACTCCTACAAGCTACTTAAAAAGAAGGCCTTGGGGAATATATCAATGATTGTAAAAGGTATTCCTATTAGTTAACACACTCAAAATCCAAACATATCTTCCATTTTGGAATTCATAGAGGAAAAAATCAGCACCAAACTTGGTAGTAAACAAAGTTCAGATGCTAGCATTATGATGAGATTGAGCAGTCTCTCAATGGATTTGGACTCCTATATTCAACACTTACTAGGTTATGCCATAGAGTTGGATGAAGTCAAAAAGAGACATGAGCTATGCAAGTTGAAAATGTGGAGTTTAATCATCATTAAAAATAAGGCTTTTGCTCAGGTCATCAAATCATTTAGAGTGTACAAGGAAAACTTGACTTGGCTACTCACAACACTTTTAGATCAAAGAGCGAGCCTAAGAAATATCAGTGATCATAGTTAAAAGCTAGAAGTGGACATGTTTAAAGTTGTCTTAGGTTTTTGTTTATACATTTTGCAAAGAGGTCAACTTTATAATTAATTTTGGTTTTGGTCAATGTCTTAACTTTTTCTAACTATAGTTAAGCATTGAAAGTTAGAGTTGGTTATGAACTATCTTCGAAGTAGTCCAAACTCTAACTTTTTGAGTAGTTACAAACCTAAAAGGTTAGTTATTCTAGAATAGCTATAAATTCCTAAAACTCAATGTTAAAAAGGACTTTTTGGACTAGGAGACAAGGGAACACTTATGTTTTGATAAAAAGGAAATTTTTGGAAAGTATGTACATTTGTTGTTCTCGTAATCAGTCATTTCTTATGTTCTTGGTGCTAAGAAATAAAGAAAGTACACTTTGCATTCTCTCTTTCTACATATCTGAAACATTGAAACATTTATTCTTTCTTTGTAGTGGATATTTTTATGGTTTTGTGCAAATGTTCATGAATTATTCAATCAATATCATGAGTGATAGCTCTCAAGAGTAGTTCTTGATTATTTTCATTAACTATTTACATTGATTTTATGGAAACATTGAAGTCATGTGGTGCATTTTCTATCAATGGTTTCCTTTTTATTTTCTAAGATCTTTTCATCTTTATTGAAAAATTCAAAAAACTATCTTAAGAGGGAGCTGCCCCTCTAAATGTAGAGGAAGGCTAGATATCAAGGGCCTATCCAACTATTGGAGACATTGATTTGCCACACACTCCATTGGGCCAAATTGTATATCTTGTAAGTGATCACTTTTTTTTCTTTCTCACATTTGCTTTGTCCTTTGAGAAATTATTTTCTCATAATCCATCACATCAAAAATATTCCATCCTTGTTATTTTAAAGATAGTTGTCAGCAAGTCTTCTTGCAACAACATTTGTCTCATTGGTTCAACTATACCTTTTCGAAAATTATAGTTGTTATCTCAAAACCAATTAGTAGCAAAATCTAGTTACAAACCTTTTTTTTACTTGGTCCAAATTTTTCTCTTTCAAATTATCCTTGATTACCTATCCTAGTTAACTAAAAATGACACATTTGTCTTCAAAAGTAGTTCCTCCCTACCTTGGTTCAAAAGGATTTTTCACAAGTTTATTCGCAACAAATCCTAAACCTTAGTTTACCCCACTTCACTACTTTACCATTCCAAGAAACTTAGTTATTCTTCAATAGATTTATTTTTCTAGCCCAAGGTTGAAAGGTATACTTAGGATAGTAACTGCATATAAAACTCCATAGTTGTAATCAAATCTCTTAAAGTTATCTCATGTCAGGCAAAACCAAGACCAAGTTCAGAAAGCTAAACTTCCACAAATACTAGTTTACAAGGAAATAGAAGTAGAACATAAGAAATATACCCCCAACCCAAGGATCACCAAACTCGTAAAAATTGAGAAATTCAATGTAAACATTGCAATATAAATTGAATGGGATTACAAAATTTAGAATCTAAATCTTTGAAGAGGTGTCAATCATAGCCTTATCAACAACTCTAGTGTTATGCACTTTGATTACATCCTTTTTCCACATACATTAATACACTTATCTCCTCATAGGTTTAGTCCTTCACATAAAGCCACTACCTTATTCAATCATTTAAAATAGAGTCACCTCCTTCCATTTTGACATCAACTTTAGTTTTTTTGGAATTTACAAGTGGAAATATTTACTTCTAAGAGGGGAGAGGTGAATCAGAAGTAACAAACTTTAACCTCTAAAACTTTTAAATGAGATCATTCACATGCATCTACTATATCAAATTAACATAAAAGAAAAGACATGCATGAAAATAGATAACACAAGATTTTGGTCACCTAAAAACCCTCCAAAATGAGAAGGTAAAATTGGAGTGGGGATGACACCCACAAATTATCACTACAACAATATGTAACTGATTAAGGTTACAAAGTTTGATCACTTCCAATGGTCTGCCCTGTGAAAGGCCTACCCTAGTAAAAGTGACCTGGTTAGAGGATTTACAAACACTCACTTGGAATGTTACCCTGTTAAACTATGTATGACCTTGTTAAAGGTTTACAACACAGCTACTAAACCAACCTATCTCTATAGGATTTCCATTCCTAAAGAAATGGCTAGAAAGTATTAGAATGTGTTGACTTGATAACTTACAATCTTTAATTTTTGATTTTAGATCCTTGTTCTACTCAATCTATTATATCCTTCCTGATCTGATATAACTATGTTCATAGTGTTGATGTTTTTTTTTGATCAACTTGATTCTATAGTGCTACTCTTATTTTTCTAAGTCTTTACACCCCTTCTAACTTTGCTAGCATTCTCCCATACAACTCTCACTCCTAAATTATGGGGTTTCAATCTCCTTATAAAGTCTTTGAAGACTTAGGGTTAGGTATAAATCCATGATCAATATTCATCCATCTTTCCTGCTCAAATCCTTACACTTTTCCTATTGGTTGCATTCTTTCTCCATTTTTTTGATTGGTTGCATGTTGATTACATAGAGAATATAATATATTCAATCCTATCTTTTAGATCCTTTGGGATTCATCTTGAGTCAGCTCAAAAATGGTTTACATCTAAGTTTGTGAAGGCACAAACTCATATGACGATTCTGTGTTACTTGGCACTTATTGATTGTTGATGCTTGAGACATACAAGAATACTATCTTGCTCGGCTACTATAGTAATTTTGTTTCACTTAAAATCTATACTTTACTTGGCACCTATAATGACTCGGCATGACTTATCACTCGATACTTGATACTTTCTTAACACTTGAAGTTCACTTGGGACTTGTTGAATTTTTGACTTGGCATTATGCTTAGAATTTTCTTAAGTATGTTGACACTCAATTGTCTAAACCAATCTGAGACCAACAATCTCTTAGTTTGACATGAGTGTCAAAAAAACTTAACTAAGGATTGTGAATCTGATCTCTAATAAGTATAACACACATCTTATTTAGCAAATGTACAAAACTTCAAAAACTAGTTGAAAATTTTGTAGAAGACTATATACCTCAAAAACTTGTAACTCTCAATGAGATGATGTGCCATTTGTCTATCCAAAATCCCTTATTTTGGATTTGTCTCATGTTGATGATTCTAATACTCTTTGCCTTGTCATTACTTTCCATGTCTGCTCTATTTCTATCTGCTATGTTTCTGCTCCCTCTTTCACCTATCTTCCTTGCAGTATTATATCCTTTTGGCTATATCTCCTTATTTCTCCTCAAAACTCAAAATTTTATTATCTCCCCCTTTGGATATATCTTCTCCTTTGGGTCTCATTTATTAATGATTATATCTTTATATCTCCCCCTTTTTTGACACTTATGTCAAAGGGTCCTATGAATGAATTGAGTATTTAGCCAAAAAGGATTTATTTACCTCCATTATGATATTTAGAGAAGCATCCCAATTGTCTAATGAAATTTCTAGTGCTTTAAGCTAGATGGTTGTCTCTACTGCAAGGTGTACTAGGCCTTCTAATGTAGAAAGATTTGGATCTTTCTTCAAAACATTCTCTGCATAGGCCATTTCTTTATGAAAAACTTCCATGTGTGGGGTGATTGTAGACTAGATCTGTATCAACTTGGCCTTAATGTTAACCTCATCTATTGCAAGTACAACTAATTCCTTTTGGGTGTGAAGCATTGTGGCAAATGTTTCTCACTTTGAGTTGGATCCTTGGGTAGCTATTTGCTAGACATTTTGAGGTTCCTTTCCAAGCTCAATATCATTTGGCTTGTTTCTTGTGTGAAGTATGAGAAATCAAAAAATTTGGAGTACAATGAGAATATGTTCTCCAGTATTTCTTTCACCTTCTCTATCTTCTTAGCCAGTTCTACTTGTGATAGTGCTATTTCACCAGATATTTTCTCATTGACTTTCATTTGGAACTTTTTTTAAGACCATTCAAGTAATTTAACATTAGAATCTAGGTCTTCATTTTTTACTTGGTCCACTATGTTGGAGATTTGCTCCATGATGGGCTTTGTCTCATTAGGTACTAGAAAGCTAAAGTCATCATGAAATATGTATTTGATTTCTATCAATGCTTGCCTCTACCTATACTCATTCTTAAGTATCTCCTACTTTTTCTTCTTCTCCAGTACCTCTTGCACTTCATTGATCTATGTTATGTTCATTGTTTTGTAGTCATATCTAGGTATGACTATCTCCTCATCAAGTGTAGGGTCTCCATAATGAAGTACCCTTGCTACCTTGGTAGAACTTGAGCCTAGTACTGATATTTGCAATGGTACTACATCAGTGCTCATTTTCTTAGGAATCCCTATAGTAGGAAAATTGATCAACATTTGTATTGGCTCTTGTTCGTTCTCCTTAGGGGTATTCTCCTCTTCCTTGTCTTCTTCAAATCTACCTTGATCAATTATAATGATTAGAGGAGGTGCACCTTGACTTTGTGCTATAGGAGTAGAGGTATCCCTTTTTCCTATTTGCTCCATTACTTGCTCCTTGGAAGTTGAAGTTACTATCACCATAGAATCAACCTTAGTGGATGCATCTAGTGCTTGTTGCTCTTGAGGTTGTCCAATTGTATCTATTGGATTTTGTGAAGGTGGTTCTTGTGGATTGACCTTCTTCTTATTAATCTCAGCTACTACCTTCTATAGTTCCTCTACACTCACCAAAACTGGATTGGTACACAACTATGATTGTAAATTTTTTTGGTGAAGGATCTTTCTAAGATCCTCTGTAGTCAATGGATTAATGTTTTGACATGAAGTATTAGGAACATATTTCACAATTACTATCTTTACAAGTGTAGGTGTAGCACGTGGAGGACTAGGTGTTGGTAGTTGTGTGTCTTGTACACTCTGTTCTTGTTGCTGCTTCTCAACTATTGCATATTCACCTTTATGTGTTTCTTTCTCCGCTGTTACCTCTTCCTTTTCTTTCTCTCCTTCTTCCTCCTTTTCATTTTCCTTTTCCTCTTCATCATTATTTCTTCCCTCAAAGAGATCTTCTTGTCCTTCCTTCACTGTAGTTATCCCATAAATCAATTTCCACATTTGTGTGGACTTTTTCACAACATCCTCAACTTATTTTTTAGAATGTTGAAGGCTCTATATTTGGGTGCAAATTTTCTCCCATGTTTCTTAATTTCCTTACTTATTTGACCTTTAGTGAGGTTAGGCATTACATGAGCCAAAGTTGACTCCCTTATTTCTTTCTCCATTTTTAGGCAATAATATCATTTATTTTCTACAATTGTGTATAACTACTTGGGTATGGTATTATCCATTTCAAGTAGAGTATTCTTGAATTTGGCCATCATAGTGTAGATTGATTCTTCCACTATGTTCTGCTCCTCTCTATTTAACTTATTGAAATCAATGGTTTCCAATACAGTTAAACCTGCATTATCCCTAATATTGTCACAAACATTTTCTAGGTCAGATTTAGTGGTGTGACTTACCACTCTGAATTGTTCATTATTAGATTTTATCCTCTCCTTGTATTTTCTTCTCATTTTCTCTACTAGCCTACCTTATTCTATGGCTTTCTTCTTCTCGTGTTCTTTAGCTACCTTTGTTGTAGCCCTTGTATCTTCCCTTGTGGTAGGCTTTATTGGGCTTGGCTTGGCTTTTTTTTTTTTTGGCTTTTGGTTGTGTAGCAAGTTGTTTCTGTGCTTTCCTCTTCTTGGGTTCAGCCTTAGGTGCTTCCTACTTGGCACCTTCTTCTTCTTTAGCATCCTCACCCATGCCTTGGGTTAATGCTAGTTTCCCTTGCCTTTGTTCATCTTCATCATCATCTGCCTCTTCATCTTCTTCTTCCTCTACCCTTCTCCAAATTTAGATTTGAGCTTCTTTATTAGTTTGTCCTTTTTCTTAAATGTGGAATTAATCTTTAACTCCATATCTACTTTGGATCTCACCACACCATATGTACCAAAATGTGGTGCACTCTTATCCACTTCCTTTGCTAATAATGTTGTAATTGCTACGGATGCCTCATCAATGTTTATCTTATATCCAAGAGGTCTAAGCCATCTTACCCTTGGTATGGTTTCTTGAATGTAAGTATAATCAATATCCACAAGAAAACAAAAATCATTTACATGCTGCTCAACTAATGAAATAGGTATCCTCAGTCTTTATTTCCTGAATTTCTTGAGATCTTCAAAATAGCTGGTGATAAGTGTTTCAAAATCTGCCCCTGTTTGTTTAATATATTCATTCACCTAGGCTACAATGGTCCTGTTTGTTTTCTAGCTAACTTTTCCAAAGGATGGAAATTCATTTTGTACATGAAAAAATATAAAAATCAAAATTGCACCAAATTTACATTGTTCTCCCTTAGTTCTACTTATAGGTTCTAAGTTCTCATTGATTTGTTGCAATTGTAATTGTGATAGGTCATAGGTATGATCCTTTTTTACTAAATTTATATCCAACATCCACTACAATCCATGGAACACTGTTGAGTCTACTATATTGGTAAAACTTGTGGGAAATGACTCTAACATCAAAATGAACTAGAGGATCCTTAATAGTATCTATGGTCATGCCTCTTTTGTTCAATTTAGCTATTGTATTCTTCTCAATGGCTTCCTTGGAGTCACTTCTAAGGGTTTTGGGCTGATCTAGGGTTGGATACCTTGTTACCCTATGAAAAATCCCTTTTGATATCTTAACTGGGGCATCTTCTAACCATAAACTTCCATCATGAATCCTACTCAACACTATTCTAATCTATTTAGTCTTGAAGATAGTAGGGAACTCTAGGGCACGAGTTAAACCCTTCTTCTCAATGATTTGATATTCTTCCATCAAGATCCCATTTTCACACAACCTATCATAAGCTTCTCTCATATACATGTCTCCAATGGCTAGTATCTTACAATTATAGAATCTCCTAACATCTTGTGCCATTAATACCTTAGGAGGAGTTACAGATAGGGCTATGGATGGGTTGTTTTTATATGCAACTTCAGGGATAGATCAAAAATCAGGCTGCTTCACTTCATTGGACACTAATTGGACTTCAAATGACTCTTTCTCCTAGGGTTTCCTAGAATTGGAGCCCATTTCTTCTATCTAGGGTTTAAACATGAAGATATTTGAAACTATGTAGCTTGACACTAGTATAAATACCTTGAAATCAATGAAACTAAGTTGAATCTCTATTGAAATTTTCTCAAATGTTGGATTCTCTACTTGTAAATAGTTCTACACTCTTCTTCATCTTTGCTCCTTGTTCACAATGAAGAAAAATGATTCAAAATATGACCATATACCCTTATTTCATAGCATTTAATGCTTAGTGTGTTTACAACTATCCACTTGGCTTCTTAAGAATTTTTGCATTACTCAGCTTCTATTAGTTTACAAACACTCGGCATACACTGGATTTTCCCTTACTCTACTTCAACTAAAATTTTTCTTCACTTAGCTTCTACTACCAACTCAGTTGGAACTAACCACTCTGCTTCCATTGACTTTGGTAGATAACTAGCATGTACTAGACCTTTACTCGGCATCAGAAGGCAACTTGGCAATACTTGTGGAAACTTGAAATTTTAACTTTGCATCTTTATTTATGTTGATCTCTCCTTTTTAGTACTTTCTTGACATGGGACTAATGTATGATAAAGCTTTTTATAACAGTCCCTCATGTCTTCTTTTGCTTAGTTGGATGAAGTGTGATCACTTGAGCTTTTGGGTGAGGTGATCTCTTCATTGGATGTGTTGCTTCCATATTTCTTCTTCCATGTTTTGTTCATTTCTCCTCTAATGTGTTCAAAATCTACCTTCTCTTTTCCTTTGTTGAACTCTGAGTTGGGTGCCTTTAACCTTGTTGGGAAATTTCTACTGATATGACCAATTTTCAAATAATGAAAGCATGTAGTTTGGCTAAGCCATCTACTGTAGTTTCCACTAAAATGTGTTCTTATGCAATTATTTGGGATGTGTCCATATTCTTGATAGTAGTGATAGCTTAGCTTGGTGTTGTAGTCCCAATTATAGTGATTTCCATGATTTTTTGACCTTTCTAGTTGATACAGAGGCTTTGATCTATATTCAAAAGCTCTATCTCTATACTTCCTACAATTGTAAGAGTGACCTTCAAATCTTGGTGTCTTGATAGTTCTAGTCCTATAGTCATGTGCCTGATGTCCTTGCTTGTTGCACTTGTGATAGTGATCCATATTTTTGGGTTTGTCATGTTGATGGGTATTCTTACTCCTGCACACATTAGAGGTATGTCCCTTTTAAACACAAAAATGACAAGTGGTTTTAGTGTTCTTACATTTGTCACTTCTTTCTTCTGTAGTCTTTGATGACTCTCCTTTTTTAGTGTTAGTGTATCCTAGTCCTAAAGTGTCATTGCTAGCTCTTGGTGATTTCAAAAGCTATTCAAAGTACTTGATGGGCTCATTGTATTGTTTGAAGCTCTCTACAATCTCTTTCTCTCTCTTTTAAGACATTTTGCAATTGTTCATTTTGCATCTTCATTGTGGTGATCTCAATGTCCTTAACATTCAATTCATGGTGTACATTCATCATCTGACTTAGGGTGTCTAGCTACATGTTTGAAATTCTTGAAAGCTTAATTGAATTTTCCTCCAAGTTTTTGGAAAGGTTTATCTTATCTTCTTCTAGCATAGCCTTATCTTCAATGGATCTTTTCTTCTATACAGTCACTTCACAAATCATCATGGCTTGTGATTCTTGTTCAAGCTTGAGTGTTCTAATCTATTCTACTTGAGCTATATTCTTCTCCATCATGTCTAGTATTGCTCCATCAAACTCTTTGGAATCTCTATTTGCAAACACTTTGTGTCAATCTCCTTATATTGTGTATCATTCACAGCTATGGCAATCTCTCTTCTTCTCTTTAAAGATTTTCTCAGTTCTTCTCTGGCTTCTTCCAAATTATGTTGAATGAGTTGTATATCAATCACCTAATTCTCTATGATCTTCCCAAGTTTGTATACTTCCATTTCTAGATCTTTTCTCAAAGTTGTAAGGCTTCTCTTTATGAGAACTCTACTCTAATACCAATTGTTGGAATTTACAAGTGGGAAGATTTACTTTTGAGAGGGGGGGCTGAATTAGAAGTAACAAAATTTAACCTCTAAAAATTTTAAATGAGATCATTCACATGCATCTACCATATCAAATTAACATAAAAGAAAAGACATGCATGAAAATAGATAACACAAGATTTTGGTCACCCAGAAACCCTCCAAAATGAGAAGGTAAAATTGGGGTGGGGATGACAACCACAAATTATCACTATAGTAATATGTTATTGATTAAGTTTACAAAGTTTGACCACTTCTAATGGTCTGTTGTATGAAAGGTGACGAGGCTAATTATTGCCTCTATTTCATGATAGTTTTAAACACATTGTTAATACTCTTTCATTTTCATCAAAATATTTGTGAACTTATGTTTACCTAAACCAATGATTAACCTATGGATAGATAGTATGTCATCTTTTTCCAATATAATATATATGATGCAATATTTCATATAATTATCAGAATGTGTGTTCTTATATTTTAATTTAATTTGATAATGCTTTTTTGGAAATATCTCTACATTATAACTAACCTATTAGCAATGAAGCAAAAGATGATTGGAAGAATTCAAAGATGAATGTTGAAGACAACCAACAACATTCAAGGAGAAAGATGTTGATGTTTAGCCATGGTGAAAAAGTCATAACGTTACCAAAGGACATGGCTGCAAGTATGGAGGAGCCATGAAGACTTGTTATATTCTCTATGTTTATTGCTATATCAAAGTGGTTGTCTAGACTTTATTATTCCTGCCTTAAGCCATTATTTTCTATTCTTACCTTGAGTTGTTATTTTCCTTCTTTCTCTCCTATGGATTTATAGCTAGGTTGTTTACTTTTCTATTTCGAAATAAATGTTGATCTTCTATTTATAGGAATTAGACCATGTGTGTTAGTTTAGTTAGAAGGAGAAAGTTTATAACAAGAAATTGTTAACTTTTGTTGTGAGTTGTTTTTATAGTTCTATGTATTGTTCCCATGTAATGAATTTTTGAAATGCAATGAAATAGTTTTTGGCTTCTATTCTGTGTTAGTAGATTAGAAGAAGCCAATGAAGGGGGCCCAATTGGGAGGTAGATTAGATTAGATTAGATTAGTATAGATTTATTTTCAAGTATTTCTAGTATTGCAAGTAGAAGTTGTAAGTTTCTTCCTATAGCATCATACTTTGTGAATGTTCTTGCAACATCTGTAAGAATAGTTATAGTAGATGAACTGAGTTGGAATAGGTGCTACTATTTCATTACATTTCTAGTATTTGTTCTAGTTAAGTGTGTTAGTTTCCTACAATGATAGTGTAGGTTCTTTTCCTTGCATTTTACTTTCCTACAACATAAGCATAATGACTCATTGAGAGACCTAGTGCACATAGTGTGTCGACCATTTCAAGTATATGTCCTTTTGTTGACAAGATTAAATACACCTCATAGTGAGAAAAATAATTCTTAGATTGAGTACACTATTCCTAAGCATGGTCTAGAGCATGATTATTATACAACTATTGTGATGCAGACCATTTTTGGTGCCATTGCCAGGGATGGTGTCAAGCTAGGAGCATTCTTGAGTCATAGTTTTTAGATAAAGTTTTTTAAAAATTTCTAGTTTTAAAACTTTCTTCACCTAGTGTGAAGAATTCAATCACATGCATCAAAGAGGAAGATCATGAGATGAATACGGTAGATTTCTTCCATGAAAGTCTATTAATTTGAACAAAGAAATTGAGGAAGAAGAAGTTGAGTTGTCTTTTGAAGATGCAAGCCTTTTTTTTCCTATAGAACCATCTTCAAGAGAAAATTCTATAGATACAAATGAACTTAAACCTTTTGCTAAAATTTTGGGTAGTTTCCTTGATAAAACTATTTTAAATCCACCAGTTGTTAATAACTCAATACCCAATGTTCTATTTTAGTAGTAACCTCAAAATCTAATACCTCCAGTAATGGCACAACCTACTTTTCCATTCCCTCTTCCAAGTCTTGTAACCAATGCTAATCTCAAAAACATACCTCCAATTGCTCTCCCAAAGTTCTATGGCCTTGCTACTGAAGATCCTGACACTTTCTTATTTGAGTTTGATATACTCTGTCATAGTTTTGACTACAATACTGATGCCCATAAGCTCAAATTATTTCAAGCAACATTAAAAGAGTCATCTTTACAATGCTTCATGGGCTTAGGAGCTAATGCAACAAGAACTTGGGATGAAACACAAACTCTATTTCTAGATAAATATAAGGAGTATTACAAAGCATCTAGTTCAAGAGGAGATAATATCTTTAGGATATCATAGAAAGAGAAAGAAAAATTGGAAGACTATGTTTCACATTTCTTGTATACATGGAAGAAGAACCCTTAGCATGTGTTGTCTGAGGATTCACAAAAGCTAGCCTTTCTAAGAGGTGTGAATGATTACTATCTGGAAGCATTGGACCTGATGGATGGTGGTGATATATATCAAGCTTCCTGGGATGGCCTCGAGAAGATCTATCAAAATTATTCAATGTCAACTATGAAGAAAGGCCATGGACCTCGTTCCACAGTCACTAAAGGAATCAATATGAGATATCCAATCTATTGTCAAATTTCAAGAAGGAAATCATAAATGATGTTGGTACACATCTTGACATAATGATTGTAAAAAAGAAGAATGTAGAAGCTAAATTACAACTAGCTAAATACTACCCTCATTTTTGAAAGAAAAAGAAGGATTGCCAATGCAGACTAGTTGCAAGCATGTAGAACTAGCATTTTCCAATTGAGTGCCTCAAGATAGATGGAGATGATGAGCAAGTATTTTTTGTTTCTCAATATCGGCCATTGGCTGAATGTCAAGGTATGCCTTAGGACCCTTTGCAAAATTGAAATTTATATGGTAATCAATTGAAAAACTGTAATCCCCAAGGTCCTCCACAATATCAACCTAATTGGAATAATGCTTGGAAAAACTATCTACAACAACCCCAATGGCCTCAGAATTCCCAACCATCATGGTCTAATCAATAGAATAACCAATGGTAGAACCAAAAAAACTTTTAGGAAAACTAGTAGAACCAATGGCAACAACCCCAAGGTAATTTCCAGTCTATGAACCAATGGAGGGGATCTCAATAGTGGCCTAACCAAAATACCAATACTCCAAAATTACCACCTCTAGTTCAACAATCTACTCTAATGCCACCACCTACAAATCTTGGACCTCAAAAATAGACACATTTATTTGCAGAACCTCATCCAAATCCAAATAGCCTATAGCTACAACAACCCATGTATAGTGTTGATGCTTAGTAATATCCTGCTTATGCTCTAAGTATTGTAGATATACATCTGAGATCTAGTACAACTTTACCAGCGCCTAAATCACCTCTTATAACTAAAATACTAGATACTCCTATAACATCAAAGCCCTTAGTTACTAAAGTGGTTGACCCAACCAATGCCACTATTTCAATCCAAGCTCAACCAATGGTGGAATCTCCTTTTCCAGAAAAGCTTATACAAAGTAAACTTGTACAAACAGAGGAACAACCTTTTGATATTGTTGATCAATTGAAGAACATGCATGTCAAAATACCCCTATTCCAAGCCATTTAAGATGTTCCAATCTATGGAAAATCCATTAGAGATGCTTGCCTGAAGAAGCTTGGAAGGAAGAAAAAGGACCCCACCACAATTCATGTTGTGGGATAATTGGCTAACATTATGTTAGGAAAATTGATCACACCAAAATATTTTGATCTAAGTAGTACAATTATGGATGTTAGTATAAATGGTTAGTTTGTTAAAAATTCCTTAATAGATCTCAGAATTGCTATAAATGTCATGACCAAAGACACCATGAAGAAGTTGAAAATAGAAGGATTAAGGGCTACTCCAACAATTCTGCAATTCTACTGTCAACCCTGATGGGATGATAGAAAACATAGTTGTAACCTTAAACTCTCTAGAATATCCCGCAAACTTCATAATTCTATCCCCCAAAGTTAATCTATCTAGTTATCCTGTGATACTAGGTTGACCATGGTTAGTTACAATTGATGCAAATATAAGTTGTAGATCAAGGACTATAACCATATCCAATGGCCACGCAACAGAGAAATTTGATCTATATCCTCTAGCACAACTATTACCAGATTTGAGTACATTTATTTGGCTAGTTTTAAGGGATGAAGAAGAAGAATAATTAAATGTTATAGTATAGCTGATGATGTTCCATAGACAATCCTTTTTAAAGCTACAAGAGGAAGATTCAATACTTTAGAGTATTCTTACTAATAGTCATGTAGTAGAAAAAGATGTATATGAAAGTTTTGTGTTGGAATTAATCACATATGAGGAATGTGATGAGAATTGCACTTTTCTCAAAGAACCTAATATTCTTCATCAACTCTTACCGTGTGAATTAGAAGAAAGTCCAATCTATGAAGCTACTACGATAGAGTCTACCAATACTATTGAACTATCTAAAAGTCATAATCTCCATGTTAATCACAAATTAACACCCACATGAATGGAATGGTTAATAGAGTTTCTTTAAAGGCATGAAAATGTTATTTAGTGTGGAGCCTGATCAGTCCCCAAGTGGGAGATTGTTAGATTGTGTTGACTGATTAGGAAAGTATTGTACATACTTCATAAATTCTTTGGGATTCAGGCTTTGGCTGACATTGTAGCTGACATATGGCTAACATATGGCCAACATGTTGTAACCCTAAAATGACATAAAATACTTGTATAAAAGGGTTTAGGAGTTAGGTATTTTCATTACGTTGTGATGTGAAATTTCTTCTTGTGGAGGTATTGAGCTATAAGGGATTACAGATTATAATCAAGTTGTAATCACTGGATTATAATAATAGAAGACTTGTAGTTTGATGGATGTAGCCTAGGGATTGGGTGAACCACGTTAGATCTTGGTGCCTTGTGTTCTTTTCTGTGTGATCTATTATTTTTTTTATTGGTTATATTTACATTTAATTGTTATTTTTGTCTATGGTTTAATCCTAACAAGTGGTATCAGAGAAAAAAAAAATTTAGTTATTCTCTATAGCAAAGTCTTACGATTGAGTGGGAGTCTCACTGTTGAGTGGGAGCAATGGTAGATGAGGGTAAGCTGAGGGTTGATAGGTTTAATGAGTAGAACTTCTAGTTATGGAAGATGCAAATGGAAGATTATCTTTATTAGAAGGATTTATGGAAGCCATTGGAAGGCAAAGCCAAGAATTAGGGATCTATATCAAATGATGAATGGGATCTTTTGGATAGAAAGGCACTTGGAGCCATTCGATTATGCCTGGCACCATCAGTGGCATTTAATATTACAAAAGCAAAGATGATAGAAGAGTTGATGAAAACCCTAGCAACACTGTATGAAAAGCCCTCTACTTCAAACAAGGTATTTCTCATGAATCATTTATTTAATATGAGAATTGTAGCAGGTGGATCTATTGTAGATCATTTAAATGAGTTTACTACTATTACTAGTTAGTTATCTTCTATGGGTATCAATTTTGATGAAGAAATTAGTGCTCTCTTGATTTTTTATTCTTTTCCTAAAAGCTGGAATGGCTTGGTAATGGTTGTGAGTAATTCTATTCTTGAATCTAGTACCCTAAAATATGAAGATGTGATCGGGGTTGTTTTGAGTGAGGAAACTTGTAGGCAATCCTCGAGTGGATCTACATTAGGAAGTGCTTTGAATGCACAAAGTAGGGGTAGAATGACTAAGAGAGGAAGCAATTTTAGAAATTGTGGGAAATCAAAAGGAAAGTCAAAGGGGAGGAGGTCTCAATCGAGAGGACTAAATGACTACTAGTACTGTGGGAAACCAGATCATAAAAAGAAAGATTGTTAGAATCTAAAGAAAAATGAAGGAGATAAATTAGATGGAGACAAGGAGGCAAATGTAGTAAGTAAAAAATCCAAAGAGAATGGTTTGCTTTTGTCTTTAGAAAGTGTTGATGATTCATGGGTTTTAGATTTTGGTGCTTCATTTCATGCTACACCTCATAGAGGTTATTTCATTGATTGTGTCCAAGGGGATTTTTGACTTGTTTATTTGGGGGATAATGAGCCCTATCAGATTATTGGAAAGGGAAAAATTAAGATTAAGTTGTAGAATGGGAATCATTGGCTACTACATGAGGTAAGACATGTTCCAAGGCTAAGTAGGAATTTAATTTCAGCAGGGTAACTTAGTGATAAGGGTTGTGTAGTTACTTTTAATGATGAAAATTGGAAGGTTTCAAAAGGTTTCCTTGTGGTAGCAAAAGGTGTGAAAGTAGAAACCTTATATCTTTGTATAGGTCATATTGTTCCTTCTACTTTGATTATTTCAGAGAAAAATGAATGTAAGAACAATTGCTGCAGTTGAGCAGGGAGAACAAATAGCTGCTATAGATTTTGATATAGTGCTATGGCACAATAGACTTGGGCACATGAGTGAGAAATGTATGAAAGTAATTCGTTCAAAGAAAGTTTTACCAGGTCTAAAATGTGTTAATATGGATTTTTGTGAAAGTTGTGTGTATGGAAAACAAAAGAGAGTGAGTTTTGTAAAGACTAGGAAGGAAAACAAAAAGGAGAAGTTAGAGCTTGTGCATATAGATGAATGGGGACCAGCTCAGATATCTTCCCTTGGTGGCTCTCATTATCATGTTACAATTATTTATGACACAACTAGAAAAGTATGGATTTATTTCCTTAGACATAAATTTGATGTATTTCAAACTTTTTAAGAAATGGAAATGCTTGGTTCAAAATGAAACTGGTAAGAAATTAAAATGTCTCAGATTTGATAATGGTGATGAGTATTGCAATCATGAATTTGAAGATTATTGCTCCACTAATGGTATTCATAGATAGAAAACTATTCCAAGGACTCCACAAAAAAATGGAGTGGCTGAATGCATGAATAGGACTATAATGGAGCATGCAAGGAGCATGAGATTGCATGTTGGTTTGTCCTTACACATGTGGGCAAGGGCTGTCAATACTACTATATATTTGATTAATAGAGGTCTCTCTACTCCTTTGGACTATGGTATTCCAGAGGAGGCATGGACTAGTAAGAAGGTGAGTTATTATTTTCTCAAAACCTTCAATTGTGAAGCTTTTGCTCATATAGACTCTGGAAATAGAACCAACCTGGAAGCTAAATCAAAGAAATGTGTCTTTGATGGATATGGCATTAATGAATTTGGTTATAAGATTTGGGATTTTGAAAATCATAAAATTGTAAGAAGTCAAGATGTCATATTCAATGAGAAAGTGTTGTACAAATATTTGTTGCAGCAATATGAGAAGAAAGAAGATGATTATGTAATGTTGGATGATACTCCAAAAGCTGATGTTTTAGCCATTCATCATGATGTGCAACAACCACAACAACAAATACCACACACACTAGTGAATGTTAGATGGTCAACAAGGAAAACTAGACCTCCATAAAGATTTTCTCCCTCTTTGTATTCTATTTTACTTACTGATGTTGGTGAACCTGAAATTTATTATGAAGCTATGTAGGTGGATACTAAGATTTAGTGGGAGTCTACAATGAAAGATGAAGTTGACTCTTTGCTGAAGAATAAGACATGGGATTTGTGCAAGTTTCCTTAAGGTAAAAGAGTTTTATAGAAGAAGTGGTTTTACAGGTTGAAAGAAGAGGAAGGAGTTAAGAAAAGATTTAAAGCCAGGATAGTTGTAAAAGGATTTGCATAGAAAAAGGGAATTGATTTTGATGAGATATTTTCTCCTATTGTTAAAATGTCTTCTATTTGTACTATTTTAAGTCTTGTGGCTATTGAAAATTTTCATTTAGAGCAGCTTGATGTTAAAATAGCATTCCTTCATGGTGATTTGGATGAAAATATATATATGGCTTAGCCACTAGGTTTTGAGGTCAAAGGTAAGGAGAACTTAGTGTGCGAATTGAAAAAAAGTTTATATGGCTTGAAGCAAGCACCTCGGCAATGGTATCTAAAATTTGACAGTTTTATGCATGAGCATGGATATAATAGGTGTCATTCAGATTACTGTGTTTATATTAAGAGGTTGGATGATGATATCTACATTATTTTATGTTTATATGTTGATGATATGCTTGTAGTTGGGTCTAACATGGATCATACTAAGGGGCCAAAATGCTAATTAGCACATGCATTTGCTATGAAGGATTTGGGGGCAGTGAAACAAATCCTTGGTATGAAGATTTGTAGAGGTAGGAAGAATAGAACATTGATGCTATCTCAGGTTGATTATGTTGAGAAGGTGTTACAACGTTTCTCTATGGAGAATGCTAAAGATGTTGGTACACCTTTACTTGGTCATTTTAAGTTGACTAAGGAGATGTGTCCCAAGACATAGGAAGAGGAGGATAAGATGTCCAAGGTACCTTATGCTTCAGCTATAGGAAGCTTGATGTATGCTATGGTATGCACTAGGCCAGATATTGCACATGCAGTGGGAGTCATTAGTAGGTATATGAGTCATCCAAGCATTAAGCATTGGAATGTTGTCAAATATATTCTTAGATATTTGAGAGGAACATCTAATAAGTGTTTAAACTTTGGGGGTTCTACTACTGATTTACAGGGCTATGTTGACTCAAATTTGGTAGGGGATATTGATACCAGGAAACGTAATATAGGTTATGTCTTTACTATTGGTGGGGTAGCTATGAGCTGGGTTTCTAGGTTATAGAAGATTAATTCTTTATCCACTACAGAGTTAGAGTATGTATCTACTACAGAGGTAGCCAAAGATATGATATGGCTTTAGTTCTTCTTGGAAGAATTGGGACATCCTCAGAAGGATAATTATTTGTTCACAGATAATCAGAGTGCCATTCATCTTGCAAAGAATTCAGCTCTGCATTCTAAGACCAAACACATAAATTTTTAGTACCATTTCATTTGGTTAGTTTTGGAGGATGGCTAGTTAAAGCTGGAGAAGATACATACAAATGAAAATCTAGTAGATATGTTGACAAAGGTCGTAACAAGGGAGATGCTAAACTCCTCTTTAGCTTTGGTTGATCTTCTAGATTGAACATGAATAAAAGAATTGTACAGTCCAGGGTGGTTTGATCCAGTGGGAGCCCCATGTGGTAGTGGTATTGCTATAGGATTAGTCTCCATGTGGGAGATTGTTGTTTAGTGTGGAGCCTGATTAGTCCCCAAATGGGATATTGTTAGATTGTGGTGATTGATCAGGAAAGTACTGTACATAGTTCATAAATTCTTTGGGGTTCAAGCTATGGTTGACGTTGTAGCCAAAATATGGCCAACATGTTGTAACCATAAAATGGCATAAAATACTTGTATAAAATGGTTTAGGGGTTAGGTATTTTCATTATGTTGTGATGCAAAATTGCTTCTTGCAGTATTATTGAGCTATAAGGGATTACAGATTGTAATCAAGTTGCAATCACTGGATTGTAATAATATTAGACTTGTAGTTTGGTGGACACAACCCAAGGATTGGGTGAACCATGTTAAATCTTGGTGCCTTGTGTTCTTTTCTATGTGATCTATTATTTTTTGTTATTGGTTATATTTGCATGTAATTGTTATTTATGTCTATGGGTTAATCCTAATAGAAAAGGCCTTTGCATGGGACTATGGCGACATGAAAGGGTTGAGTCCTACATTGTGCACTGATAGGATATACATCAATGAAGGGTTTTTACCACTCTATCAGCCCCAGAGAAGGATAAATCCAAGCCTTAGGGAAATAGTTAAAATTGAATTCAAAAATTGCTTGATGCTGGTTTCATTTATCCTATATTTGATTATAGATGCATGTCACCCCTAGTCATAGAGCCCAAAAAGGGAGGAAAATGGAGAATTTGTGTAGATTATAAAGAATTGAACAAGGCCACCAAAAAGGATCACTTTCTTTTACCATTTATAGACCAAGTTATAGACACTTTAGCTAGTAAGAAGTATTTCTCTTTTCTAGATGGGTATAGTGGTTACAATCAAATCAAAATTGCTCCTAAAGACCAAGAAAAAACCACATTCACATGCCCATGGGGTACTTTTTCATATTCTATTTTACCATTTGGTCTATGTAATGCTCCTACAACATTTCAACAAGTTGTTATTAGCATATTTGTTGATATATCACATGATTGTATGGAAATATATATGTATGATTTCACAACATTTTGAGCAACATTTGAGGAAGCAATGAAAAATCTTGAAAAAGTTTTAGTAAGGTGTCAAGAACATAATTTGGCACTTAATAGTGAAAAATATTTCATGCTCATGTAGGAAGCTGTAGTACTTGGCCATTTCATATCAGCTATAGGAATACAAGTGGATCTAGCTAAGACAGAGGTAATTCAAATATTGCCCATTCCTACAAAATCAAAAGATGTAAGATCTTTTCTAGGTCATGCTAGATATTATAGACATTTCATAAGAGATTTTAGCAAAATAGCTAGTCCCTTGTATAAATCACTAACCAAGGAAGTTGAATTCAGTTGGACATCTGAATGTAATGAAGCCTTCCTACAACTTAAGAAACTTCTGACTACAACCCTAGTTTTACAAGGCACTGATTGGAATTTACCTTTTCACATATATATATATATATATATATATATATATATATATATATATATATATATATATATATATATATATATATAGATGCTTTTGACTATGCCATAGGTGCAGTTCTAGGGAAACAATCTCAAAATCTTGAAAATGCAATATATTATATTAGAAAAAGCCTTCATGGACCTAAATTAAACTACATAGTGACTGAAAAAGAACTATTAGTAATAGTTTATGCCTTGAACAAATTCCATCACTACATAACTAGCTATCCCATATTTGTTAATGCTAATGATGTAGTAATTAAATATTCATGAACAAACTTGCTATAATAGGCAGGTTAGCAAGATGGTTACTATTGTTGCAAGAATTTGATATAACTATCATTGATAATCTTGGAAGAGCCAATGTTGTAGCTAACTATTTATCAAGAATCCATCATGATGATAATGACACTACTCTAGTAGATGATGCATTTCTAGATGAGCATTCATTTCATATTATTGTTCAAACTCCATGGCATGCGAACATTGTTAATTATATTCCAACTAATAAAATGCCAAAACATTTTTCTTACAAGCAAAAGAACCTGCTTGTAGAGAAAATTTTCCATTTCTCTTGGATAGATAATCTCTTTTTTATACTACACTTGATCAAGATATGAGAAGATGTGTGACAGAGGACGAGACATATGACATTCTACATGCATGTCATAATGAACCATGTGGAGGGCACTTTATAGAAAAGAGAACAACCTTGAAAATCTTGACAATTGGTTATTATTGGCCTATACTTCACAAAGATGCAGCCCAACTATACACAGAAGTGTGATAAGTGTCAAAGGATGGGCTGACAAACAAGAATAGATGAAATTCCTCTTAACCCATAGATGGTCTTAACACCATTTGACAAATGGGGTATGGACTTCATTGGTCCAATTTATCCTCCATCCATTGGGAAATCTTATATCCTTGTGTGTACTAACTACTTGACAAAATGGATTGAAGTCAAGGCCATTAAGCATGATTGTGATGAAAAATTTGCAAAAGTTTAGTATGAAGAAATTTTTACTCGCTATGGTGTACCCAATGAGCTAGTCACTAACCAAGGTGTGCAATTTACCTCTAATATGATCTTAGAACTGATGAAACAATATAACATTAGGCACCAAAAATCCAGTCCTTATCACCCTCAAGCTAATGGGCAAGCAAAAGTCACAAATCACGATCTAGAGATATTCCTAACAAAAATGGTTCATTTGCACCATAGGGATTGGACCAGTAGATTACAAGAAGCAGTTTGGGCCTACACAACAACATGGAAGACCACTACTAGATTTACACCATTTGAGCTCCTATATGGTAATGTAGTAATGCTCCCCATTGAACTTGAACATAAAACTTTAAGAAATACATTTTGAATTGGATATTGAACTTCCTGTAGCACAAAGAGAATGTCTTCTACACTTTAACTCTTTGAATGAAATGCACAAAGTTGCTCTAGAGCACATTGAAATTGTGCAAAAAAAAAGAAAGCAATGGCATGACTCCCCCATTATCAATAAACAATTTCAAGTTAGTGACTGGGCACTACTATATGATTCTAGATTTAAAGATATGCTAGGCACGCTGCAGACAAGATGGCTAGGTCCATATGAAATTAATCATGTCTTTGACAATGGAGTGATTCAATTAACTACCATTGATCTAGTGCCTTTTAAATTATTAGTCAATGGTCACAGACTTAAGTTATATAAATGGCCCTAGAAAAAAGAAGACTTCCTACAACAATTCTAGCAACCAAATTCAAATACAAACCAAGTAACTCTTCTTGCAACTGAAGGTGTTAACCTTCTGTTGTCACTCTTCAACACTAATTTATTTGTGCATGCTCATAATAAAAACTTTATGCCCACATAAAGTTTCAAATTTCTCCATTTACTTTCTCATCTCGTCTCATTTCTTTACCTTCCACCCATCCACCTCATCTCATTTCTTTACCTTCCATCCACCCACCTTCCAAATCATTATTTCTTAATGCTTTCAATAAACACCGCAAGATTGCTAATAGATGTTGTCACTATTGATGTAACTTCTACCACCTTTTGGTATGTGTAATGATCAAATAAAAGGTATAAGATTTTCAAATTATTCATTTATAGTACATAGATTTTTTTGATTATATTTAATACTACATTCTTTATATTATGGCAGTGTTATGCAAGTTCCATACCCTGTACTAAGTCTGACAAGTGTGGACACTTGTCCATATTTTGTAGGGGGCAGGGAGCTTATTAAAACCCAATGACATTCCTATCTATTTGTAAAGATTTTTCCAAATCTTCATATTGTCTTCATTGATGGAATTCAATTGTCATAAGTACACAAGTGTCTAGGTGTTGTACCCCTTATTTTTGAATGATTTTATTGTCAAGTTGTGATGTGACTTGTGTTTAAATTTTAAATGATCTAAATTCTAGTTTCGAATGATTTTCACACACATTCATGATTTACTCTCATTAAAACCATATTATTGCTCATAACGAATCATTATGACATTAATTATTTGTCAAATGAAATGTGAAAATGGGTTTATAAAACAAAAAAAGAAGCTTGAATTCATAAGGGGGAAATAGTGCAAGTAGTATAAATAGTGAAAAGAGTTGAGCAAAAATGGGTGGACAATTGCAGAGACGAGAACCAGTGGAACATACCATTTTTCTCTCAGATGTAGAGGCAGTAAGGAGATTTAATGTGACAGTTTCTTTTATTCCAACTTATGCTAACCCTTAAGGATATTAATATAGAATTCAAATCAGCCAAGGAATTCTATGGTTTATACTAGACTCTACCATCCTGGTAGCATAATTTTCTCTATGAATTATATGTGCATAATTTTATAATCCCTTTAGAAACCCAATGGAATCCTTTACTCTATATAGGGGATATACATTTTAGAGCTTTAATTTCTTAGATGTCTAATGAAGCAAACTATGATAAGCAACTGAATAATTACAGAGATGAGGAAAGGAAAAAGCCCCTGCCATTAAGAGCTAAGAGTAATAAACCAAAAGAAGTTCTTAGGGACTAGTTTAGATTAATTTATGGGGATAAGAATAAGGGAGTAACAGATAGAATCTTCATTGCTATAACCAAGGCCTATGCTGATTATGAGAATTTACCCTACTTTTCCTTCTAGAGAGCTATGGTGGGTGCTAGAAGTAGATAAGCCAAATTACTTGAGTCACTTAAAAGGTCAAAGCCACATAGTCCCTTCAATTTGGAGGCTTCCCTTCACCGAGCTCCAAAGTATCTGGAGTTAAGGAAATAGGCACAACTAAAACTATGATGTCCACTCACTATGCAACCTTTAATGCTCATGTGGCCTTTATATAATGTTAATGCTGACAGACTCGACAAGCTGCAGGAGGACAACAAAAGGGAAGTTTGGGAAAGAAAAAGAAGATTCTACTATACCTTCAAGACCAGTATGAAAGGAAAGATAGAAGTTAGGGAATTCAAGTCACTGACTAGAAAATTCCATGCTTGAGGATAAGCATTAATTTACTAGGGGACAGATGATGAGGCTAATTATTGCCTCTATTTCATGATAGTTTTAAACACTTTGTTAATACTCTATTTCATTTTCATCAAAACATTTATGAACTTATGTTTACCTAAACCAATGATTAACCTATGGGTAGATAGTATGTCATCTTTTGCCAATATCATATATATGATGCAATATTTGATATAATTATCAGAATGTGTGTTCTTATATTTGAATTTAATTTGATAATGCTTATTTGCAAATTATCTCTGCACTATAACTAACATGTTAGCAATGAAGCTGAAGATGATTGGAAGAATTCAAAGATGAACATTGAGGATAGCCAATAAAATTCAAGGAAAAAGACATTTAAGTTTAGCCATGGTGGAAAAGTCATAGCGGTACTGAAGGACATAGCTACAAGTATGGAGGAGCCATGAAGATTTGCTATATTCTCTGTGTTTATTGCTATGTCAAAGTAGTTGTCCAAACTTTATTATTTCCACCTTAAGCCATTATTTTCTGTTCTCACCTTGAGCTATTATTTTCCTTCTTTCTCCCCTATGGATTTATAGCTAGGTTGTTTACTTTTCTATTTTGAAATAAATGTTGATCTTCTATTTATAGGGATCAAACCATGTGTGTTGGTTTAGTTAGAAGGAGAAAGTTTATGCCAAGAAACTATTAACTTTTGCAGTGAGTTGTTTTTACAATTCTATGTATTGTTCCCATGTAATGAATTTCTAAAATGTAATTAAATAGTTTTTGACTTCTATTATGTGTTAGTAGATTAGAAAAAGCCAACCAAGTGGACCTACTTCAGAGGTGGATTAGATTAGATTAGAGTAGTATAGATTTATTTTCAAGCATTTCTAGTATTGCAAGTAGAAATTGTAAGTTCCTTCCTATAGCATCTATGAAAAGAGTTATAGTAGATGAACTAAGTTGTAATAGGTGTTAACATTTCATTACATTTTCAGTATTTGTTCTAGTTAAGTGTGTTAGTTTCCTACACCAATAGTGTAGGTTCTTTTGCTTGCATTTTAATTTATTGCAGCATAAGCATAATGACTCATTAAGAGACCTAGTGCACATACTCTGCCAACCATTTCAAGTATATGTCCCTAGGTTGACAAGATTAGGTGCACCTCATAGTGGGAAAAATAATCCTTAGATTGAATACACTATTCCTAAGCATGGCCTAGAGCATGATTATTATACACCTATTGTGAGGTAGACAAAAAGGTTTGCCCTATTAAAGGCTTTACACCCTGTTAAAAGTGACTTGGTTAGAGGATTCACAAACAATCACTTGGAATTTTACCCTATTAAAGGATTTATCACCTTGTTAAAGGTTTACAACATGGCTACTAAACCAACCTATCTCCATAGGATTTTCATTCCTAATACAATGGCTAGAAAGTATTAGAATGTGTTGACCTAATAACTTACAATCTTCAATTGATAATTTTAGATCCTTGTTCTATTCAATCTATTATGATCCTTCCTGGTCTGATATAACTCTATTCGTAGTGCTGAAGCTTTGTTCTAATCAACTTGATTCTGCAGTGTTTCTCTTTCTTTTCTTAGTCTTTACACCCCTTCTAACTTCACTAGCATTCTCCCATACAACTCTCACTCTTGAAGTATGGGGTTCTAATCTCCTTATAAAGGCTTTGAAGACTTGTAGTTAGGTATGAATCCACAATCAATATTCATCCATCTTTCTTGATCATATCCTTACACTTTTCCTGTTGGTTGCATGCTTTCTCCATTTTTCTAATTGGCTACATGCTAATTGCATAGGGAATGTAATAGATTCATTATTTTCTTTTATATCCTTTGAGATTCATCCTAAGTCAGCTTTAAAATGGTTTAATTTTGAGTTTGTGAAGGAACAAACTCATATGCTGATTTTGTGTTACTTGGCACTTACTAATTGCTGATGCTCAACACGTATAGGAATTCTATCTTGCTCAGCTCCTATATTAATTATGTCTCACTCAACATCTATAATTTACTCGACACCTATATTGACTTGGCATCATTTATCACTTAGCACTTGATACTTTCTTGGCACTTGAAGTTCAATTGGCACCTATTGAATTTTTGACTCATTGTCATCCTTAGAATTTACTTAAGTATGTTGACACTCAATTGTCAAAACCAATCTAAGACCAACAAGGTTTTAAAAAATCCTCCACAATTTATCCACTTAAAAACATTTTAGCATCACTTCATTAGTATTTTTTTACTTAAAGAAAATTTCCATCCATCTCACCATCGTAGTTATCCTTGAAACTAAGCATTGCCTAAGATTGGTTATCACTTATGTCCTACATCACCTTGAGCCAAAGGTTAGGCTATACACTTGATCCTTCTTTGTCTTCAAAAAAAATAGACATAAAGCTACCTTAGGGTTTGATATCACCATCACATTTTTAGGATCACACTTAAGGGAAACACAATCTCCATCACTTAGTACCATATCATTTAGGTCCCTAAGGTATCATTAAACACACTTGCACCCACTCCTCTTTACAGTTTAGGAAATCGATCCACCCTAGTCACACTTAGGAAAATCACTTTTTCACATACATTTTTCATCACCCTTTTTTCATTTTCACCCTTAAGGAAGTTATCCTTTCATGCCACCCACCACCTACTTCAGTAAAAACACACTGAAAAAGAAGGATATGGATCCTAGTCATAGTAGTAGCGCAGTCAGGCTTGACCATACCCCATAGTTTCCATGACACCACTAGATACACCACCATAAACTCTTGAAGAGATAAGTTCTTCCATAGATATTGATGCTTTCATGAACCAACCTAGCCAGGAAACCATTGTTAATGCCATCATAGATCAAAAATAAAGAAATTGTCATGGAAAACTTCTTAAGGGACAATGTTGGTGCCTTTCAGTTTGGATGCCCACCACCTACCAACATTATGGATCCTACCCATCCTCTATTTGGGTGACAACCACCATTTTTAGGGTCATTTTTCCCTCATGATTGTTTCTCTTCACCTAACAGTGGGTACCAACCACCACAAATGTAACCAACAAACTTAAATATACCCTCAACCTAGGCGACTACCCCCATTCCACAAAATACTCATCTCATCGTCACTCAACCCTTAGTACATACCACATCTCAACCAACCCCAAGTGTATCATGTACATCTACTTCCATCACCCATCTCCCTGCTTCAAAAAATCTCCCTTTCACACCTAGTAACACTGCATTTTCCCTTCCATCTCAAAACACATCCAATCCATTCACTATTGGAATGCCTCCACTAGTGTCAAATATCTCATCTTCCATCCCACCCTATATCACTATAATCCATTTGTTACTAGCCAAATTACTTCAGCCTCATTTTCTTTTAGGCCTTGGAGTGTTGGTATGGCACAAGGGCCTACCACTAGCCTCCTCTTTAGCACTGCATCCATACCTTTGTCGCTCTCATCCTTCACTCCTCGAGTCTATTTGCTACCACCCATGACAAACTATTTTTCTATGCCACCCTTAGGAAATAGCCAAATCACCCATCCACCACAATATCTTACTATTAACACTCTTCCCCATATTAATTACCTTGCCCCTATTAATACTCAATTGTCCTCTCAAGTAAAAGCACAACCAACCTATATTGGGAAAAGTATACATTCCCAAAGCATGACCCAAGTATTGCCAACATTACCATCTTTTCAGCTATGATCATCACACTAGCAGTATGCTCAAGTATGCATACAAAATTATCTAGTAGGGAAACAACCTCATACTTACCCTCCCCATCCATAATCTAGCTAGCAGATGTAGCAGTATGCACAAACTACATTCCAATAGCCCATAACCTCTATCCCACTAGTCGTACAACCTATTTTTTCACAACCACCATATGGCAATCAAGGTTTCCCATATCAACCTTCAACATCCACTACATATCCCACATTGGAGGTACATGGACTGAGGGCACCCATTACCCCACCTATAAACTTTGAATAAGAAGAGATGAAAAATGCTCTCAAATCCCTCAAAGATGGGATAAACTCCAAAACTCTTAAATTCAAAAATGATTGTCCATATCCATTTAACAAAACCATCACGATGACACTCTTTTTTGAACACTTTTATATTACCAAGTTTGATAAATTTAGAGGGAAAAGTGATCCAATCACACATGTCAAATAAATCTATATGCATTGCCAAGAAGTGGCCTATAATGATGTATTCCAAGCTTGGGGGGGCCTGCCCTTGAATGATTTTGTTGTATACCCCAGGGTACCATTAAGACTTTTGTTAATCTTTTTGAAGCCTTTGTGACTCAATATGCTCATCTTGTTGAGACCGAGTTATCTGTAGTAGACCTAGTTCATACTAAGAAAAAAGGAGGATAAGGCCTTGTAGAATACTTACAACATTGGCAAACCTTCACAACTAGGATCTCAGGTACCATCCTTGAATGTCACCTTGTCAAAATGTTTGTTAACAATGCACATCCTAGTCTTGCCTATCACATGGTTATGAATTGTTTACAAACATAAACAGACATTAAGGAAAAGGGGATGGGACTTAAGTAGGGGTTCATTAAGGATGGTGTCATCAAAATTTACAAGGGAAACACCCAGGGCTAAAGCCCAAGCAATGACAAACCATGGTACCAGAATAAGAATAAGAACACAGTGACTGATGGCATCACCAACACCCAACATTTTCACATCATTAAGGTAGTAGCCAACATACCTACCACATTTTTTCAACAAGAACCTTACCAACAACAACTACCCATCTATCAACAACCTGGACTATGCAAAACAACATGCACAAGGTTTGAGTACCCAACCATCAAAATTAGACTAATGATATTACACTTTTAGTTGGACCTAAACCATGTGTCTCGAGAAAACCCTATGTATACACCCCATTAGGGAAACCTCTTGATGCAATCTTTGAGAAACTATCCAAGGATAACCTTATTAGACATCCACAAACACAACCCTTGGAACCTAATTAGTCTAGAGCATCTTGGTATAATGATAACGAGTTCTATAATTTCATATTGTCTAAGGGCATACCACCCTCAAGTGCATGCAATTCAAGGACTATTTCCAAGACCTTATTGACCAAAAAGAGATCATAGTGGAGGCACAAGCCTCACCCAATGTAGGATTAATGATATATCAAAATGATTTTCCTCTTGATAACAGAAACCCTAGAAAAGCACCTACAAATACTCCTACCAAAAAACCCAACAATGCTCAAAATAAATAAGGTGATAATCAAGATAATTCTCAAAACTATACCTCGACATACTTGGACTATAGAAACCTTATTGATTGCATATCACAAGTTGAGTTGTCTATCATTATTATAAATATCAATGACCCAGATACCTAATGTGTGGTTACTACTCGATGAGCTTGACTCAATATAGTTGACCCATCTATATCTACACCATCAAGGCCACCTCCATCAATAGAACCTTCATCAAGATCACACCTGTTAGGACCACAATATAATATCTTGGAGCACCTTGGAAACACACTAGCTCAAATTTCCATTCTAGATCTCTTACAAAAAATCCCACTTTATCAAGAGATCCTTGACAATACTCTCCATGAGTCACATGTCCCCACTAACATATATGCCATCAAGTTCTACAATATGGCTGGCCACCTTTTTGCATCATGTGCACTATCCTTCAAAACCTATGGCATCCCAGTAGTTGAACTTGATCATATACTTCCACTTCGCATAGCAATCATGGTTTCTAACTTTGCAGTCAAATGGGTCATGATAGATAATGGATCAACTTTAAATATATGTACTTTTAAATTCATCAAACAAGTAGGATACACTAAAGTAGATATCCTTAATGAGGCCATTACCATCAAAGCATATGCCAACTTGAAGCACACTACAGAAGAAACCATCTTGCTCCCTCTCAAAGCCTGCCCAACCACTCAAGAAATAGTTTGTCACATAGTTGATCTTAACCTTCCATAAAAAATACTCCTTGGCCAACCATGGATTCACACCATGAAGATCATTCCATCTACATACCATTAGTGCATCAAATTTTTGCATAAGGGCACTGAGGTAACCATTCATGTAGATCCTAAACCCTTTTCTTATTGCAATGTGGTCAAAACTTCATACATAAACCATTTTGTTGGAATCAAAATTGGCCACACCATGACCAGTTCCTCTAGAACCTACCATGATCTAGATACCATTTTAGCCCCACTCTTTGCATGGTTAAGATCAACTACCAAGGTTGCAGCAAATACAGTCTCACAGATGTTTTTTTTGTTAGCACTCTACCACTTGATCTACATACTCAAGGGTGCTTGACACATCAAGGGCCAAGGCCTAATACCACCTCTCAACTAAGACAGTTAGGTCCAACCACATTTATTACCAAAGGTATCCTTGATGGAGAGGAAACCACTCTAGACATTAGCACATGGCTATACAAAGAGCCACCTCGAAAAAGTGAAGAACTTCTTGATCACCTTAAACAAAAATACCCATGGTCACATCGCCTTGCCATTGAGAAATGAGCTTATCAAGGAGGTAGTCTAGGGCATCTAGAATTAGGCATTAGGTAGCCTATAGAAGCAAACCAAGGAAAGAAAAAGAAAGGCTTATGTTATAGACTCCTCGCAACTGGGGGCACTATGAAAGAAGGTCATGCTTTCACAAACATCCAAAATAATCTCATTGAGATTGAAGACATTCTTGAGGAAGTAGAAAATAAATCTTATGATGATATCTTCCTTGAAAAAATTATCCTAGGAGCCTCTGTGCTCTATTAATTATCCATAAATCTCATAGACCTACCACTGGCTCACCCCGAACTCATTGATTGGTACCAACCAAGCCCTATCCATGTTGATGAATTCTCTATAAACCATGTGCTCCTTTGATTCATGGGGATAGAAACACTACATAAACAACCACCACCACCATAAACATATGTCTACAAACTAGATCTAGTAGGTTACTTTGGGGAGGAGGAAATCTCTAGTTGCAAAATTGAGTTAAAAAATGAAACAAAAAAGCAAAAAAGAAAAAGAAAACCAGTCTGTGGTGAAAACTCCTCTGGAGCACCATTAAATGATTCAAAAAATAAAATAAAAATAAAGGAGGTATTTGATGTTGAAAACCTCTTAGAGGCACCCAAAAATGGAGATTTAATCCTTACCCCATAGGATCATAGGCCTACCATATCATTATTCTTGATAGAGGAAACTAGACTAGTCAATATCAATCTAACTAAGATACCACAAATCACATATATCATAGCATCTCTACCACTTGAATAGGAAAAACTTCCCATCGAAGTCCTCCATGAAAATTTGGTCACTTTGCATGGCCCTATCAAGATATGTTAGAGTTGGACCCCAAGTTAGTAGTACACCATTTGGCGATGGATCAAAAGGCCAAACTTGTTAAGCAAAAGCTCCATAAGATGCACCCCAAAGTTGATTTACTAGTTAAAGCGGAGTTAGAAAAATTACTAGAGGAAAAGATCATTCACCTAATTGACTATTTAGAATGGATCTCTGACATGGTACCTATGACAAAGCCTTTTGACGATATTAGAATTTGTACAAACATCAAGGATCTCAACAAGGCTTGCCTGAAGGTTGATTTCCCTTTACCAAACATAGACATGATTGTTGATCTCACCATAGACCATGAGTACTTATCACTCATGGATGGTTTCTCAAGGTAAAATTAGATTTAGATAGAGGAGGTAGACTAGCATAAGACAACATTAAACACCCCTTGGGAGAATTTCTATTATAACATGATTTAGTTTGGGTTAAAGAACACTGAGGCAACATATCAACACACCATGATGGTCATCTTCCATGACCTTATGCATAAAACTCTGGAGGATTATGTGGATGACATTTTTGTAAAATCTCTTAAAACCCTTGATCACTTGTCTCATCTTGAGCGAGTGTTCAATTGATTGGCTAAAAACCATCTCATGCTCAATCCTAAGAAATGTGTTTTCAGCTTTCCCTCAGGAAAGCTCCTAGGATTCATTGTATCATAGTGTGGTATTGAGATTGATCCTAAGAAGGTCAAGGCCATCATGGATATGGCTCCTCCTAAGACACTAAGAAATTTTTTCTTTCTTCAAGGGAAGCTACAATTAGTTAGATGGTTCACCTCATAGCTTGCTAACAAGTGGTAACCATTTACACATTTATTCAAAAAGGATCAAAATTTTAGGTGGGACCCCATTTGCCAATGCAACTTTGAACTAATCAAGAAATACTTGGCTAATCCACCTATACTAATTCCTCTGGTTGTAAGCCATCTGCTCATTCTCTACATCATAGCTACCCTAATAGCACTAGATGCTCTTCTAGCATAACTTGATGATGTTAGCAAGGAAAGGGCTATTTATTGCATCAGTTGTACTCTCACGGGATATGAGATCAATTATACACCAATGTAAAAGGCTTTCCTAGCTATGGTATTTTCCACTCAGAAGTTGCACCATTGCATGTTAAGACACACAGTGCAACTCATATCCAAAATTGATCCTTTAAAATATATCTTGTCACATACAGTGTTCACGGGGCATCTGGCTAAAAAGGTTATGCTTCTCAGTGAACTTGACATCAAATATATCATCTAGAAGGCTCTCAAAGGACAAGCCATGGAAGATCACTTGGAAAATGACCTTTGGTTGTAGATCAGCCCCTCATTATGGAATTTTCAAATGAGTACCTCTACCTCATAGACAAAGAACCCCCTGGAAGTTGTATTTTGATGGATCCTACACATCCCATGGCTCCAGCACCAGCATACTCTTGGTCCTACCTCAAGGAGATTGCATTCCTAAATCCTTTAAACTATAGTTCCAATGTACTAACAACATCTCAAAGTATGAGGCCCTTATTGTAGGACTCAAGATAGCCATTGAATGGAATATAATAGAGGTATAGGTCTACAAAGATTCACAACTTATTATCAAGCACACTCTAGATGAATACCAAACCAAGGGTGATAACTTCCTACCTTACAAAGAATTAGTCAATCAGTTAAAGGAACATTTTGCTCAAATTCAATTCATATAGATACCTAGATTACAAAACAAGGTAGTAGATGTCATGGCCACTGTTGGTTCCCTTTTGGAAATATTGTGGGATGCCACTGATGTAGGGCACCCTAGTGTCAAGGGTGTCATCAAAATGAAGTTTAATGATTGGATTGGTCTTTATGATAGGTTTAGGTCATGTTAGTGGTTTTTGGTCCAACTGTAAAGGTTTTAGGCCATTTGGTGTTTTATAAACCAATGGCTTTTTCACCTATAGGATTCTTAGCAAGCTAATGGCATCTAAGCCTTATATTATGCATATTTGCATTCTAGGAGTGTAGGCTAGGAGTTAGTCTCAATTTTGGTCAATAAGAGCACTTTACGTACATAGTTTCTCAAAAATACATTAATGTTGCAAAAATTATTGTAATGCAACATTTTGTCAACTTTGCAAAAAGTTGTCAATAGTTGCAAAATGGAAAAACTAAAACTAGTTAGGAAATTCAATTGTTTCCTATGATCCAAGGTAGTTGGAGTAGGAAAGAGGTCTTTAAAATTGGTTGTGAACCTATCACAAGGAAAAGTTGAATCATTTGTATGGGTTTATTTTGATATCAATAAAATTTTCTCTAGTTTCTCTCTAATTTTACTATTACAGACAATTTTTCCATACCTATATGGATTGGCATGGGTCTAAAAGTCATATGAATGAGTAGTGCTCTGAGTCTTCTTTTGAATGCATCAAGTTTGGAGGAATTTGGTTTAGTTTGGAGCAAGACCTTGTTATTTTTCTATGACTAGGTCAAAAACCCTCACTATTCCAAGGTTTCATGCAAATGGATGTATATCTGTCATAGTAACCAACTAATTTTCTTTAAATCCTAGTGATGTATAGTTTGATTATTTTACTAATGGATTTGAGAAGGAGAGACTCAAAGAAGGTAGTTTACTATTTTAAAGCCCATGCCCTAGGGCAAATAGTCAGGTTGTTTGGCCAAGAAATACTCTTAATTGAGCTTACAGACCAAAATGCATGGGTTTAATCAATCAAATTAGATAGTGAAAATTATGAGGCATCTGTAAGGTATTCTAACATTAACATTGTGGCTTATGTACCCATTTTGCTAGAGTTTCTTTACAATCAAGCCTAGATAGGCCTGTTAGGACTGCATATTTATTGAATGCTTGCATTATGCTAGAGTAAGTTTTGATGTTAGATGTTGGGGAGACCATCAAGTGTTTAAAATACATTGATTCACCATCTTGTTTTTGTTTAAGGATTGGAAGTTTTTGTTTTCCAACAAAATCAATAGAGTCATATTTGGTAAGACTGTCACATATAATATTGTCTGTTTTGTGACAATAAGAAGTTTGTTGTTGTTTGTGAGTTCAGAACCCTGTCAAGACAAAGTTTAGAGAATCCATAAAAATTTCTTTATGTTAGACCAGTGACTTGGAATGAAAGTTGTGAAGGGCAAGAAGCAAGGCTACATTTGTTGTCTATGAGTCCAATTTTCTTTAGGCTGAGTTGATGATCATAGGAATTTTCCAAGGGTAAGATAAATAGAAACCTTCAAAGAACCCTTGACCATTGAAGTAAGGTGTGTTTGGAAATAGTATCCTAAAGTACCAAGCAAGGTTATTGATTTCTTATAGCTTCCTTGAAGGATAGAAGGACTACAAGTTGAGACAAGTACCATTGGTTGAAGACAAGTAAAAGGACTACAAAAAAAAGTACAAGAGGAATTGAAGTTGCTTCCACTGTACCACTCTACATCAAGTGGTATCAAAGCCTAGGAAAGGTTCTTGGTTTTCATTATGTCAGACCAAGAGGGACCAGATGAGTATGGTCTACATGCCAATGTTACAAACAAAGAGATAGCAAAGATCTTGAGGAGTCACATAGCAAGAAGCAAGGTAGTAGAAGAGAATAGCGAAAATTTGGAAGAAGAAGTTGCAAGGCTAAAGGGGATCAAGTTAGTTAGTAGTGAAGAAGGTTCCTCAAAAGAGGATGAAGAAGAAAAAAATTATCCACATAGGGGATTGGAAGGGTTAGGAGGCCCTACACACTAGGATACAATCTTCCTTGAAGCCCTTAATAAGCTTGGGAAGAAGGATACAAGAGGAGAGATTCCCAACTTCTATGGGAAACTAGATGTTGAAAAATTCTTAGAGTGGATAGAGGCTTTAGAAAACTACTTTGAATGTGAAGAAATTGAACCTAATCAAAAGGTGAAGATTTCCAAATCTAAGATGAGAGGAGCAACACTTAGTTGGTGGAATTTCCTCTAATATGAGAGGGTAGAGAACAAGAAGAATCCTATAACTTCTTGGAAGAAGATGGAGGCTGAAGTTAGAAAGTAGTTTGTTCCTAAGGGATTTGAGGTAACTCTACATCAAAAGTTACAAAATTTGAAACAAAAAGATTTAGATGTTAATACATATACTGAAGAATTTCACAAATTGTCTTTGAGATCAAGATTAGTGGAGATTGAAAGTCAAAACTAGCAAGGTATCTAAATGGTCTGAAGTTCAGCATACTAGATGAACTCGGCCTATTCAATCTTGATATTATCCATAGATGTTATCAAATGGCCTCAAAATTGAAGAAAGACATAAGAGAAGGAGTGGATAGAATGCTAGAGGAGGAAGAGATGGTGGTTTAAGAGGAAGGGGTAGGTTCCAAGGAAGAAGAACACCAAGCAAGAATCAAGACGAGACAAGTAATTCAAGATCAGATGGAGACTCTAGCAATAGAGGAGCATTTAGAGGAAGAAGACCAAATAGTAGGGGTACATTTGGCGGTAGAGGACCAAGTATCTTCATAGGAAAGTGTTTTACTTGCAACCAACTAGGCCAAAAATCTTTTAGATGTCCTCAAAAGGTTGGTGAAAACTCTAGACAAGGTGGGGAAAGAAGAGTCCAATTGCTTCAAGAGGAAGATGTAGAAAGAACCTCATCGTACCATACTACCTCATGTAGGCCTGTTGATCCTAAACAAGGAGAATTACTCATGATGCAAAGGACACTCCTAAGAGCACCTCAAATGGTAGAACCTCCACAAAGGAAGTCTTTGTTTAGAACCATGTGCAAAGTCAAGGGCAAAGTATGTAAACTTATTGTTGATTCTAGTTCCACTAATAATCATGCTTCTAGGGAGTTGGTAGATAAATTGAAACTTTAGAAGATACCCCATCCTATACCATATAAAGCATCTTGGTTGACTAAGGATAGAAAAACTTTAGTAGATGAACAAGTATGGGTAGAATTTAATATAGGAGAATATGTGGATAGAATCCTATGTGATGTCACTAATATGGATGCCTACCATGTGCTATTGGGAAGGCCATGGAAATATGATGTAAAATCAAAACATGATGGGGAAAACAATATCTACTACATAATAAAGGGGGGTATAAATTACACCATGAAACCTTTTCCTAATGAGGAGAAACAAGATCATGTAGTTAGTTCAGTCATGCTAGTGGGGGAAAGAGAATTTATGCAAACTATAAAAGAAAAAGACACTCCATGCTTTGCTATAGTAGCCAAATCAAAGAGTTAATTCTTCATGAAGCCCTTAGACACACCTAAGAAGTAAAATTGGTAGGAGCATGTTGGTCCTAAGGAAGTTAGAGAACTCTTGATGAAATACCATTGCGTAGTAGTAGGAAGTACACCTGAGTCTTTACCACCCAAAAGAGAAGTTATCCATTGTATTGAATTGATTCCAAGAGCCACTCTACCTAATAAGGCTACTTATAAGTTAACCCCTGAGAAAAATGCAAAAATTGCTAAGCAAATTGAAGACTTGCTATAAAAAGGGTTTATAAGAAAGAGCATTAGCCCATGTGCTATCCTTGTAGTCTTGGACCCTAAAAAAGAAGGTACTTGGAGATGATGTACAAACTCTAGAGCCATCAAAAAAATCACAAATAGATATGGGTTCCCAATGCATTGGATGGAAGACCTCTTGGATTTCCTAGGTGGAGCAAAGTACTATTCAAAAGTGGATCTTAAGAGTGGGTATCATCAAATCAAGATAAGAGAGGGGGATGAGTGGAAAACTGCCTTTAGAACTATAGAAGGGCTTTATGAATGGCCTATAATTCCATTTGGGCTATCTAATGCCCCAAGTACTTTTATGAGGCTCATGAATGAGGTCCTCAAACCATTTATTAATAAATTTGTTGTGGTGTATTTAGATGATATTCTGATTTTCAGTAGGGATCAAGAAGAGCATTTGAAACATATAGATCAAGTCCTCAAGAGGTTGCATGAGGAAAGTCTGAAAATCAACTTAGAGAAGTGTACCTTTATGAAGGAATAACTCATTTTCTTGGGATTTGAAATCTCCAAGGACTACCTTAAGATGGAACCTTCAAAGATTTCAGCTATACTTAATTGGCCTCCTCCTACTTGTCCTTCAGAGGTAAAATGTCTCTTTGGTTTATGCAATTTTTAAAGGAAATTTATCAAGAACTTTAGTGGATTATGTGCACCTATTATTGACACTATAAAAGGAGGTAGAAAATGTCAATTTTCTTTGACAAATGAAGTAGCAAATGCTTTTCAAATTCTGAAACAGAAAGTTGCTAAAGCACCAATCTTGAGATTTTCTAATTTTAATAAAGTTTTTACCATTGAATGTGATCCTAGTACTAAGGCAATAGGAGGAGTACTCAGTCAAGAAGGTAGGCCTATAGCCTTCTTCACAAAAAAATTAAATGATGCAAAACAAAAGTATTCTATTTATGATCTTGAATTATATGCAATGGTCCAGTCTTTAAAGAGATGGAGACGTTACTTTTTGCCAAAAGAGTTTATCATTTTTATTGATAACTAGGCTTTGAGTTTTCTTAATAGGTAGGTCAAGCTGAGTCAAAGGCATGTTAAATGGATGGAATTAATGCAATCTTATACCTTCTCCATCAACCATAAAAAGGGATTTGTCAATAAGGTTGTTGATACCCTTAGTAGGAGGACTTTGCTAATCCAAAACATTGAATTGGAGAGTGTTGGTATAACACTTATGAAAGATATGTATGGACATGATGATGATTTCAAGGAGATTTATCACATATGTCTAGACAAGGGAGATATATACAATATTAAATTTTCAAATTATTTAATCCAAGAAGGACTCTTTTTCAAAGGGGGACAACTATGTGTACCTAAGGGGTCTTGTAGGGAAAACATTATAAAGGAGAAGCATTCTAGCAGCATGTTTGGTCATTTTGGGATTGACAAGACATTAGAACAAGTTAGCAAATTTTATCATTGGCCAAGAATGCAATAAAATACCAAAAAGTTTGTTGAAAGTTGTCTAATTTGTCAAAAAGCTAAAGGACATACTTCGAATGTAGGACTCTATAACCCTTTGCCTATTCCTAGTAGACCATGGGATTTCATCAACATGGATTTTGTATTAGGATTTCCAAGAACAAAAGGTGGACATGATAGTATTTTTGTTGTTGTTGATAGGTTCTCCAAGATGGCTCATTTTATTCCTTGTAGATCTACACATGATGCATCTAACATTGCCAATTTTTTCCAAAGAATTTTTTAGGCTACATGGGTTACCCATGTCAATAGTTTTAGATAGAGATGCTAAGTTCTTAGGACACTTTTGGAGGACATTATGGAGAAAATTGGGAACAAATATCTCATTTTCATTTGCCTATCATCCATAATCAGATGGGAAAATGGAGGTTATCAATAGGTCCCTAGGAAATCTTCTTAGATGCCTTACACAATAGCATGGAAGTTTTTGGGACTCCATTTTATCTCAAGTAGAATTCTCATACAATGATTCCATAAATAGGAGTATTGGCTTGACTCCTTTTTAGATTGTTTATGGTAGCCACCCATAGGGAGTTTTGGAACTTAGAAACATGAAGGATTTAGATAAGAGAGGTGCACAAGTAGAGGACTTTTCTTAGGTTATGAAAGATATCCATGATCAAGTCAAAAATAGATTGCAATCCACTAATGACAAGTATAAATAGCAAACATATTAAAAAAGAAGAGATTTACATTTTAAGGTGGGAGATTTGGTTATGGTCAACTTAAAGAAAGAAAGGTTACCCAAAGGGTAGTAGACTAAGTTGATGATGAAGAAAGTAGGGCATTTTAGGATTTTGAATAAATGTGGCAGCAATGCCTACAAGATTGATTTTCCCCCTAACATTAGTTTATCTCCTATTTTTAATATTTCTAATCTTTATGCTTTCAAACCCCTATTTCTGATGATCTTGTAGGCACAAGTGTTTCTCAAGGTGTAGATGTTCATGAAAACCTCACACAACTCCCAAAACAAACCCCACCTAAGATTGAGTGCATACTTGACAAGAAGGTTCTCAAGGAGACTAGGAGGGGTACATATTATTCCTATCTAGTCAAATGGAGAGATAAACCATTGGAGGATGGTACATGGTTGACTAAAGTAGATATTTTGAAAGCTATCTACAACCTCCATTCCATACCAACTCAAGGGACTTGAGTTTCTTTGAAGCCAGGCAGTATGGTGCAGGGTACCCTTGTGTCAAGGGGGTCATCAAAATGAAGTTCAATGCTTTGATTGGTTGTTATGATAGGTTTAGGTCATGTTAGTGGTTTTTGGTCCAATTGTAAAGGTTTTAGGCCATTTGGTATTTTATAAACCAATGATTTTTTCACCTATAGGACCCTTAGGCTTAGGTTTTGGCAAATGGCATCTAGACCTTAGATTATGCACATTTTCATTCTAGGAGTGTAGGCTAGGAGTTAGTCTAAACTTTGGTCAATAAGAGTACTTTACATACATAGTTGCTCAAAAATACATTAATGTTGCAAAAATTGTTGTAATGCAACATTTTGTCAACTTTGCAAAAACTTGTCAATAGTTGCAAAATGGAAAAATTGAAACTAGTTATGAAATTCAACTATTTCTATGATCCAAGGTAGTTGGATCAAGTAGGAGGTCTTTAAAACTAGTTGTAAACTTGTCACAAGGTAGAGTTCAATCATTTGTACAGGTTTACTTTGATATCAATAAAATTTTCTCTATTTTCTCTCTAATTTTA
The DNA here is from genome assembly GCA_028749045.1 of Cupressus sempervirens. NCBI lineage: Eukaryota > Viridiplantae > Streptophyta > Pinopsida > Cupressales > Cupressaceae > Cupressus > Cupressus sempervirens. The sequence continues at coordinate 686,914,859 of CM053792.1, read as the reverse complement.
CCATTAAAGACAAATTTTTCATACCTATATGGATTGGCATGGGTCTAAGAGTCATATGAATGAGTAGTGCTCTGAGTCTTCTTTTGAATGCATCAAGTTTGAAGGAATTTGGTTTAGTTTGGAGTGAGATCTCATCATTTTCTCTGACTAGGTTAGAAACCCTCACTATTCAAGGGTTTCATACAAATGGACATGTATCTGCCATAGTAACTGACCAATTTTCTTGAAATTGGTGATGTATAGTTTTATGAGTTTACTAATGGATTTGAGAAGGAGAGACTTGAAGAAGGTAGTTTACTATTTTTAATCCTGTGCCCTAGGGCAAACAGTCAGGTTGTTTGGCCTAAAAATAGTCTTAATTAAACTCACAAACCAAAATGCATGGACTCAATCAATCAAATTGGACAATACAAATAATGAGGTATCTGTAAGATATTCCTAACATTAACATTTTGGCTTATGTACCCATTTTGGTATGGTTTCTTTGCAATCAAGCCTAGATAGGCCTGCTAGGACTACATATGCATTAAACACTTTCATTATGCTAGAGTAAGTTTTGATGTTAGATGTTGGGGAGACTATCAGGTGTTTAAAATACATTGATTCACCATCTTCTATCTAGTCAAGGATTGGAAGTTTGTGTTTCCCAACAAAATCAATAGAGTCATAGATTGGTAAGACTGTCACATATAATATTGTCTGTTTGGTGATAGTAAGAAGTTTGTTGCTATTTGTGAGTTCAAAACTCTATCAAGACAGAGTTTAGGAAATCCATAAAAATTTCCTTATGTTAGACCAGTGACTTGGAATGTAAGTTGTGTGGGGTAGTAAGAAAGTCTACATTTGTTATCTATGAATCCAATTTTCTTTAGGCTAAGTTGGTGATCATAGGAATTTTCCAAGGGTAAGATAAATAGAAACCTTCAAAGAACCCTTGAACATTGAAGTAAAGTGTGTTTGGAAATAGTATCCTAAAGTACCAAGCAAGGTTATTGATTTCTTATAGATTCCTTGAAGGATAGAATGACTTCAAGTTGAGACAAGTACCATTGGTTGAAGACAAGTAAAAAGACTACCAAAAAAAAAAGTACAAGAGACATTGAAGTTTCTTCCACTGCACCACTCTGCATTAGCCACACAGTATGAATTCTTAGTTGAGTAGTTACATGAGCCTATGTATGAGAATGATGAATCAACATGGGTATGCATCTTGGCTAGTCCCCAATCCCCACCATACCACAAAATTTATGCTTACCTACAAAATGGTATCATATCTCCCCACCTCACATGAACCCAATGCCAAAACCTTATTCATAGAGCTTCCCATTACATTATTATTGCTTAAACCCTATATTGTCATGGTTATCATGACACTCTCTCTCAATGTTTAGACCAAAATGAGGCTATGATGGCTCTCAAGGAGGTACACACTAGACTTTGTGGTGCTCACATGAGTGGAATAGTTCTAGCTAAGAAAATCCTTTGGGTTGGATATTATTGGCCTACTCTAGAGCATGATGCATGTGACTTTGTGAAATAGTCTACCCTATCAACAAGATGCTAATCTAATATGTGCCCTAGCTCAAAATCTGCAACCTATTGTGCTACCATGGCCTTTTTCCTATTGGGGGTTTGACCTTGGTGTTATCTTACCTCTCTCTTCAGAAGGAAACAAGTGGATAATCATTGCCACTGATTATTTCTCTAAGTGGGTGGAAGCAGTTCACCCTTGTCACTACCATAAGAGTTCAGGTGTCCAAATTTATCCTATATCATATCATATGTAACTTTAGCATCCCAACTACCATTTTTACTAACCATGAAGGTAATTTTGAAAATCTCAATATGGAGGAATTATGCACTTCCCATCATATCCATCACCATTTTTCTAGCCCATACTTTCCACAAGGTAATAGTGAGGTGGAGACAACTAATAAAACCCTACTCAAAATCCTAAAGAAAATTATTAATGATTCTAGTTATGATTGACATTTATAGATCAACCCCACCCTATGGGCCTACCTACCTCATTTCATACATCCATAGGCACAACCCCATACTCCTTGGTTTATTGTGGTGAAGTAGTATTATCTATTAAGGTTGAACTCCCATCCCTTTTCATTTCTTTGTTGGGCCAGATATCAGATGAAGATTATAGAGTGGCTAGACTTACCTAGCTTGACTTAATGAAAAAGGGCAACAAGCCTACGACCACCTCATGGTCTACCAAAATCACCTCAAGAAAAACTTCAACAGGAAGGTCCATCCACACCAATTTCAAGAAAGAGACATCATCCTCAAAGAAAACATGAAGGTCTAGGCTAACCGAGAAAATAAAGGCAAGTTCAAGCCCATGTGGCTTGGCCCTTATGTCGTCAGAGCATCTTTTGGCTTAGGGCCCTATCAGGTATCCATTCTTGAAGGTAAATCCCTAAATGATTCCACCAACATCATTCACCTCAAGAAATTCTACACCTAAAAAATTCTCAGTGTGTCCTACTCCCTTTAAGGGATGGATATATGAAGAGAAAGCAAAAAGGAAAAAAATCAAGTAAAGAAAAACAAGCATCCAATGGTGAAAACTTGGCAATTCAAGTGCCTTGGATAGGTACCCTAGTGAAAACCTAGCAATTAGGCACTAGGTTTACTTAGCCATTTTTTAATCTATTAATGACATACACTCCCCCATCCACCCTTCACACTTCATCACCCATCTTCCCATTTTCCAAGGTGCTCTCTATAGTTCCACCTTCACAATCCCAAACTGACTCACAACATTTCCTTTTAGTATCCAATGCTCTAAACACCCCACCTAGATCCTATATTATATCTTTAGTTTATATATCTATCCTATCCTTGTACTCTACCACATATATCCTATTAGGTGTAGCTTATCCTTTGTATCAATCTTATGTATGATATCCTTGTAACAACAACAGTATCCTATGTATCATATCCTTGTAACAATAGAAGTATCCTATGTATCGTATCCTTGTAACAGCGGCAATATCCTATGTATCATATCCTTGTAACAACAACAGTATCCTCTATATCATATCCTTGTCATAATAGTTGTACTTTATGTATCATACTCATGTACTAATAACTATATTACAACAATGATATCTCCTCATCTTGAGTTTTCCCCCTTCATACACATACCCACGAATGTATTCTATCATATGTTCCTGAGTCACCCATCCATTGTGTAGTCATGCATGTACATTTTTGAGTCTTATCACAAAACCCCATGTCATTAGCCAATCATCTATAGGCAAGTATCATTGTCTATTTTGTCACTATCCTAAATTTATTTTTGTTAAGTCCATATCTAATGCTTTCTTCCTTATACCTATATTTGGCCTTTCAATATCTAGTTATCTCGATCTCTTTGGTGAAAGGTTAATTTATCATATATTTTTTCTTTTCTTTGATCCTTGGTATTTTCTTATATATTTTGGTAGGTCATTTCCAAGTGATTTAGTTGTTCCCTCCTTATAGTCACCATGGTCTTCCATATCATGATGTGCTTTGACTGGGGCAACTCAAACACATGGTTTTGGCCATGGTCTTTTTTCTTCTTTTGAGTCAATTAGATATCACCCTTGCATATTCCAAACATGTTTTCATTTATGATCACATGATGTAGTTGGGAAATATTATTTTCTTGTGGATCACCCAACATCATTTCCACATTGATTTCTTTGGGACTCATGTGTAATGTTGGGGCAATCCTTGCATTCTTCTTTGAGTCAATCCTATGAAATATTTGGGAAAAGGCCTCGACATTCTTAGTAACCTTGGTAGATCTCTAATATTCCTATATCAAATAAAGTGTTCACACTACATGGTGGTACTTCTTTATGAAGTATCCCATTCTCAAGCTTCTAGTATATCCCCTCATTCTCACCATTATCTCCCATATGAAGAACTACATGTTCATATCACACCCCACACACATCTGTACTCACCCCCTCCTACACATTCTCTTGGCCTCCTATCCTCTCTACCCCTGCTGCCTTACAACTCTTATCCCCCATGCCGTCACCTTTCTCCATTGTCCCAATATATTTTAAACCTCTACACATGTCCTGTTTAAAGTTGTGCATATTGTTCTTACCCCTTGACCCAGGTCATTACCAATCAATGATATGTTTTACCATTCTCCTACACCCTACCTTTGTTTCCCTATCACTCTACTTCCCTTTCCTATTGTAACCAAAACTCATCCCTACACCCCCTTTAAAACCCTTCTCCTAATGTTTCCCTTGCCTATGATTCCCTCTTCCTTTACACCACCTATCCTTCTTTCCCTTCAAATCCTTCCATCATTACTATCTTTTGGTTCAATTTCCTTATCATCAAACATTGAGCTATCTTCATTATGCTACTCTTACAAATTCTAAACCCCTAGGCTAAGCTTTCACCATCATCACGTTATGCTCTTTATCATAGGTTGCTATCCTAGCCCTAAGTTCACCTATCCTATTTCCTATCATCCTAACTAAAATTTTGTTGGTCAATCATTTTCCAACATCATACTCCTAAGAGTTAGTATCTCCTATGTTTTACATTCATTTTTTATCATAGATCATTATCCTAGTTTAAGTTTTTATTATCCTATCTTGCCATCATAAATTTTCCTGTATCTTATTGTTACCATCATTGATTATGTCTATTTGTTGTCTCTCAACATCCTAGAATTTACCATGTTCTATTATCATAGATTGTGTTCATTTATCCTTATCATAATTCAGATTTATCTTATCATATTCCCCTATCATAGATTTATTTCATTCATCAAATATTAGAATGTTTCTCATGTTTCATCATCATAATCTTTAGTTCACTTATCATATGTTCTCATCATAACTTTGTGTTTAGTTATCCCAATTTTTGTGTTCATTTTAATTATGTACCATCATCCTAAACATCACATTCATTTTATCTTAGTTTGTGTTCCTTTAAAACATGAGTCATTATCCTAGTTTATGTTCATTTTATCATCTTTTTTTAGCATAGTTTAAACTTTCTTTTTTAGGTTTGCATCTATCTGTTTCCCATTTTTTATATATTCATATTTCATCTCTTAGGTTATGTTTTATACACATTTATTTCCATCTATATTTTTCACAATTCCAAACACATCACATCCATCCCCATTTTAAATTATTTTCCTAGTTATCATAAACACCAATCTATCAAAACAAACCCCATCAGCAAAAATCACATCATATCTAGCACTATCAAAACAACCCTCACCATAATAGCACATCATGTCTTGCATCACAAATCATCAACATTGTCATATCTTATCATCAAAGCACATCATATCTTTCATCACATATCATTAGTACTACCATATCTCATCATCAAAGCACATCATATCCTACATCACAAATCATCAATAATATCATATCTCTTCATCAAAACACATCATATCCTGCATTACAAAATATCAGCAATATCATATCTCTCATAACACATCACATCTTACATACAAACACATTAGTCTCTCATCTATATCTAATCATATCTAAAAATCCACATCATAAACATAATGATGACATCATAAGTCCATACATCCATATCCCACCTCAAAGAATGCTTTGATATTTATATATATATATATATATATATATATATATATATATATATATATATATATATATATATATATATATATATATATCATTGACAAAGAATAAATGAATAAATCACCCCCTTGCAAAAATACCATAGTCCATCATAGTCCAAATATCCAATATCTATATCATACATATATATAGATCGGGTTTGGGCCCACAAAATAAATCCACCAATACATCCAAAAAATAATAATAAATAAGAAAAGTATACCTAGCATATCATTGGTCTCCTTCATCAATTGCCTCCTCATCCTAGCCCTAATCCATTTCCCTCTCCCTCTCTGCCCCTGATACTACTGGTGGTGGAGGTGGTGGCCTCATCCATCGTCCTCCCATACTTGAGCTCTTTACCTCATCCCTCCTCCAACCCATCCCCCTACCCCACCTCTAGCTCTACCCTATCCTATGGATCTACCCTATGCATTGAGACCCACCTATCCTCTCTAACCCCCCCATGCTCCATCCACTCTCTCCCCTCCTCCCTACATACCAGTCTAGGTCCCAACTATCCCTAACCATGTTGGCCACCTGTAATGCTCAATTTGATCCAAGTGAATTGTTGCATGGTACCTCCCTTAGTAAAACTCTACCCTCTCCCTCAAATCCTCCACCTCTCCCTACAACCTCCTTAGCTTCTCCATCCCTCCACTGGCTACTAGCTATGCTCCTGGGTCACCATCTCAACCACCAGTCTATCTTTCTCTTGTTGCATGGCATCTAACCTCACCTATACTACCTGCCTCTCCAGGTTCAGCACATCTAACCTCCCCTCCACTTACTCAACCTCCACCTATAGTGTCCCCACCTCTATCTCTACCCTCTTTTCCTACCCCCTCATTGCATCCCACTCTTGTATTGCTTGATCACACTCTTTCCAAAGCTGATCCCTCTCCTGCTAGGTATCCCATACCAACTAGCTCACAACCTCATGTGTTTGTTGGAGTGATGCATATCGGCTCACCGATCCATCATCTCTTCCCCCTATAGATGAGCCCCCTCCTCCACTCCCATCTCCTCCACCTATAGGCCCCTATGGCATTTGCACCTCCTCTACCCCCTATCACCTCTCTACTGATGGCCTCTCCTCCTACCTCTCCTCTCTCCTTTGCCTCTTCCTAACTGACCCCTTCTCCTATGCCACTCTCTTAGCTTGCTATTGTGACCCTCTTGCTATATATCTACCCTATCTAGCTATTCAAGCTATCTCCCCTACCACCACCATAGCCCTAGTCACTTGCACTCACCTTATAAGCCTCAACCACTAGAACTAATCTTAGTACTCCTATGTGGAGCCCACATCTACTACTCTATCGAACCAATCCCACTATTGTGGCAATAGATCTCAACATTCTTGAAGTAACCCATCACTCTATAGTGCTGGCCCAAACATCGATATTGGCTCACGTGTGACCCGCTAATATCAGTTCAACACCCTTGTAGCCACCTGCACCTATCCAAACTACCATAAGGCCCTATTTGTCTGGTTTAGCTTAGTGATGTACTCCCACCACCCAAAAATGAAACATGGTGAGATGGTATATGGTAGATACTATCCCTCCTTTATCCATGGCCCTAGCCCCATATAAGGTCTCCATAGCATCACCCTGATCTGATCTACCTAGACTTGCTAGTAGTCCATCTCCTTTGTATGATGGTAGGTCAAAGGATCTCCCCAATTGTAAGCCACTAGCTCCTCTACCTATCTATCCCTCCATCCAATTGGCCTAAATGTTGTGATGTGCTCCCATGCCCAAACCTATAGTTATGTGGGGAAGCCTATGCTCTTTCCCTTCCATCTTGATCCCTAATATACAACTTGATCCAAATCTTGATATAACTCTGCTAGCATCAAAGACCCCCAAGCTGTTGGGATGCTCTTGTCCACTATCTACATAATCATTGGTATCAGTTCCAAAGTAACTCCTATCCCACCTATTTCTGAGGCAATATACCTCAATACTAGACCGCCTACATAAAAATAGATTTACCTCTCTATGGCTACCCAGTCTAGATGATCATCCAATGCGAATTGCCCCCAACAAATCTAATATGCTACTCTTGGTCCCACTAACCTCTACACTACTACCTCCCCAATCATCTCCCTCATTGCCATCATTGACATCCCTCGCATAGGTAATATGAAGATCTTGTACAAATCCTCCAATTTAACTGTCATCTCCCCCATCAATAGGTGAAATGTCCCAGTCTTATTGTACCATCACTCACACAAGGTCGTCGCCATCACCATATAGGTCTATGTGTGGGATATTCTCACTAAGTACCCTAGGCCAATGGCATCTTCCCTTGCCTAGTTTGTCAGCATAAGCTGGTCTTCAGTGCATAGTATAGTTGCCCATCTCTTGTGTACCACCAATACATCGACACTATACACAAACTAGTCACATGTCATTTTTTGTTTTCATATTTTCATTGCATAACTTCTAATTGACCCCCCTTTGTCCCTATACCCAATCCCCCCTTTACATGTGCATCTTTCCCTAAAAATCCATGTTCCTACCAATGCATTCCCATGAACCTATGCAACTCAGGGTCACACAAAAACAAGTTCTCGCAAGATCATTGTTTATCATTTTTACCTCGTAAAAACCCTAATTTCATTCTCACAAATGCATTCATGTGAATCCCTAAACCTAGCAATCCCACTGAAACAAGTTTCTACAGGATTGTTGTTTGAACCTTTCACCTCCCTTTGCCCAAAATTTGCATCCCCACAAGAAGGTTCTCGTGCGACTTATTCTAAGAAATCATGTCACCATGGGATTGCATTTGACCTACCCTTCCTAGTCAACCCTTAACCCATTCCCAAGTTGAACAATTTCCTATAGGGAGATCACATCCCCACCTAGAGATGTACATTTTGGCTCGCTAGATCATGATCGCGCTACACTATCCTAACTCATGTGAAACATTTCTACCCAAATTTTTGAACTAAAAAAATGAGATTTCTTGGCCTCTTTTTAACCTTACCCCAAGACATTTTTGTAGGATCGCAATCCTACCAATCCTGTTAGTGATCCCCCCAAACTCATGTTTGCATGATCGATTATTTACCATTGCAAAAATGCTAAAAAATACATAACATAAAATTTGAAAGGTTGGTTTTCTGACCCCACCAATCAATCTAGTGTTCGTTGCACCTATAATTGTCATACCATGTCCACTCGATGCTCTACTCATCTAGGCACAACCATCGTATTTTCTAACTCTGAGCTCCCACCAACAATATTTTCTCGTCTATGTGAAAGAAAATAACCCTTCCTAGCTCCCCTCAAGCCCCTTATAGACCCCCTTGGGTGCCCTATCTTTCTCTCTGATTCCTCTTGCACCCCCCTTTTCCCCCAACCTTATTTCTTTTTTTACTTTCCACCCTTTTTTATCGTTCTATGTCCTTGTGTTTCCCCTAGCTAATTGCAACTTTTTAGGAAGTCAATGAGCTTTGTGCTCTTTTCCCACCACCTTCTTGAGTGGGCATCATGTAGTCCATTCTCTCCTCTTCTACTTAGAAAAATTCTTCTTCACATCATTTATATTCAAACTTCTTTGAAATAGTGTTGTCTCAACATTATGTCAAAGAAGGGCAAAATGTAAACACCTAAATTTGATTACATCACTAGGTAATTGTATTTAGTCATATCCTAGGACATTATTGATTAAATATTAATTAATTAATTAATTAATTAATTTTCATCCCCTAGTTAATTAATTAATTAAATTAATTATAGTCCAATTGATAAAATCAAATGATAACCCAAAATCAAATTACCAATTAAATCCCTATTCCTCTATTAAATTAAATAAATTCTCAAATCTATTTAATTTAACCCCAAATCACTCATTTAATAAATCATTCCAAACCCCTAAAACATCTCTAAAGACCTTCCTTTATCAATAATCCAACCCATTCACCCATACTAACCTCACTTAGCCACCTAACTAACCCATCCCATCAAAGCTAAGCCACTTGCCCCCTAACCCCCTTTCTAAGATAAGTCTAATCCCTCTCCTAAACATGTGCACAACTTTAAGAAAGGGTTAAGAGTTGCTAACCCAAGCCAAACTCAACAAGTCTCCCTTGTCCTCTTATATCCCTCTTATCCTCTTACATCCCTCTTAATGGCTCTTACATCCCTCTTTCACACTCAACCTCCCTCATTACTCCATTTGACCAACCCTTATTCCATCCCCTCACACTTATCCTCCTTATGACAAGTGTCACTCCCCTATTGGCTCTAAAGAAACATAATCTATGTGCTTCTCTTTGGGTGCATCTTAGCCCTCCCTCACTATTCTTCAATCCTAGCATCCTAATCCTTGTTCTCACTACCCCTTGGCCTATAAATAAAGCTCTTCCCTCTCACAATCCATCAACCACCTTCATGCAAACATATAATGCTATTTTGAGAGCCTAAAAACTACCAAAATACCATCATAATGGTGAAATCCATCCATACCTCGATTGTTGAAACCCTTATCCATATAACTACTTGGTAAAAATCCCCATCCTTTGGAAGCTTGAATACAACATGAGCATACATACCCATCCATCAGGGACATATTTATGTCATCATAGGTTATACCAGAAGGAGCCTACCATTCTTGGTTTTCTTTCCTTCTTGGTGATAACTTTGGTCCTATCATAAGTGTTAACAAATATAATAAGATGCATGAAATTGAAATGCAAAACTACCTAACAGATCAAAACTATTTGTATTCTCATTTATTTTTGTTCATTAAAAGAGAAATTACTAAAGAATTTGGTGTCACAGTGATGAGAACATGTCAAGACTAGAACCTTGGTTTCACAAATTTGAGAAAACTCAAGATTGAAACACACATGGTACCCCAACAGTGAGTAATTTTTCTCCAAAACTAGAACCAACCCCTACAATGGATGAGAAATAAGAAGATATAGATAATGAATGAATTCCTAAATCTGATTTGAAGATGACATGTGTCCACTTGAAATTCCATCCTTTGTTGTTGTAAACATCTCTCCTCTTTCTACCCCTAAAATTTGATTTAGTTTTCATCATTATTTTGTAAAAAACTTGGAAATATCTCTTAGGAATGATGAAAACCTTTGTCTCACCAAAATATCTAGAATGCATCAAGGAATTCTAATAAAATCTAGATTTAATTGAATTGAAGGTGACCAAACTCGCCCATAACTGTACTTTTACTACCTTTTATACACATTCAGCTCATTACCCTGTTAGAAATCAATTTTGAACTTCAATACTTGAATGTAGTTGCAAGTTGAGAATCTAGGAGAAAACCTCATATAACCTTAACAAATGACTTCTCATGCATAAATAGAATGTTTGTCTTCTCCTAATTCTAGCGATATATAATATCACTATATTTTCCCATTAGAAATACCTAGAAAGCTATTTTGAAAAATGTACCCTAGCAATGGTCTCTAGTCTACACTTTCTTTTAAATTTTTATGCAAAAATTTTAAACGATCACAAAGTTCAAACTTTAGGTTATATCCATTTGAAAATTTAAAAGACCTGCATGAATTCTTTAAGAAAAAAACTTTTAAAAGTATCATTTTTTATTTGATCTAAATTTTCTCCCTACCCATGCATTTGGGTCAACCATGTTTGACTTCCTTCCACCATGTGGCAGGATGTCATTCATTGGTGTCTACCATGTCATCATCCACTTGGGTGCCACATGCCACCCTCTAATTGGCTCACTAGTTACTGCCACATGGTAGCTTTTCATTGGCTACTTGACTATCTTGTCACTTCCTTGTCTGCACCCGCCATGTGGCACATCATTATTGGTTTGAGAGTAACTCATGCCATGTCACCATAGACCGAGGCCTTCTACCATTTGGAAACTTAGTCCTTCCTTGCTCTGCTTAATTTTTGCACATCTCCAAAATGTGGAGAAGTGTCGGCCATTGGATCTTGCCACATGGTGAAATCTAGACGACCCATCTTAAGCTTGTTGATTACCATGTGTCAGTTACTGATTCCTTGTCATCATTGGTCTACCACTTGTTAGAAGTTGGTTCATCCATAGATTCCACATGTCATTCAATGATCGGTACTTTTTTCGGCTACCACATTAGCATGACATTATCTTTTGGATTGTGTATATGGTCAAAATAATGGTCTTTCACCTGCCCAGGTCCACCACGCACAAGTCTGGGCTTTCAAAAGTCATTTGTCTTATAGGAATTATGTTTAGTGAGTGATGTAGTATTTATATGCATAAAAAATTCCCCACAAAATAAATGTGGGACTAAAGTCCTCTCACTATTTTGTTGTGCTTCATGCATTCCATTCTGATAACACCTTTTGTTACTCTTCAAGCACAAGTGCAATGTAAGTATTAGAGATACCAACTTTTTAAAGCACATTGTTCAAGCTCTTGCTAGTGGATAGTTTCACTTTCCTCATGTGACTTTCTCTTGTTATAGTGGTGCACAATGAAATTGGGAGCATCATCACACATAAGATGTTCATTTTCTCATAACATGAAGGAAACATTTCTCCCAACATCCACCTAAATTCAAAAATGATGAAAAAAATATTAAAATTGGAAGGCTCTCCTTCCTCTTGCTATGAATGCTGCTCCAAGGTAGCTCCTCTTCCACTACTTGTTAACTAAACTAACTCCTCTATTTTCCAATCTTTCTCCACATCTCTACTACTAAGGTGTTCACTATTTGAACATTTTGAGCATGCATATTATGTTTACTATTGCTTCTTTGAATTTGGATTGTTTTCTAGGGCTTTTATTTTGGTTGTGACTAGGGTTTTGATGTGGAAATAAATGCTTTCTTGAAAATCACACCCGTTCTAACACTAGTTGCAGAAAGAAATCCCAAAGCCAAAAGAAAATGTCCAATGAAAACATGATAGTTGAACCATAGGTGGTGTTGATGCTATAGCATGTGGGATAGAAAAGGGCTATAGAGTTTGAATAGGAGCTTGAGATTGCTGAGTGGCAAGTGGTATTAGTTTCCTTTCTTGAGTTGGGATAGTTGTTCTTACAGCCAATTCTTGAGAAAGGGATCTAGCATGCAGCAAAATGTTTCATCAATTTTCTCCTTTGTTAAGCTCTTCTTTCAAGAAATGAGTATTAATACGTGATAGGAGAACCTCTAACTTTAGGGTGAGATAAAAATTTGACTGTATTTTGCACTTGATCTTCTCTAATGGGCTCTAAATTTGCGAAAGGCCATCTCACATCCTTTTCCTTTGTAATGTCTACTTTTACTTTAAGAAATCCACCACCTTTGACCAATTTCATAGACTTTCCTGATAATTGTTTTCCATCAATTTGATTAGAAGTAGAAGATTTGTCATCATCTATTCCACCCTTTGCTCTCTCATCTATCTAGATTGTAACTTGAATTGGCTCATATCGAGTCAAAAAAGGGATCTTCAAATGGAACCCAAGGTATGCAATTTTTTTTGATAGAGCACCACCCGTCCAATAAACACCAACATGTCTCCTTTAGGAACTTCATGAAGAAATCCAAAAAATCCACTAAATGTTGGAACAAATAACATGGTGATGCTTGTTAATAGATGACACTGCTTGAGAGAGGGCTTTTAATATTAACACCAAATTTGCCTCCTAAACAGGATCTCCAGCATCAATATTACTAAGCTCTTGTATGAGATGATCATAACTTGTGTGTGCCCCCTCTTTAAAATATTTTCACTTCCTCAAAGTTCTAACAATTTGATAAAATTAGTTGGACCCCAAAGTGGGTCTAGCTAAAAAAAAATTATTTTCAAATGACTAACATTTCAAATTGATCTATTCACCATATGGCACTAATTTGAAACAAATTTTAGCACTAGAAACACAATTGCAACTCGCTTTATACCTTTCTACAAACTCATTGACTTTGTGCTACAAGGTCCTTTGACTAGCTTTAAAAATTAACCCAAACACCTGACTGGGCTCTAAAATCTAGCAGACTAATTCTCTATTCAACATACTCTTACCCTATCAAAATTCATCTCATGATGAATTCTTAGTCAAAAGATATTGACTGTCAAAGTTTCCCTCATAAAACTTCTTGCAAGAAAACATGTCAAAACCATAAATCATGTTCAAAATTGGCTCTAAAAAGAAAGCAAACTGACACTTGGGGGAATGGGAACTAGAGCATTAGTTCACTATCATGAGGAAAATATAAATATGGCATTAAGGCTCATGATGAATAACAAGATCCATTTGGTGAGTGGTCAAAGTGGACTACTTGAATTTTGTAGACTATAAACAATGTCAGAAAAGCATTTTTTGTAAATGGAATAGACCTAGGAAAGTGTGCAGATAGATTCATAAAGACTTGAAAATTGGCATACATAAAGAATTTTCAGAGTAGAATGCAATGGTAAATTCCATTCAATCTCACCTATCATGGATCTCAAGTTATGACATCATGAACAAGGGTACTGACAAATCTGTCTTTCTTGGCCCCAGTAAAATGCTACAAATTGCATTTGGAATTGTGTCAAAAAACTGATCAAACTGATTCATCATAAGGTCAAAATTGGAACATAGAAATTTTTTGACCACTAGAATACAATGCAAAAGGATTTTTATCATTTTTATCAATTGGGTTAGAGTTATAACAAATCAAACAAGGCCTCCCAAAATTTTGAATAATTTACATCAGCATGACAACAATAAAAAACCGAATTTGAGGGATTCAAAACCTAGTCAAATGGATTTGAAATATCTTGAAATCTAAACATAAGTTCTTTGGTATGGACACTAAAAACTCCCAAAGTAGTGAGTCATGAAATATTACTAGGTGTAAGATATTCAATTGCAAACATGGCCCCCTATCATTGTTTGACATAGGAAAAAAATGCAAATTTGGGCATTGCTCAAAACGAGACTTCATGGAATGACTCAGAATGGAAATTTATCTTCATGGAACACATAGAAATACTAAATGCAAGGTTTTAGAAACATAAAACACCTCTTAGGCCTTGAATGGAAAACTAGGTACATATGCATTAAATGCACTTAAAAGGTCTCAAAAGCTTGGAATGGTGCTCAAATTAGGAAGGCAATTTTGAGTCCCAACAATGGCTCTATCTGGGGATGCATGCCCCTTGTGGGCATGGCAAGAATTAAAATCTCTAGAAGAAGTAGACCACACACCTAATAGCAAAAAACTTCTCTTGCACAACTTTATTGAAAGCAAGAAATCTACTACTACATACATGCAATGGCCTCAGGCCACTGAATTTCAACAAAAACTTTTACCTTTGTCATAAATCTGATTTTCATTTGAAATTTCATGAGGTAAGATGGAAATATTTTTTCTATCAGCTTCACCAATCAGATTAGCATTATGAATCAACTCACTTGGCCAAACTGAATCTACATCTTCACTTTCATAATGCATATAAAAACTATAATCACTCTCAACAACTTGCTCATTATGAAAGTACTGATCATCATGCACAAAAATATTAGACTCAAACTGAAAAATCTCTTTATCAAATGAATCATGCATGCTATCGGTCTTGAATATGAAAGCTTCATACTCAACATAGGGAAAAGGACCATACATACCTTGAAATTGTGTATCCTTATGTATAACTGGATGGTATTCAAATGAGCAATCAAACTTATATTCACAAATATCATCAATGTCAGAATCTAAAACTAATCCACAATCCTCCAATGACTCTTTGAAATCAAAAAATGGATTAGTCATCACATTAGAGTATTCATCATGGAACTCATTACAAGGTATATGTTGATTTTCAATAACAACATTGTCAAACACCTTGTTATCCACCTCATGAGATGCAATATCATCACCATAATCACTATCACATCTACAATAAGATAAATATGATCTCTTACAATAGTAAGATAGTGTATCACAATCGAACTCACCCTCAACTAAATCTAAACATTCCATGTTCTCTTCAAAAAGCAGGTTGATAATTTCATGCAAAGCTCCTTTGTAGACATTATGAAAACTAATGTGATGATCAACATCAAAATCTTCACCATATAATGGATTCATGAAAAATTTGAAATCATTTCTAACATCACTATCATAGACACTTTCAACATATGAAGAAGAGAAATTAGAATTATCACATGAAGACACACCATCCACTCCATCAAGGAAGCATGTGGAATATAAATCCATGTTACTTGCATTGTCTTCATTAAGAAAATTCAAATGTCTTGCAAACCAATCATGTTTTATTTTATCAATAGGTGTTGATGCATTAATATTAAAATCATTTGCATATTATTGATTACTACTATATGCATCTTCAAGACATTCATATACACAACTAAGCAATTCATCATTATAAATATTCTCTTTGTCCTCATATTGTGTAGATAAATCTTCTTCACAACTTTCACCCTCAAGCTGACTTGTACAACTTTGAAATGGAACTTCACTTTCAGATTTAGGAAAAGAACTCATACCTTTACTTGCATAAGAGTACTAACTTCCATCATTGCTTTCTTCTTCCCAATTTGCATCAAATTCATATGAAGAGAAACATGAACTATTATTGTTCCCTTCTTGACTTGAGTAACCACTCTCATCATTGTCTTCACATGATAATTTTTCATAATATGTTGAATTAGAAACTTTATCTTCATCACTTGAAATATAACTTTTAGCTTCTTCATCCTCATACTAAGATTAACATCTTCAAAGTTAACCACATTCTCAATACAATGTGATTCATCAATAGGAGAAGGAATGAATGAATTTATATCTTGCATATCTAACTGATCAAGTGAACTAACACTATCATTTACTACTATGATACTACAAACATTTGCACTATATTCATCAAGAAAAGGATCATTTCTTCTTTGCAATAAAGAGACTTCATCTTCATATGTCTTTAATTCTGAATTTTCAAAAAAATTATTTACAACAATAGTAGTACCTATTTGTTGATCTAAAATCAAACATTCTTTATGACATTGATTCTTCCTTTGAACCTCATCTTGCTGAAAAACATTTTTAGAGAAATGACTCCTAGGTAAGCCATATCTTATGTTATTTTCAATATCTATTGCTGTCATGAATGCCTGATGCAAAGTTTTAGGTTGTTTATCTCTTAGTAGATATCTCATCTTTTTATCAAATGCATCAAGATAAAGCACTAAACACACTTGATCATCCACCTTACAACATTTAGGAATCTCATTTAAAACCTTTGCAAATCTAATATTAAATTTAGGAACTAATTCATCACTCCTGATTTGAATCTTCAAGAACTTCTCAAAAGAATTAGAAATGCTTACTCTTTCCTTGAATTGCTTCATGAAGGCTGAAAGTAACTCATCCCAAGATGAAATAGAACATGTCAGTAGAAAGGAAAACCAATCCCTAGCATCATCTTCTAAAGTTTGAACATACAACTTCATATGCACATCTTCATGAGCAATTTCAAAATCACCAATCAAATCGTTGAACATCTAAACATGATGACTAGATAAATTTTCATGGTTCCCACTAAACTTAGTCAAATACTTACTAAGATCATATGACATATTATTCAGGAAACCATGAATGCCATCAAAAGCTAATGGCATGTATCTCTTGGCAGAAATTATACATGGGTTGTGTACTAGGTGAGATGAAATTTTCCATTTCTAAAAAACTTAAAATTCATTCACCATAATTACTTTTAGAATTTATTACTTGCAAAAGATATGAAATTATTTCTACTAATTTAAACTCCAAACATACTTCAAAATATAAAAAATACTTGTTGAATCTATCCTCCATGAAGTATGTTGTGAAATATCAAACCAATCTCCTACTTAGTGCTGGAAAAGAAATGTCATGAAAGTGGAGAATAACTTTAAATATTGATGCCTGCTAACTACTTCAATGATGGAAATAATAGCAGATTCAGATCTCATCTAGATTTAGTAACTTTTGCACCACATCTCATAAAATTTCATTCACCCATTGTCAAGAACTTGAGATGAATTCTTCAAATCTGCTTTTCAACTATTGTGTCCTTAAAATACCTTCACATTCACAATGCACTAGTATAGAGATATAATTTTCAGTCACCACTCACTTAGTGAGAAAAGATTTTCCTAACTTGCAAAACATAACGAGTTGCTCAAGAATTTACAATAGGTATTTGAAAAACTTTATACAACAACTTGAAAATTTCACACTCTTGATGAAGTGATAGAACTTGACATTAACTCTAAATTTTGAAAGCAACTTAGCAAAAATTTTAAATGACCTCAATGTAACAATCATTGTAATCCTTTCAGAACTACTACTGTCAGGAATAAGGCATAACTGGGAGACATGAATCTTTAGTAGAGAAATGGAAAACACCTCATAACCCTACTGCTATAGCAAACTCTTCCTACTATATTGAATCTTTTTCAAATTCTCAAGGTTTTCCTAATATACAAATTCTAAAAATGCTATTCATACTAGAGATTCTAGTACTTTTAACAATAAATTTCTTCATAGACTCCCCAATAGAGTCACCATTTTGTTGTTGTTTTGGAACAACATAGTTCCAAATTACACCGATGAGAACAAGATACATCTAGGGGTAGCTACTTCCCATCTTTAACATACCCTTTTAGACACTAGGCCAACTATAAGGCTACACAATTCTTCTACTTTAGGCTCTGCAAAACCTAGGTGGATGTACCTCAAACTCACTTATATGGTACACGTGCTAAAACATACACTTGAATCTTGACAAAGAAGATGAAAACCCTAAATCTTCTAACACTTATGCATAGATCTTGGACATGGAATAGTTAATAACATGACATAAGAAATTTATAAGCTAAGTCAGGGCATCCTTTTTAGTTCTTCAATAGTAAAGGGAAAGATATTTGATTAATGATGTTGAGTTCAGCAAAACATGACATGAACAACATAACCCTATAATCCTTTAAAATGATTAGTGCCTTATTTGTTGGGTAGTCACAGAAACCCCTAACACACATCCCTAAAATTCATTGACATATGCCATACATTAGGAATTTTTGATCTATTTATCCACTTTGTGAATTAGACATCTGCATCTTTCTAAATCTCATACTCAACCTATCCCTTCATGAGATTTGCAATCCTATAATGATGAATCAAGCATTTACATAACTCTTGAGTCATACAAAAAATAAATCAACATATACAACCAATAGATTGCAATTGAGTTTCATACTCTGTTTACAAAACACAAAAGATCACAAACAACATGAATGGGAGACAAGATATTAGAATGAAGACTAGCTTGTTGTTTCCTTTTCATTCATTTCTTTGAAACAAATACAATAAGATGCATGAAATTGAAATGTAAAACTACCTAATAGATCATAACTATCTGTATTATCATTTTTTTCTATTCATTACAAGAGAAATTTCTAAAGAATGTGGTGTCACAGTGATGAGAACACATCAAGACTAGAACCCTAGTTTCACAAATTTGAGAAAACTCAAGATTGGAAAACACATGGTATCATAGCAATGAGTAATTTTTCTCTAAAACTAAAATCAACCCCCATAATGGATGACAAAGAAGAAGATATAGACAAGGAATGAAATTCTAGATCTAATCTAAATATGACATGTGTCCACTTGAAATTCTATACTCTATTGTTGTAAAACATCTCTCCTCTTTCTACTGCTAAAATATAATTTAGTTTTTATCATTATTTTGTAACAAACTTGGAAATATCTACTAGGAATGATGAAAACCCTTGTGAGACCAAAATTGTTGGATAAAATTGTCTAATTGTGTGTTTTCTTTAATGTTACACAAATTTCATATCAGTTGGCAAATAGTGCTTACTGAGCTCAGTTTGTTAGCAAGGCAATTTTTAGTATCTACCAAGCATTCTTGGACATTATTCTGTGTAGATAGTGTCTATAAAGCTCACTCAGGCATCGAAGGGAAATGTGGTAGAGAGTAGTGTTAATTGAGCTCACATGGTTAATGAAGGGAAGTTAGTGTTTACCAAGTTCACTTAGTCTCCAGAGGATTTTTTGTAGGTTCACAGTGTTAACTAAGCTTCTGTTGGTTAACACAGGAAATCATTTCAAGAATAGTATTTACTAAGCAGGGTCGACCAATGAAGGATTTTGTTAATTTGAGAAATGAAGTTTAATTGTTTTAAGAATTGTTTCTAGCTGACTGAGGTAATAATTATTGGTCATTGTAAGTTGTATATGAGCTGACTTGATAATTTGAATGGTATATATGAAAGGTCAAGTTAAGATTCTAAAGAGTATGAGTGAGTATGCAAGTGTATTGATTGTTTGAGAAGGAAAAGTGTGAGTGAATTTGAAAGATGGTGAGATATCCTTGAGGATCAACAAAGTTGTATTCGATCAAGAAGGATCTAGTGTGAAGAAAAATAAAGATCTATATCAGCAATTTAGTTGCATCTCATTCAGGTCATTTTATTGTTACTTTCTTACCATTGTAGCAATGATTCCAAAAAAATTCTTAGTAGATTTCATTTAATAGCCATTTGCAAACCCTCTAACAAGGTGACAGTTCCATTGAATTGTTCTAAAAATATCTTACAAGGCCACTCCTAATAGGGCGATTAAATCCTCTAATAAGGTCACACTTAATAGTGTGTTTTGTAACTTTTAACAAGGTTGGTCCTAACAGGGCTCACTTCAAAAGAGTGAAAATCAGTAGCTAGTTACTTGGTCATTTTTCCCATATTGGGTTTCCATGTTAAATTTGGTGTCTCATGTGTTCATGTTATTTCTTTATGCTTGCAAGTTAATCATTGTGAATGTTTAAGGATTAGTAATAAGTATAACATACATTGCATTTACTAAGTTACAACATTTTTAAGTATGTTTACCGAGTGACATTTGTAACTAGTTTTATCAGAAATCTAAGGGATCTATGGATTTGTTTTTGTGGTAACTAATTCACCCCCCCTCTCAGTTAATCCATCTATATTTCCAAAAATTGGTATGAAAGCTTTTGGTGCTTGAAGGAAAGGTTTTAAGGACCTAAGCTAAAGATTAGGATGTCTTACAAGAGAGAAATTCCAAAGCTTAATAGAGATAACTTTTTAGCATGGTAGGGACTCATGAGACTTCATTTAGGTACCATTGGTGATTTAGGGTGCAAATATCTTGATGAAGAATATACAAATCCTAGTGGCACATTATCTATTGGAGATGTTATTGAGAAAAAGAATCATAACACCATGATGATAGATATTGCATCTGCTCTTAGCTATGAGGAATTTGATGGTATCAAGGATTGCAAAACTACTTTTGAAATGTGGAACAAACTCAAGGAAATCTGTGGTGGTGATGACAATGTGAGGAGAGCCAAAGTAGAAAGCCTTAGAGGATAGTTTGATCAGATGAGAGGAAGAAAATGTTGCCAAATATGTGGAAAGAATCAAAGCCAGTGTCAGTGCAATCAAAGCATCTAGAGGAGAAATCAAGGAAGGAATTGTTGTAAGTAAAGTTCTTAGAACATTACTTCCTATCTGTGCAATTAGATTATCTTCTATAATTAGGACAAATCATAAGATAACTTTGGATACCTTAGTGGAAAGATTGACAACATTTGAGCTAGATAATTAGGACAATTATGTTCTAGCTTCCAAGAATATTGAATCTACATTTGAGGCCAAGCTTTCACTTAAGGAGAAAGGCCAGTAAATAAAGGACATTCAGTCAAAAAGTGAAGAAGAATTAGAGGAAAGTTCTGATAGTGACCTTGAAGTTGTTGAAGCTCTACTTGCAAGGAAATATTCTAGAGGTAGAGGGAAATACAAAGGTAAAGTTCTCTTAATCTATTTTTCATGTGAAGAAGTTGGTCATATTAATGCTAGGTGCCCAAACAAAGATAAGGATGAAAACAAGAGTCACATGTACAATGGCAAGAAGGATTTCAAAAATCACAAATCATTAAAGGAGAACGGTAAGAAAACTTGTTTTATGGCTAAATATTCTAATAATAGTGAAGATGAAATAGTTTACATTGCTGTGAAATTTGAATCTAATGATGATGATGAAGGGTAAGATGGCACTTATCTCTCATGTGAGAAAAAATGATACATGGATCATAGATAGTGGATTTTCACATCATATGACTGGTGACAAAATAAAGTTTGAACATTTTGAAGACTATGATGGTGGTAGTGTAAGGTTTGGAAACAATAAACCTTGTTGCATAAAAAGGAGAGGTCGAATCTTATTTACCAAAGAAATTGTATGTGATAATGCCTATTGGGTTGAAGGACTAAAACATAATTTTTTGAGTGTGGCACAACTAATCAATATTGGATTCAAGGTGGAATTCATGCATGGCAAGGCAAGACTGCTGGATGACAAGGGAAAATTGATTAGATCAAGCAAACAAACAAAAAGTAACCTATTCTATCTTGATCTTGGTAAGTGCTCATGTTTTATTGCTCAAGTTGAAGAAAGTTGGTTATGGAATAGAAGGTTATGTCATATAAATTTTGATAACATGGTGAAAATAAGAAAATTCAAGAAAGTAAGAGGCATTCCTAGTTTGAAGAAACCAGATGTTGGTTTATGTAAGAATTGTTAGATTGGCAAAATGGGAAGACTAGTTTTAAAGTTTTAAAAGTAAAACTATCAATCTGAAGATATTTTGGAAATTTTGCATACTAATTTGTGTGGACCTATTAGAATTGAGAGTTATACTATAGAAAAGTTCTTTATTCTTTTTTTTGATGACTACTCTAGAATAATGATTGTTATGTATTTAAGAGAGAAGTTAGAAGCATTCAAAAAATTCAAATGGTATTTGGCCAAATTAAAGAGAGAAATAGGGAAAATATTGAAATGCTTAAGGTTAGATAGAGGTGGTGAACTTATGTCCAATGAATTCAATAACTATTGCATTCGAAGAGGAATCAAAAGATAGGTATCAGCCCTTGGAACTCTCGAGTAGAATGGAATAGCTTAAAGGAGGAATAGATCTATCATGGATTGTTCAAGGACTCTAATGATTGAAAAGAACATTACTATCAAATACCGGAAGGAAGTTGTTAGCATTGTAGTTCATACCCTAAACCAAGTACAGTTGAAGATGGACTCATTTCAAACCCCTATGAGCTATGGTATGGCTATAAACCCAATGTAAGCTACCTAAAAGTATTTGGAAGTAAATGTTATACCTTGAAGGAATCTAGAAAAGGAAAATTTGATGTGAAAGGTGATCAAGGTACATTGTTAGGATATTCTTGCAAAAGTAAGACATATAGATGTTTGAATCTATCTACTCATAAAACCATAGAAAGTGCACATGTGAGAATTGATGAGTTTGTAGAAAAGACTAAAGAAGAAAGCAAAAAGGAGCTAGAAGACTATAGGAGATTTGTTTACATTGAACCTAATAAGTTGCCAGAAAAATCTTTCAATAAGGAGACTTCAACTCTCAAGTCTTTAATCGCTGAGCTACAAGAAGTTCAAACCAAGTCTCAGTTTGAAGCTACTAAACCAACACCTATTGAGTCTGAAGGACCCGAGCTATAGATAGAACAACTAGAGCCAAAAGTTGAAATTTAAAATGAAGACAATGGAATTCAGTCAAAAAGAAAATAACCTATATTAGCCAAGTATGTCAGGAGGCACCATGCACTAGACCAGATTATTGGAGATAAATTAGAAGGTACTATGACAAGAAGTAAGCTAAAAGGTACATGTTTACTTGCTGATTTTGAACCTAGAAATGTCAAAGATGCATTGGAAAATGAAATTTGGATTGAGGCTATGAATGAAGAGATAAAGCAAATAGAGAAGAACAAAACCTAGACTCTTGTACCTAGGCCTAAAGATAAAAATGTGATTGAAACAAAATGGGTATTCAGGAATAAGTTGAATGAAGATGGTAAGGTATCAAGAAATAAAGCTAGATTGGTGTGTAAAGGCTGCTCTCAAGAAGAAGGAATTGATTATGGTGAAACTTTTTCTCCTATTGCAAGATCATAAGGTGTTAGGACCATACTTGCATATACAATACATAAAGGATTTAAGGTATATCAAATGGGTGTTAAATCTACATTTCTCAATGGTATTCTTGATGAAGAAGTCTATATTGAACAACCTGAAGTTTCTGTTGATCCAAAAAAAAGGGACAGGGTTTGCAAATTACACAAGGCATTGTATGTCTAAAACAAGATCCTAGAGCATGGTATGAGAGGTTGCATAACTATCTTATTCATATTGGTTTCCAGAGAACTAATGATAATAGTAGTTTGTACATTAAGGAAGGACCAAATAACAAGATTGTATTGGTATAATTATTTGCGGATGATACTTTGTTTACAAGAAATGATGATCTATGCAAAGAATTGTTAGAGAAAATGAACAAAGAGTTTGGAATATCTATGTTTGGTGAGATTAAGTTCTCTACAGCAGAGAAAGAATGATATCTACATCAGTACTCAGTCTAAGTGTATCAAGGAGATACTTAAGAAGTTTGGTATGGAAGATTGTAAACCAGTTGGAACCCCCATGTGTACTAGATTAAAACTTACCAAAGATAATGAATCAAAAGAGGTAGATTAAACCTTATATAGATCAATGATTGGAAAGTTATTGTATGTAGTTCATACAAGACCTGATATTGCTCTTGCAGTTGGTATAGTAGCAAGATTGTCAGCTAAACCTAGAGAAAATCATATGATGGCAATCAAAAGAATCTTGAGATACTTGAAAGGAAGTGAATAAAAATATCTGGAATGCATTAAGGAATTCTAATAAAATATGGATTAAACTAACATGAAGGTGACCAAACTCACCCATAATTGCATTTTTACTACCTTTTATGCACATTCAACTCATTACCCTGCTAGAAATTAGTTTTGAACTTTGATACCTGAATGCGGTTGCAAATTGAGAATCTGGGAGAAAACCTTATATAAACTAAATAGATAGATTATTGTGCAAAAAAAAAAACTCCATAAACAGAAAGTTTTTCATCTCTTGGTTCCAATGATATATAATACTGCTATATTTGAACATTAGAAATGTCCATAAACCTATTTTGAAAAATGTACCCTAGCAATGGTCTCTAGTCTGTATTTTCTTTTAAATTTTTATGCAAATTCTTTTTTAAATCCCAAAGTTTAAAATTTAGGTTATATCCATTTGAAAATTTAAAAGACTTGCATAGATTCTTTAAGAAAAGACTTTTTAAAAAATCATTTTTTATTTTATCTAAATTTTCTCCCTACTCATGCATCTGAGTCAACCTTGTTTGACATCCTTTAGCCACATGGTAGCATGCCATGGGTCAATGTCTACCATGTCATCATACACCTGGGCACCACATGACACCCTTTGATTGGGTCACCAATTACTACCATGTGGAAAATTTTCATTGGCTACACGATTGTCCTGTTACTACCTTGTTTTCACCCACCATGTCACCACCATGTGGCACATCATTATTGGTCAGGGAGTCTCTCCTTCCACATCACCATAGAATGGGGCCATCTTTCATATGGCCACTTGGTGCTTCCCTACTTTGCTTAACTTTTGCACATCTCTGGAATACAAGGAAGCATCGACTATTGGATCTCACCACATGGAAAAATTTGGAGCCCCCATCTCAAGCTTTTTGATTGCCACATGTCAATTACTAATTCCTCATCATTGTTTGTCATGCCCAAAATATATGGCATAAACACATTAACAATTTTTGTTTTAAAACAAGGGTGATAATTGGAATAAAAGTAATACATACGTATTTGAATAGAACTACTTTACTTCCTCACACTCATGTATAATTACGAAAGTTAAGTACAAGTCAAATGTGAATTATCTTAACATAATTGAAAACTTGACCATTCATAATTCAAAGACATTGTCCATCAATCTATTTTCTCACATCCATATGCAAAGTCTGAAACCACATAAAAATAATGCAAGGAGATTTTCATAATATTTTTTTTCTTCTCTATTATTTATCATGGTTCAAGGCTCCATCGGTAAAGAACCAATAAGAAAACCTGATGTCTTTGCCACTACATCAAATTCAATTATAAATTACATAATATTACAATTCATTGAGTTTTCTTCAAGGCTTTCACAAGAGAACTTTTATCAAATGTCTTCATTGCATTAAGGGAAAACATGGAAGAGACAAGAACCAACATAGAGATAAACAACACTAGGAGATAAGCAAATTAAACATGCATTCCCACCCAGTTGCACAATAGGTCCAACAATGAACCAATATAGGGGAAAGGTGGATTTTCTCAATAGGAGAATTCAATCACCATACCATCACATAGCCCTTTCGGGGCTAAAACTTCAAGAACTTCCATTCTTTCACAAGGCCCTTTCGAGGCTATATCTACAACGATTTTCATTCTTTTCCACATTCAAGAATTTTCATTAACAACAAGGTATGGTATGACAAGTAGGAGCCCGTACGCCCTACCCTTCCTCCCTCCTCTCACCATGAGAGGAGACTCTATACTATTGAGGTCCAACTAAGGCCCTTTCCCCAAACATGGCCACTTCTTCCCTATCCAAGGGTGAGTGTTGCCAAGAACATCCCCATGAAAACCTCTCAAAAATAAAAAAAAATCAAGAAGGCATATGAATAACATCAAAAGGAAACAAGATAAAATCCCTCCCAAATCCACCCCCAACACACAAGCAAGGAATGCATAACTACACAATGTCTCCAACATGATTCAAGCAAGATTCAAAACATGAACACACACAAAGAACCATTCATTGAGTGAAGAACTCCTCCCTTCATAAAAGATTTATGGAAATGGTGGTTTGAGAAGATCTTCTCTTTTCTTCCTTCAATCTTCAAGACTTCCTCCAAAACTAGAGGATTGGGTGATAAAAACAAAACTATTCCAAAATGCCTCTAAGTATGATCCTTAACTCAACCAGACTTCAAGTAACTTCAAGATGAAGTTTGAGTCACCAACTCATGTAGATGAAAATCAATTTTCGCAAACCATCAAAAATAGGGCTTTTGAGTGACCCTAAAAGTCAAACTAAGAGGCTAAGGGGGTGGAAAGTACTCCCCACCCATACCCTTACCCTTAGGGCACTTAAATTTAATGTTTTTAAGCCTTAAATACTTAATATGATCCAAAAAAAAGCTACAAAAATTTGAAGACCAATTAACAACCTTCAAAGAAGATAATGCAAAGATAGCACAATTTAACAAAGGGTTTTAGTTCCATATTTCCATTAGTTTTCCTGCTGAATATCCTGCACACTCATTGCACACATCAGTAGGTTCAAGAAATCACATGCATTAAATAATTTTTGTATCAAAAAAAATCATATAAATTAAAACATTCATTTTTCTAATAATCCATTATTTATCTAATTCTACTTTTTTTTTTTACTGTTAAAATTTGTAATTAAAATGTTAGTTTTGCATTCATTTACTTCATCATCGCACATGTTCATAAGGCATTAAAAGATGAAATCAAATATCGAAAGGTAAAGCATCACACACCATAAATAGCATAATAATGTTCAGTGCATCAACTAATGTTCTGACATATCAAGTCATGAATATCAAAAATAATAATGTATCATCAGTGCTAGGTTGGGTCGGGGCAAGGTCTCACAAATCAAAATATGAATCTTTCATTTAAGCCATCATTTCTTATTTCTACATGTCTTTAATCATTTGAAATTACATAAGGAATGTAACTTTATTCATTAATTCAGATTAAAATACTAGAATAATCATCGTTAGGCATGCATATAATTAAATATCATAAACATCATTAATTAAAGAATACTGAACTATCTGAAGCACAACACTTAATCATCGAGGTATCAAAATTCAAAACCCCTATCATTAGGTGAAAATGCCTCGTATCATCGTTAGTGAAATTTTAATATTTAAACAGTCAAGATAACGTAGTAGTTCCCAAATCAATGAGTTTTAAAATATGGATGTGTCAACTACTCTTAATTCATTAGGACATTCACAATATAAAAATTACTTCATATCTATTTGAACCACCTATTATTGTTAACAGAGAGATTTATATTAAATAAGTACATACAAGGAGGGTCCTTACATCCTCCCCCACTAGTCTTTGACTTCCTCCTGGAAGTCACACAACTAAAATATTTGTCCTATGCTAGACCTTATCTAGACTTATTCCAAATTTTACTCTTAATAAAAGAATGGTTAACAATTCACATTCATACACAGGGATTGTAACCTATCTATCTAATTACCAAAGAGAAGTCCAATCCAAAACTTTAACATGGTTACATTTTTTTTTTCCTGGGATCAAATACCCCTTAAACATATAGGTCTCATATAAACAACATTCTAATTTAGTATAAAATACTTATAGAGTCTGTAACAATAATAATATAATAAGATATTCCAAATACAACCTACCTAGTCATTAGGTAACAACTGTATGAGACTCCTTCCAATGAGATTTCTTATGATGCAACATTGGCTTTTTTTTTTTTATGGAGGGATACTCTCTTTTCCTTTAGAGTTTCCATGACGCACTAATACTTGATAAGATACTCGACAAGTCCATTACTACACATGCACCTTACCATCTAGATGTCTTTAGTTAACCCATAACCTTAACCAAGTTTATGCTAGGGTGCAATTTCCTTACTCATAATAGTCAATAGATGACACTATTCCTATTCTCAAAGTCTTGGGAGAGGGTGGGGGTACGAAGAATCTCACTAATATTCTCAAACCCTAATGTTAGAAATCCACTTAATTGTCGAGAATCCCTTTTGGTATATGTCACTTTGCCAACAAAATTTAGAAGAAAGTGCGTTACAATTTAAATTCAACATTAAGGATGAAACATCCAACACAAAAGTCAAAAAATCAAGGAAATAGAGAGTGGCCGCAATAGTAGAATTTTAATCAAGAGATAAAAACATAACCAAGAGGCAAAATGGAATCATCAATAATACAATTGGCTAAATAGTCGCACATCACACTAAAGGCAAAAAGGAAGAACATTAAGAGTACCAAAGTTTGAAATCAACCAAATAAGGACATAAATCCAATTACTTACAAAATTTACATTATTAACAAAATGTGACCATACCAGAGTTACTGAGGAACATGAGGGATCTTAGGTCTCCCAAATATTACTTGCAGATTCCAAATTGGCTCTTGTTTACTTTCCAAGGATTACAAGAACAATATACATTAAATCCTTAACTACAGTGCTTGCACTAGTGATTAGGTCAGACAAAATCTGACTTCTACGAAAGATGTTATTTGATCGTTTCTACTCACACAATTAAAAGATGTTTTAGGGTTCTTAATTTGGTTTTTCCCTCAAGGTGATCATGTTAAATATAATTTTGAATTAATTTAAAATGTTAAAATATTTATCAATAAACTATTTACAACTTCTAACTCATCTTCTATCATAATCTAACTCATCATGTCAAATTACTTAGTCAACTCGAGATTTTAATACTTGCCAATCTGCTAACCACCCACTAGGTTAGAATTTAAATGCAAAATATCACAATACTATAATTGTCATATAAATTTTAAGTCCTAACAAGGGAATATTATATAAATTTTTTTTCTAATCCATTTCCAATCCTACTCTTTACTTAATTAATAAGAGAACGTTTGTTTATTAATGTCTAATACTAGCTTTCGACATAAGAGCTTTTAACCCTATTGCAAATTCAAAGTCCTACACTATAGTCAGATTAAAAACCACTTACCATTAAAATATTTTACTCAAAATTTTAACACCCATAATTTAAATCTTCATCCTAAATACTAAGCATTGATAAAATAACATATAAAATCATCAATTCACTAATCATTAAGCTTGATCTACATATCTATATTCTAAATTGATAATCAATTATAGCAATAAAGCTTCTATTCATGATTTAGTTAAAAACACTCTAATATAACTTCAACAATAACAATTAAATCTAATTATTATTTAACCACTTTAAACTTTAATTAAATCCTATCACTAAAGCATACTTAATACAACATAAAATAGAACTTACCCCAATATTTCTATCTCAAACAATTTGACATTCATATTAAAATAAATAATCATTTTCATTTATAATCTAACTATTATTTTCAAAAATAATATTAATCATTATTCACTAACAAATAAAAAAAAATTAACAACTAATTTTAACTTGCTAAAATTAATTAAAATCTAATAATATTTATTCTAACACATGAACCCATGCAATCCTAACACTTGACCCCATGCAATCCTAACACTAGAATCTTCCTACACTTTCTAACTCACTTTTTAACATCTCTAATACCTAAATTCAAATATAAACTTCATAAAATATAAATTAACATCTAATATTAATTAAATATATTAATTTCATACTTACTAATGTTATCTTAAGCTAACGCCTAACACAATTTACTTAACATCATAACATATTAATACCAAGAAAGATGTAGTGCCTGCCCCTAAGTCGCATTTCTGTCATCATTGCCAAACTCTTTTAGGCCAATTGATGTTTGATGATTAGTATTATTATTTTAGAGATTATCAGATGTTGTTTTACACTCAGTTTATTATATGATGAGATTACTTGGTACTCTATATATTTCATGCATGTATGATGATTATTCAATGTTTTCAGTTATCGATGATGATTAGTTAGATGGTTTATTATCACACGTGATTTCTTATGGATACTTACCCCATACTGCATGTGTATGGTGTGCATGTTTGTTTTATTTATGTATGGTGTTTCTGATGTGGTTAAGGAAGGGAGTCGTAGTCACCTGCTAGTCGAGATCTACACGATGCACCACTTCCTGCCATTGTCTGTTTAGCTTAGAATATTGTGTTTGTACATGCATGGATTTTATGCAGGTTGCAGGTACCGGGTATCGACTTCCCTGAATTGCCAAGATGAGCGTACCCTATCGCATTGTCTCAATGGTAAGAGAGGGGAGATAAACTCTTAAGTCCAATTCCTAAACCCTTTAGCCAATTGTCCTAATTGATAATTAGGACAAGTATCTGAGTTAAATACCCTTCGAATGCATCAAATGATGTAATTTCGGGATTATAACCCTTTTTGTTTGATTTAGTATGTGTTTTTCTATGATGGGTTTTCGTATGTTGTTATATGAGT
Organism: Cupressus sempervirens; assembly: GCA_028749045.1. NCBI lineage: Eukaryota > Viridiplantae > Streptophyta > Pinopsida > Cupressales > Cupressaceae > Cupressus > Cupressus sempervirens. The sequence continues at coordinate 686,884,064 of CM053792.1, read as the reverse complement.
CCTTGATGTGTTTTCTATTAATTAAGTCTAATTAAAAAGATTAATTAATGATTTAATTAAATGGAGAATTAATATGATGTCTTTAATATTTAATTAATTGAGAAATTAATTAAATAAAAGAACTAAATTTGGAGATTAAAGTTCAAAGATAAATTTAGAACAGGATAATATTTATTTAATTTAATAATAATATATTTGGAGTTCATTTTTAAATAAATGCTAAATATTATTGTTATTTAAATTAATTAAATATGTTATCAATTAAGTTCTAAAATAAATTAAAAGTCGAAAGATATTAAATTATTAAGAATTCTAGATCGCATGATCTAAGCATGAGTTTAAAAATGAGAATTAAATTAAAAGATTAAATAATAGAAATTAATAACGTTATTTTAATTTCATAAAGTGCACATGAGATTAAAGTAATAAATTAATTTAAAAATTGAAGTCAAGTGGAATATTAAATAAAGTTATTTAATAAATCAACTTAATGTGCATGAAAGTTTAATGCAAAAGAAAAGAAAAGAAAAGATAATAAAGGTTAATTGGAGTTAACTCAGTTGTGCAAAGAGTCTTCTCGGGTGAACGCACAATTAGTGCCCCGATTTGAGGAGAAAATTTCTTATCACAACTTTGGGGGTTCATTTTTGTGACACACGAATTGGGACACGAATTTGGAACGGGAATTTTTGGGAGACTACTTTTGGAAGCGAATTTCAGAAGGCTGATACCAAGAAAGTTTTCCAGAAGAAGGTTACTGAGAGGAGCAAATTCTTTTACAGTTCCTGGAGATTGCATAATAGCATCAGGATCAAGTAGGGTCTTGTGTTTTTTATTATCAATTTATTACGCAATTATCCTTTCCTTTCTTCTTCGTGTCTGGGGTTTGTAAATCTGAAATTCTCTGTGAGGAATATTTAAACATTACGATATTGAAATTTATCAGATGCTTGTTTATAAACTTCTATATACATGAGATTTAAATGGGAAGGGTTGAATCTAATACCGAAATTCTAAATTAGAAGTTCGGTTGGTTGGCTTATATTTTCTATATCAATATAAGGAAGAAAACAAGTTTTCAATAAATTTATATATATATATATATATATATATTAAAAAGAACTATTATATATATATATATATATATATATATATATATATATATATATATTTAATAGATTGAAGATCAATAAATTTTATTATTATGATTATATTGTTTTAAAATATATATATATATATATATATATCTATGCATATATGTAAATTTTATTTAACAAATTTTATTGATATACAAAGTCTTTTATAAATGAAAATAGTTTTAAAAAAAAATATATATAATAAAATTACATTAAAAAAATATATTGGGGAGGGGCGGCTTAACCACCCTTTGCCCCCTTTTTTATATGCAGCAGGCGACTGCTGTACGCAGTCATACCTGCTGACGCAGGACGACTGCGACAGCAGTCCGGCCCTGCGCTATTAGCAAGTAGCGATTAATAATCGCTAAGCCGCATGTTTCAAATAAAACATAATAATTGCCATTCGAATTTCAAAATTCATCAATGTTATAAATTTTGATTAATTTTAATAATTTTTAATTAAATAAAATTTATGATATTATTTAATATTAATTTCATTATTAATTTTCAACAATGTTTTATAATTGTTATATTAATAATAAATGTAATATATATATATATATATAAATAAAATATTGATTAATATTAATTAAATATGTTTTAATATTTAATTAATAATAGAAGTTATTATCAAGTATTTAATTATTGATTGTAATAAAATTATAATTATTTTATTTAAATCATTAATAGATATTATTTGATAAAATTGTATAATTGGACTATTGACTTAATGAAAGTTATTAATGTGGGTTTAAATAAAGATAATTTTAAATAAAGTCATAATTGTTTTATTTAAAATCATTAAAGATCATTTTTATATCTTATAAATAATAGATTATCCTTAGAATATTTATAGGGTAATTGTACAATCATGTAAATATAGAAATGGGTTAATTGTAAGGGCTAATGGTGAAAACCTAGATACTTGAAATCGACGTTAAACTAAAACATAAACCTTACCTTAACTCAATTATATACTTTCAAATCCAATCTCTGAGACTTTGATGTTTTCTATGTTTTCTCTGTGTTTTGGGGTTGGTTTAGCGTTGACCAGTTTAGGTTGTTACCAGAGGCTCGGGGTTGTGAATGTGATGTCATGATGATTTGGTCTCAATCTTTCTTAACCCGACCATGGTAATGTGATAGAAGTGCTCTATGACATGATTGTGTTTACTGTTTGTTATTGCTTTCTGTCTTCTTATGTGACGTTGTGGTGTATAGATATTTGAGATACTTGACTTAACCATTTTCAAGTCTTGATCAGTTATATTTGATAACCATTTTTGCGTCTCGATCAGTTATACTTGGGTTGCTTTTCAGTCGCTTGAGAGGACTGAAGTGTTTGTTATGTTCTTGATGATGTCATGTTTTGACTTGACCATTTTGGAGTCTTCGATTAGTAGTGTAATTTACTATTGGGATACTTTCTGGTTGCTCATTGGAGAACCATTGGATTTTGTGATTTATCATTGATGCCTTCAGTTGCTGATAGAGAACTGTCGTGATCATATGATTATTATTGGATGCTTATCTATTGCTCATGAAGAACTGATGTAATTTTGTGGCTTATCTTTTATGATGTTTTTTAGTTGCTTGTATAGGACTGAGGTGGTTTTATTATGATTCTTTGATTTATGATTTCATGAGCCTAGGGTAGGTTATCTATGTGTAGTTTTGGGAAGTGGCTTGCAATGGGGATCGGGGCCCTAAGAGGCTGCCTGGAGTAACCCATTGTAAGTTGATTTAATAAGTGAAAACATTTACACTAAATGGGAGAAAATGAACCTAACAAGATAATTGTATGTTCTCTCCCATGCCTTGAGTGCTAGTACAGACTAGGATGGGGTAGAGAGAATGCTTGGTTACGACCTTGCATTCCATAGTATGCCTCGTCAGTACGAGAGGATATTAGTGGCCACAGGGATCAGTAGGGACCCGGGATTCCTAAGGGATTGCTCGGGTAACTTCTACGTGACTTTTGCAATGACACTTTCCCGCTTGCATATTAGGTTTCCTACATGTCTTTGTGGTGCCTCTGGGTCTAGATGTCTATCTATGTTGGAACCTTTGAGTTAGTATACTTTTAGGATTTCCCAAACTTAGAGAGTACTTGTGTTTTGTGTTTTGATACCTTGTTTGGGACTTGAGACTATCTCCTCAGCGCGGTGGGAGTGGACCATTTAGGTTCCACGCGGTCGGGTGGTAGTGCTTTTTACTCTTACCATTGAGATCCGTTCCATGGTCACCGTGGCTAGATTTTTCGTGATTGGCATTTATCATCACTATGTTCTTGGATTTTATGATGGATGGTTAGATTTTATGATAGATGTTTTATCATTATGGATGTATGGATGTATCATGTAAGGTGAATAGTTTCATATATTTTTACGGTACTTTGTATCATGAATTTGAGGATGTTTTATCTTTATTTTTACATATGTATATTCTTTTAAGCCTTTCATACCCTGTGACTTGTATAGTGGATGATTGAGCATTCTGAATTAATCTGCCAAGAGGCATTCAGAACAAATGTATATTATGGACATGGGACTTTCTGATTATTCTTTCATATGTATGTGATAGTTGTTAGACTTAGAATTAATTAAATTTAAACGTGACTCAACGTCTTGGGATCTTTAAGAAATGTAACTTACAATGTATGTTTGTCGATGATTACATGTTATTGCTTCCACTACTATGTGTTTGATGTGTATTTTATACTTTCTTACTTTAAAAAAAAAAAAAATGTTTGGCAAACTTAGTGAAACTTTAGGTTAATTCTTTTGGATCCCTTGGTGGGGCGTTACAAAAGACTATAATTTCCTTTGTAATTGAATTATATATTAAACCTGCTTCCATCAACTAATTAGAAAGTAAAACCATTTTTTTTTCTTTATAACTGTATTATAAAATATTAGAATCACCCCTAAATTATCTTAGAAAAGGCTACGTTTGCTTCCATGATTGATTATTGAAGATTATATACACCTGCCTGATGGTTGGGGTGTGCATGGAATTTTTTTTTAAAAATATAGATATTTGACCAAATGTGAATGAAAATTTAGAATGTATTTAGGTAGTTTGAACTCTCGAAGAAGTCCATAATGAAGCTCAATTTTTTCCTAATCCTTCCAAGAACATATTACTGAACAGACAGAGCTATCATCAAAGTTGGGCATTAAAAGTAATCCAAGTCTGATGACGGTTGAGGTTGATGAAAGAAGTTGCAAGTCTTGATATATAAAAAAACAAAATATTTGAATATGGGGGAAAACAACATAGTGGACGAGGAAAGAGTCAGCAAATAATGTTGAAAAGCTCTAGGAAAGAGTGATCACATAGTAATATAAATAAGTTATCTAGCAGCAATGTTGAACAGAGGGGATGACACCATATAATGACAAGTGCATATGATAAGAAACAAATTTTCTGGTAGTAGTATATGTAGCAATCATCCACAAAATGACAAGGGCATTTGAAAATGGTGTTGAGTCATTTTATAAAAATATTTGAAGTAAAAACTTTGGAATAAGTTTGAAAGTTTTACATATCGTTAGAGAAATGCAGAATTAAGGTGCTCAACTATTGTACCCTCTCTTCTACATAGAATACCTTTTAAAAACAAATCTAATATTTCTCCCAAAAGTCTCTAAAATGGTATTATAATGATTTTTTTTTTTTTTTTGTTGCTGAAAAGCCTCTTCGTTGTATTTTATCATTTAGAGTTTAAAATTACTCTTTCATAATGTCATTTCTGAATCAGATAATAATTTTCAGTTGAGTGTTGGTGGTGTTCTATTTTTTTAAATATTTGGATAGCCTTCTCATTGGCCTTAATTTATATTAATTTCTTACATTGATTCTTAAAAGCATAAAGCATTTCGAAGACAAAATAATCTCAAATGGAATTTAGGCTCAACACGTAGTTAATGCCCCCATAGTAAATCCCATAAAATTAAAAATTAAAAAGACAATATTGCTTACTACGTATCCTTAGTGATAAGTATTAAATTTTTTTTATTTTTTTTAACATTTATGAATGTAGCATTGAATTTGAGGCACGCAAAATCTCCATCTAGCCATCAACTCAATTTACGTTGTGTTTGCTTAGTCTTCATCTACCTTAGTAATGACTTTTGCATTCACATTTCTTTCGCTCCTCCTTCCTTCCATGTTGTCTAAGACCTAACATGTGAAGGCCTTCAAAATGGCTCCCACACTGTCCAAGACCTAACATGCGCAGGCCTCCAGAATGGGCATTAAGGAGTGTCTTTTTTTTTTTTTTTTAAAGATATTAAGTTTCTAATAGCCTCCGTCAAGCTACAGCTACCTCACCAATAAAGCGATGACCCTTTCTTTTTTTCCTTTTTTTTTTTTTAACTTGTACAAATGGGGACACATATAATGAAACATTAGCAGTACCCGTGATTTCTATTGTCTCTACATGCAACTGCCATTCATTCTTAGGTTGACACCAGGCTTCTTCATGCCTTGAAAGTGCACATCAAGAAACATTGTCAATCTAAATTTTTTTTGTCTAATTGTAGATAAAAGACATTCATATTACTATGATACACTTCTCTTCATCTTGGGTTAGGGAAAATCCCATGTGAAATGTCTTCGTGTGGAAACATGGAATGATCTTTTCAAAGTAGTATTTGGAATTAGAACTATAGTGACAGGAATTACTATTGAAATCTTGATACCCACCATGAAATTGTTAAATCTATTTATACCATCATAGAGCTAGTATACTCAAGCTTAGCATTGTTGTTGGTATCTGGTATCAATAACAAGAGAATAAAGAGGAATGGCCAAATTGAACTAGTGCATTCTGCTACTTTTTGCTGCAACTTTTTCCATGCAGCATATCATGGTAATCATATTTAGAGTCTTGCTTGGCACTAGCATGCAAGGATATGTTTGATGAATATATGATTTACCTACCTCTCCATGTTGCCAATGATACAAAACTCTAGGAGTTGGAGTAGAAAATACCTGAAATAGATCAAGCCAACAACACTCAACAAACTTATGCACACCCATCATATTATAGACTCATAACTAAATAAATGTATATACATAATCTCTCTCAACTCTTCACATATTAGGAAAACTTATCCACACCCATCATATAATAAACTCATAACAACTGTAATATTTTATCATTATGTTTGCGGCATCCTACTCATGTTTATCTGTAAACTGAGTAGTTCTAGCTAGCACAGATTAAAATGGTTGATTATAACTTCACTCTCCATTGTCTTGTCTTCCTCATTAGCATTTGAATGTTCTACCGACTGTACATTTGTTTCCCAGGACAATAAACGGTCAACTGGACTAAATTTTCTCTTGCAAGATGTCTCTTTCAAATTTCCCAAGATGTGCTTTCATATATCCCCCTTCAAAATCTCTTTATATAGCTGAAGCTCTAAATCTATCGTACCTAATGCAATTCTCTGGAGATTTTTGAACTTTTTTGTTTGTCAAACTTCATTATGTTTAGCCATAGGTTTTCCAAAAAAAAAAGACAAGACAAGACATGGGGTGCAGATTGTGTTTAAGTCGCTTGGTAGGAGGGTACGCATTAACATAGGGGGAGGCCGAAGCATTCAATAGTTTCTTTTATTTCCAACTTGCTCACTCCTCATGCGCTCACATCACCACTGACCAAATTGGATTTGGGGGTACGTAGGATATCTTTTTTTTTTGTAGTAGATTTTAATGGAGCCTTGTCAACTTGCGAGAGACTACTAACTCAAGATGTAGTGTAAGAATAGCTTTCGTTGATTTGCTCTGCATCACTCTTAAGTGGACAGAGCTTTTTGCTTTGTTTGGTAAGATAGATTTCTATTTCAAAAAAAATATAGTATGGCCATTATTATGATTGACAAAGATGAAGTGCAAGCTGCCCACTTATTTCATTCATTACATAAAGTTAGTTAGGTGGTCGATAGGATAGGCTTAGGATAGATAAGTTTTTTTTATAAGTATTAATACTTTTTTTTTAATTAAAATAAAAATCAAGATTTAAAATGAAGAACCTGCAGAGAATATTCTTTGTTGCTTCGAAGGAAATAAATCATTTGCCCATACAAAATCTAGAGGGCCTTTTTTTGGCTGAAGGATGCAAAAAAAATTTTTTTAAGTGTTTAGGATGTTCAAATTTATTTAAATAGCCAAGGGGAAATATTTTTTTTAAAATTTGAATTATAGCATTGAGTTTAAATGTTTTGTTAATACAATAACATTGGATTTTTCCCTTTTCCAATCAAATACAAAAATGCCACATGAGATTTAATTCGTGTAATTTTAAACATCTACATTCTACATCGACCCATTGTTGCCCAAGTGTTACTAAACTAGGCTCTGATACCAAAATGTCATGCCCAAAATATATGGCATAAACACATTAACAATTTGTGTTCTAAAACAAGGGTGATAATTGGAATAAAAGAAATACATACGTATTTGAATAGAACTACTTTACTTCCTCACACTCATGTATAATTACGAAAGTGAAGTACAAGTCAAATGCGAATTATCTTAACATAACTAAAAACTTGACCATTCATAATTCAAAGACATTATCCATCATTCTATTTTCTCACATCCATATGCAATGTCTAAAACCACATAAAAAAAATGCAAGGAGATTTTCATAATATTTTTTTTCTTCTCTATTATTTATCTTGGTTCAAGGCTCCATCGGGAAAGAACTCGTAAGAAAACCCGATGTCTTTGCCACTACATCAAATTCAATTACAACTTACATAATATTACAATTCATTGAGTTTTCTTCAAGGCTTTCACAAGAGAACTTTTATCAAATGTCTTCATTGCATCAAGGGAAAACATGGAAGAGACAAGAACCAACATGGAGATAAACAACACAAGGAGATAAACAAATTAAACATGCATTCCCACCCAGTTGCACAATAGGTCCAACAATGAACCAATATAGGGGAAAGGTGGATTTTCTCAATAGGAGAAGTCAATCACCATACCATCACATAGCCCTTTCGGGGCTAAAACTTCAAGAACTTCCATTCTTTCACAAGGCCCTTTTGAGGCTATATCCACAAGGATTTTCATTCTTTTCCACATTCAAGAATTCTCATTAACAACAAGGTATGGGATGACAAGTAGGAGCCCGTACACCCTACCCTTCCTCCCTCCTCTCACCATGAGAGGAGACTCTACACTATTGAGGTCCAACTAAGGCCCTTTCCCCAAACATGGCCACTTCTTCCCTATCCAAGGGTGAGTGTTGCCAAGAACATCCCCATGAAAACCTCTCAAAAAAAAAAAAAACATCAAGAAGGCATATGAATAACATCAAAAGGAAACAAGATAAAATCCCTCCCAAATCCACCCCCAACACACAAGCAAGGAATGCATAACTACACAATGTCTCCAACATGATTCAACAAGATTCAAAACATGAACACACACAAAGAACCATTCATGGAGTGAAGAACTCCTGCCTTCATAAAAGAGTTATGGCAATGGTGGTTTGAGAAGAGCTTCCCTTTTCTTCCTTCAATCTTCAAGACTTCCTCCAAAACTAGAGGATTGGGTGACAAAAACAAAACTATTCCAAAATGCCTCTAAGTATGATCCTTAACTCAGCTAGACTTCAAGTAAACTCAAGATGAAGTTTGAGTCACCAACTCATGTAGATGACAATCAATTTTCGCAATCCATGAAAAATAGGGCTTTTGAGCGACCCTAAAAGTCAAACTAAGAGGCTAAGGGGTTGGAAAGTACTCCCCACCCATACCCTTACCCCTAGGGCACTTAAATTTAATGTTTTTAAGCCTTAAATACTTAATATGATCCAAACAAAAGCTACAAAAATTTGAAGACCAATTAACAACCTTCAAAGAAGATAATGCAAAGATAGCACAATTTAACAAGGGGTTTTAGTTCCGTCTTTCCTTTAGTTTCCCAGCTGAATATCCTGCACACTCATTGTACACATTAGTAGGTTCAAGAAATCACATGCATTAAATAATTTTTGTATCAAAAAAAATCATATAAATTAAAACATCCATTTTTCTAATAATCCATTATTTATCTAATTCTACTTATATTTTTTTACTATTAAAATTTGTAATCAAAATGTTAGTTTTGCATTCATTTACTTCATCATCGCACATTTTCATAAGGCATTAAAAGATGAAATCAAATATCGAAAGGTAAAGCATCACACACCATAAATAGCATAATAATGTTCAGTGCATCAACTAATGTTCTGACATATCGAGTCATGAATATCAAAAATAATAATGTATCATCAGTGCTAGGTTGGGTTGGGGCAAGGCCTCACAAATCAAAACATGAACCTTTCATTTAAGTCATCCTTTCTTATTTGTACATGTCTTTAATCATTTGAAATTACATAATCAATGTAACTTTATTCATTAATTCAGATTAAAATATTAGAATAATCATTGTTAGGCATGCATATAATTAAATATCATAAACATCATTAATTAAATAATACTGAACTATCTGAAGCACACAACTTAATCATCAAGGTATCAAAATTCAAAACCCCTATCATCAGGTGAGAATGCCTCATATCATCGTTAGTGAAATTTTAATATTTAAATAGTCGAGATAATGTAGTAGTTCCCAAATCACAAAGTTTTAAAACATGGATGTGTCAACTGCTCTTAATTCATTAGGACATTCACAATATAAACATTACATCATATCTATTTGAATCACCTATAATTGTTAACAGAGAGATTTATATTAAATAAGTACATACAAGGAGGGTCCTTACATCGTTGGTCTACCACTTGTCAGAAGTTGGTTTTCCCATAGATGACACATTTCATTCAATGATTGGTACTTGGGTTAGCTGCCACATCAGCATGATGTCATCCTTTGGTTTGTGTGTATGGTCAAAATAATGGTCTCTGTCTAGCCGGGGTCCACCATGTACAAATCTGGGCTTCCAAAAGCCATTTTTCTTGTAGACATTATGTTTAGTGAGTGGTGTAGTATTTAAATGCATAAAAACTTCCCCACAGAAGAAAGGTGGGACTAAAGTCCTCTCACTATTTTGTTGTGCTTCATGCATTCCATTCTAATAACTCCTTATGTTGCTCTTCAAGCATGAGTAAGATGTAAGTATCAGAGATCCCAACTTTTTTAAGCATGTTGCTCAAGCTCTTGTTAGTAGAGCTTCTCACTTTCCTCATGTGCCTTTCACTCATTACAGTGGTGCACAATGAAATTAGGAGCATTATCACACATAAGATGTTTTTTTGTTCATAACATGAAGGAGACATTTCTCCTAACATCCACCTTAATTCATGAATGATGAAAACAATATTAAAATTGGAAGACTCTCCTTCCTCTTGGCATGAATGTTGCTCCAAGGTAGCTCCCCTGCCTCTACTTGTTAACTAAATTGACTTCTCTATTTTCTAATGTTTCTCCACATCTCTTACTATTGAGGTGTTCACTATTTGAGCATTCTAAGAATGCATGTTGTGTTTGTTGTTACTTCTTTGAGCTTGGATTGTTTCCTTGGGCTTTTCTTTTGGTTGTACCCAAGGATTTGATGTGGGAATAACTACTGTCTTTAAAATCACACCCATTCTAGCACTAGTTGTAGAAAGCAATCCCAAAGCCAAAATAAAGTTGGTCCAATGAAAATATGATGGTTGAACCATAGGTGGTCTTGATGCTATAGCATGTGGAATAGCAGAGGGCTATAGAGTTTGAACAAGAGCTTGAGATTGCTAAGTGGCAAGTGGCATTAGTTACCTCTCTTGAGTTGGGATAGTTGTTCTTGAAGCCAATTCTTGAGAAGAGGGATCTGGCACACAAAAAAATGTTTCATCAATTTACTCCTTTGTTAAGCTCTTTCTTTCAAGAAATGAGTGCCCATACATGATAGAAGAACCTCTAACTTTAGGGTGAGATAAAAATTTGACTGTATTTTGCACTTGATCTTCTCTAATGGGCTACTTTGTCTTGAAGAGATTTGCCACCTTTGACCAGTTTCACAAATTTGCTTGATAATTGTTTGCTATCAATTTGATTTGGAGGAGAAGATTCTATCATCATCTATTCCACCCTTTTCTTTCTCATCCGTTTGGATTGTAACTTGAATTGGCTCATATCAAGTCAAAAAAGGGATCCTCGAATGGAACCCAAGGTCTGTAATTGTTTTCAATAGAGAACCACCCCTCTAATAAACACCAACATGTCCTTCAAGAACTTCATGAAAAAATCCAAAAAAGCCACTGAATGCTGGAACAGATAACATGGTGATGCTTGTTAATAGATGACACTGCTTGAGAGAGGGCTTTTAATGTTATCACCAAATTTGCCTCTTGAACAAGATCTCAAACATCAATATTACTAAGCTCTTGTATGAGATGATCATAACTTGTGTGATCCCCCTCTTTAAAATATTTTCACTTGTCTAGAGTTCTATCAATTTGATAAAATCAATCAGACCCCAAAGTGGGTTTGGCTAAAAAAAATTGTTTTCAAATGACTGACATCTCAAATTGATCTATTCACCATCTGGCACTGATTTGAAAAAAAATTGAGCACTAGAAACACATTTGCAACTTTCTTTATACCCTTCTACAAACTTGTCAACTTTGTGCCAGAAGGTCCTTTGACTAGCTTTAAAAATTGATGCAAACACCTTACCAGGATCTGAAATTTGGCACACTAATTCTTTGTTCAAGATACTCTTACCCTATCAAAAATTGTCTCATGATGAATTATCAGTAAAAATATATTAACCATCAAAGTTTCCCTCTCAGAATTGCCTAGAAGAAAACATGTTAGAAAACCATAAATCACATTCAAAATTAGCTTTGAAAATAGGGCAAACTGACACCTGGGTGAATGAGAACTGGGGTGTTAGTTCATTGTCATGAGGAAAATATAAATTTGGGATTGGGGCTTATGAAAAATAATAGGATGCATTTTTTTGAGTGGTTAAAGTGGACTGCTCAGATTTTGCATATTGGAAACAATGTCAGAAAAATGTTTTTTTGCAAATGTAATGGACTTGGGAAAGTGTGCAGAGGGATTTATCAAAACTTGAAAATTGGTAGACTTAAAGTATTTTTAGAGTAGAATGCAATGGTAGAATCCATCTAATCTCACCTATCACAGATCTCAATTTATGACATCATGAATAGGGATACTGACAAATTTTCCTTTCTTGACACTAGTATAAAGCTACAAATTGCATTTGAAATTGTGTTCAAAAATTGATCAAATAGATTCATCATAAGCTCAAAATTGGAACATAGCAATTTTTTTACTACTAGAATACAATTCAAAAGGAATTTTATCATTTTGGTGAACTACGTCAAATTTATAACAAGTCAAACAGGGCCTCCCAGAATTTTGAACAATTTGCATTAACATGACAACAATAAATAACCAACTTTGAGGCATTCAATACCTAGTCAAATGGATTTGAAATGAGTCAAAATCTAAAACATAGGTTCTCTAGTATGGAAACTAAACACTCCTAAAGTAGTGACTCATGAAATGTTACTGGGTGCAAGATATTCAATTACAAACATGGCCTCTTGTCATTGTTTGACACTTGGCCAAAAATGCAGATTTGGGCATTGCTCAAAATGAGACTTCATGGAATGACTCATAATGGCAATTTATCTTCATGGTACACATAGGCATACTGAATGAAAGGTGTTAGAAACATAAAACACCTCTTAGGCCTCGAATCAATAGCTAAGTACATATGCATTAAATGTTCTTAAAATGGCTCAAAAGCTTGGAATGGTGATCAAATTGGGAAGGCAATTTTGAGTCCGAACAAGGTAATCTCCATTTCTAGAGATATTTTGAAGAAATAGAAAATTTTTTCAAACATCTAAGATTTATTGACCTAGTTGCTAAGCTAGAAATTCAATTTCTAATTTTGGAGTAGGTAATAAAGATGGAATAATGGCTATGCTAATATTGTGGTAAGTCATCAACAATTCTTTAAGGAGTTTCAACTCACCCCAAAAGCCCCAAGTTCCGTTAGTGAAAAAAAAAAGGGGAATTATTGAGACTAATGAGAAAGATGAAATAATGAGAAAGGGGGAGATAATAAATAAAGGAGGAGATATGAACTAAATCAAAAATAAATTTGGGTCTCAAAGGGAGAATACATTTTTGGAACAAAATGATTTCATGACAAAGTATTTTTGCCACTAATGTCAAATGGGGAGATTTTTGATCTCTAAGTATATGTTTCCAATTAATGTCCAAACACTTAGTCATTTATAATTCATTTACTAAGTAGGATTACAAGGTGACCACTGCGAATGAGTTATCTAGTAAAGCATGAGCATACAATACTTATATTGAGTAGGACAAGAATTTTTGAGCATTTAGTAGAGACTAAGTAGATATGTGAGCCAAGGAATATGGTATGAGTCAAGAAATATAATAAAGATCGAGCATATTGAAAAGTTAGTGAGAGCTAAGCAAATAGATATTAAGAAGTCAAGTAACTGCATGAATGCGTATTCTTGACCAAGTGTTAGAGCATTCAAGTGTCGAGTAATTTAGTTTTGATAGGAGAGTTTGTAATGGCACAAACTCATATGTAAATAGTTTTTGGCCGACAGTTCTAAGAAATTTAATATTTTTAGATCCAAATATGATGTTGTTCATGTGTCATTATAGAAAGCAATGATCCCAAGGTGAACAATTCAACCAATCAAAAAATGGGAAATAAATGGAAAAAGATGATGAAGTTTAAGTCATCGATTAAGATCTAGAAACTTCAAAAAATGTCCATTTAAGATGGATTCTAACCCTAGAAATTTTTTTGTTATGAGTTCTTAACAAGATGTGTAAGGAGTGAATGCACATGTGAAGGAGTAAAATGAAGTTTTAGAGATAAATTAGAGTAGTGAAGGAATGAACATGGTTATCAAATTAGGAGAATTAGATCACAAATATAGGAAAGAGGAGAGCCAATATCACCTTATAGAGAAAACTAATGGTCAGGTACTAAATCATTTATTTTGTAATTGAGATAGGGTAAATATCTTAACAGAGTAGTCCTAATTGACCTATGTAAATCTCCTAACAAAGTACTTAATTTATTGTGAGTGTAAAATTCTTTAATGAGGTGAGACCTAATAGTCTCTTAAGATTTTAATAGGGTAGACCCCTCATAGGGTAGATTATATTGTATGATCAAACATCGTAACCTTAATAGGTTAACTTTATTGTTGTAATAGTGAAAATTTAAGGGCTTCATCCCCACTCTAGTTTTACTTTCATCTTGAAGTGTTTCTTGGTTACCAAATTATTTTTTATGTGTTGAAATTTTATGGATGTGATGCATTTCATTTATATTACAATATTTAAGTTTTAATGGTAGATCAGTGAGATGCATTAGGTGTGAATTTATATTATTGGTTTTGAAGCTAAAAGTTTAAGATCCTAACTCACCACCTCCACTCCCCAACATCACCATGTCCCCCCCCGGTTAGTATCTTGTTTCCCATATGCTCATTCCAACACTGTCTACTTGAAGATACACTAATCTTCCTGCTTTCTTGGTGTGTTCTTTGTTCTCACCTTTCCTTAGGTTATCAGCAATAGCTTATCATTTTCCTTCTTTCTTTCTCTACAATAGTTACCTTTGTTAATTTCCTTCTTTCTAAGTTCTTTATTCTCACCTCTTTTCTTCTTCTATTATGGTAGAAATAAGCTCCTTTTTCAACTACATACAACTATATATGACTAATTTAGTTTCATATACCCTTTCTTTGTTATCAGGACTCAATCTTGAATTCAATATTTTAATTCCTTACCTTCTAGATTCATAGGAGATCCATGATCCATATGCCTAGGATCTAGATTGGTAGCTCTACTAGTCTTATTATGAACCAATGGTGGCCTTTTATCCTTTCCTACTGCTATCATTTTTCTTTTACCTTCTATCGCATCATTGGTGACCCATTGTGTTGATGACTTAGATTAACTCAAACTTACTTCAGAATGCTTGTGCCAACAAAAATTGCACTAGAGTGTATGTCGGTGAAACTCATGACTAGTTGCAGTTGACTTCCTTAGTTTCCACACAATTTTCCAATTATATACTTTTGGCCATTAATGACGAAACATCTTACTTCTTTCATTCTTTGTGCCAAGGATACTTGTATGGTAATTATTTTATAACCCTATACTTCATCCATTTTAAATCCAAATGATTCATTTAATTCATCTAATATTGGATGATTTTATGTTGATTACTTATTCCTTACATCACATGAATGAAGTAAACTATAGGGAGAATATAACCCTATATTGATTTCTCTTGCAAGTGCTACCTCCTTCTCAATCATACACTTTTGGTTATTATAGTTCCTTTATAACTCAAAAATGATCACTTTTTATTATGATGTCTTCTTCATAATCTTACACTATTCTCTTCTGTATGTTGATTCCTTCATAATATTGCATAATTATTTTTGTTATGTTGAATCCTTCACAAACCTGCACTTGGTTCCAAGTTTCAAAATGAAGGATCCACTTGTGATCCTTGATCCATTTGTATAAATTTATATATTATTTGTTAATATTATTAAAAGTAATTATTTATGTATACTTTCACATTTTTTATTTTAAGATACTCATAGAATTTTTTTTAATTGTAGGTTTAAAGATGTAGTTGTCATTACAAGGAGAACACATAGATCAATACTTATCATTTACTTTAATGCTAATAACTTATTGACTTTTACATACATGTTTTATAATGGATCAAATACAAACCAAAGTAGAAATGAAATGTAATAGGGAAAGTACATCCTAAAAAATTTTTTAATGGAATATTCTAATGCAAGAGTTGGAATCTAGATTTTTCCTTATATGATTTCAATATCCTCTTAGTATTCTATACCAACCATCAAATATGTGTTTTTCCTATCCAATTCTCAAGTCAATGTGAAACTTTTAACCTAGTTTAAAACTATTCTAAATGTGACCAGCCTCTTTTTCTAAATATGAAATTAATCATGGAACCATGTCAACTAAATCCTCCACCTAATTTTTATGTGTTGACTCAATTTGAAATATGGGTACTACATAAAGAAACAAGAGCCATGATAATGTTGTATCATATCATTAAAAAAAAAGTGCCTAGAATTAACATGGCATCAATATCTACATTAATAAGGGAATATCTAGATGTTTGAGTTTTACTTGATATGTCTATAAAGATATTTTGAGTTTCTGAATCGATCAAAGGCACCATCATGTTATATATTACTAGAGAAAATACTTTATTGAAGAAACCATTTATTAGGTTTAAAGCCACAAGTCTAGGCTTATAAGAGCACATAATATACAAGTTGCAAATACAATCTAATCAATATCAAATAAAAATCCACAACAAAAATGATGTGATTCCATTACTTATTAAAATATAATTAATGCATCTCTAATTATTAATCAATTAGATTTGTAATTTAGAACATAATTAAAAATAAATATACTTCAATATTCACAACAAAAATGTTCTATACTGTACATCTTTCTTAATTTGTATCTGTATTAATTATGTATTCAAGTATAATTTTTAAATTAATCTAAATAATTTTGAAAATGCCTCTTCTACATCTTTTCAAAGTTAAATAACAAAAAAATTATTATGTCTTCATCCTTCAATTTTTCTCTCCATAGCAATATGGTGTTGTTAATTTTGTAACTTTAAATCATACTGATATGATTACAGATCGTATTGATCTATTCTTGCATAAGATCCCTTCTAAGGTCTATATATGTGTCTTCTCTTCTTGATAGGTATTGGTGTCTCTCTTGGATAACTTGGTTTTTAACTAACTAATCTATTTGGTTAGTTTAGGCATTAAATTAATATTTTCCTTGGAAAGTTGCTAGTTTTGAGAGAGCATTCCAGGTTGATTTTGGAAGGGACATGTCCTTTGTAAGGACATTCCTCTTAATTCCTATATTTAATAGGGTGTGGTTGAAGTTTAAGGACACACAAGAATAATAATTCTACTCCTTTATCAATACTGCCCTAATATGACTTGCATAAAATAAAAGCATTTGTAAAATTATATTTCTCATTCACTCAAGACTGTATATAGAAGATCATCTACAACAAGCATAAATAAGGTACAATCCAAGTTTGATTCATAACAGAATTTTGTAGAAATTTTACATGGTATTAGAGCTATAGTAGTTGAACCTAGGCTTTACAAATTAACTTATCAGACTTTACATATTTAGCATCTATCTTCTATCTTCAATAGCATACACAATCAAACTTGAGGATAGGTTTGATGGGAAAGAACACTTTGATGCATGGAAATTCAGAATCATGATGATTCTTGAAGAAATGAGGTAAAATATTTTGTTGATTGAACATCCAAACAACCTATTTTTGAACCTAATAAAACTATCTAGAGTAAAGGAAATAGGAAAGCCATACAAATCATATTAGATGGAGTGAAAAATGAAATAGTACCCATTCTAACAAAACATCAAACAAAATTTGATATGATGAATGCATTATTCAATGCATATGAGGTTAACAATGCAACTAGAGTCCTCACACTAAAAAGGCAACAAAGTCGTATACAAATAAAGAAGGGAGAATCAATGAATTCTTACTTCCTAAGGGTTACCAGTCTAAGAGATGAACTTGCAAGTATATGAACCATAATTAATAACACAAAACTAACACTGATGGCTATAGATGGATTGCCAGATTCATGGGAAACATTCACATAAGGAGTAAGTGCCAAAGATAATCTTCATGAATTCAGTAGACTTAAGGGAGATTATCTTCTGGAAGAATTTAGAAAACTTAAGAAAGGGGGAAAGTTGAAAACTAAAGATGAAGAACTTCATGTTCTTAACATAAATTCCTATAAAAGAAAGAAGAAGCACTTCAAGAAGAAAAAGGGTAATTAAAATAATGACAAACCTAAGAAAGATCTATCCAAAATAAAAAATTTCAAATGCAAAAATTTTGGACACTATAGATCTAATTGCCCTAAAAATTCTAAGTAGCAAGTAAACTATACAAACATTACAAGCAAAGAAGATAACTATGATCCTGAGAATCATGTATTCTATTTGACATTGTCAAATGAAGTCTCAAGTAAAGCATGGATGATTGATAGTGGATCATCTAGGCATATTACTAGATACAAAGAAACACTAGAGTTTATATTTGAAAAAGTTCATTGTGAAGCTACCATCGGTGATAATTTTTCTCATTTAGTCAAAGGAATTGGGAATTACACCTTGAAACTAAAGTCAAGTAGTTCTCTACATCTCAAAGGAGTACTCTATGTATCAAGAATAAAAGAGAATCTAATCTTGATTACAACACTTAAAGATGATGGACATAATCCTGCATTCATGGATGGTAAAGTAATGACCTATAATGGGTGATCCCATAATAATGGGTTCCACTTTTTGACCAATTTTGACATTGAAATCAATATTTTTGCAACAAACATCACGTTCAAGTGACTATATCTCCAAAATTATAAATAATTTCAAGATGACATAAACTAGTGATTTTGAGTACTTTGTTCCTACTTTGTAACTATATTTTTTAATCTAAAAAAAAAATTATTTATGTCAATTTTTTTTATCTCCTCCAAAAAGTGGTACATAATAAAATTCAATATTTTAAAAAGTGACAGTCTGTTTGACACACATAACTTTTTTTCTAGAAATGATAATGAAGTAATTCTTTCAATATTAGAATTGTAACATCAATATCTAGAGAATGAATTTGATTTCATTTATTTTGGTTGAATATTGTATAGTTTAAGAAGTTTTGAAGTGAGATGAACTATAATTTAGACATACGTTCCATTTGACACAGATAATTTGAATTCAATTTATCATAAACCATTTTTTTTTTAATAGAAAGGTATCTCAATAAGCCAGTTCCTCCATATTTTTCAAAGAAAAATTGACCTAATTTACTAATTTTCCCGAGGTGTCAAAGTCGGTTGATGTTCAATCGGTAATGAATCGATAATGAACCTATAATGAGTTAAACTCATATTTGAAAGTCTTAACGATTAAAATATGAATTAAAATTATAGTCGTTGGAAAGCTTGCTCTGAGCTGCACATTTTGACATTTTTTATTTTACAATAGGAGATCATTCTCCTGCAATTATGGAAGTCAAAAGACGAAAAAAAAACAAAAAAAGAGGGCAAATTTTTTTGAATTTTGCATGTTCGCATGAACATGCCCCAAAATATTCTAGCCATCGAAAAAAATAGGCCCATGTTTGGGCGAACATGTGCATGTCAACGTGTTCGTACGAACACCTTAAAAAATGTGAAAAAGTTGCCATTTGTAAAGTTATTTGTCATTTGTAACGCTATTTGCCATCAACCTAATGTTGACTAGTACATTATCCATCTTTGTCATGAATTTTTTTCAGAAAATCGAAGGCATCAATTTGGTAAAAAAAAATTACATCTAAATTATTTATTTATTTCTCTCATTAGTGAAGTTGTTTAACGGATGCATTGATGTTAAATTAAAAATTAGTAACACATTAATGGTGTTAAGAAATGTATATTTTTACTGTGTCACAAATGGTCTCCTTGTAGCATGTGGCAATCATGGGATGAAGACATGATCATAACAAATTACTAATGTTGGCTTTGCAGGACATTGTCGAAGACAATTATGTATTTGTCAAAATGATGTGTGTGGATTTATTAGATTAAGTAACTTCATTTGGTGTTTAAAATGAACTTTTTATTTTCTGTCTTGTGTGTCTATAGTGTTTAAATCCCTAAGAGTTGCATTGGACATATCCTCTCCCCTCACCATTCATGGATCTTGGGTGTAAGAGAAATCCATGTAACTTCTATAGGAGGCATGCCTTGGACCAAGATACTCGATATTGGGTATGCCAAGGGATGACCTCAGAGTGGTAACGAGCCAAAAGCTAGGTCAATGTTCCAACTGTTATATAAAACTCGATTATAGTGAAAGCAGTGTCGACGGTATTGCTGAGTGATAGCTCTCCTCCAGTACCCTTATGGTGCGTCAAACCCCAGTTCTCAAGGCTGGGAGATCTTCTAAGGAAGTTTATCACTCACTTGCTGAATGGAATGCCCTTACTAAAAACCATGTTTTAGTGGCCAAAATCCTTTCTATCCACTGGCTCAAGGGGTCACCCATGCCCGTGAAGATATCCTACATTCTCGTGGTCCTTAGTAGAGACAACAGTCCCTTGGGAAGTCATGCCTCTTGAGATACAGATCTTGGTAGCCTCGAGAAGCGAGTGCACTGTAAGGGGGAGCTTGTGGTGCCAAGGTCCTAAGTTGTCCACTTTGGATAAGCACAGTTGAACTTTGGTTCAAGTAGGAATTCAGTGGATACAGTCCTAAAGCCTAGGTTGTGGTGTGATTGTTCACTTTTAACAATAGCTATTCTTTTCTTAATGTGTCTTGCGTGTGTGTAAAACATAATCAAGATAAAAGCCAACATTCAAATTTACACTTTGGAAACTTGCAAAACCATGTCAAAACATTAAACATTGTCAAAACCTTGTCAAGATTTCATCTAATTTCAAAAAACCTTACGTATACCTCTATCATTAGCATAATCATATTCCTAAATGTCATTTTTGACTTACCTTAGTGTTATATCCCCCTCATATTGCATTCTTCAAACCCTAGCATCATTTTCACTATCAAACCCTATCAAATTGTCCATCAACCAACTTGTCTTCTTGATCACCTATCCTCATTTTGCATAGCCTAAATGTTATTATCAACCCTAGGAAACCATCCCTTGCGTAGTCCACTTTGCATACAACTACCTTTAGCATCCTTACCAAGTCCAAAACATAACCCTAACTTTCATTTTGCATACCTTCAAAATGACACCTTGCATTTGCACTTGCATAACATCCCTAGGACATTTGCACTTTGCATATCAAAACCCTATGTCATTTAGCATTTCCTCACATTGCATAAAATCCCTAGGGCATTTGCACTTTGCATATCAAAACACTATTTCTTTTAGCATTTCCTCACATTGCATAACATCCCTAAACACTTAAAAATCTCAAAAACACTCATATCTTGCATACCCACATCTTAATTATCAAGTTTTGACCTCTTTTACCAATTGCAACCCTATTTTACCAACTGCACACTTCATGGGTGTAGTTGGTAGTTTCAAGGCATAGTTGGTAGTTTTAGGGCACACTTGGTAATTAGGTGTTTCATTCTAGGTTCCAGAACCCTAATCTACACTTCCACACCTTGCATTGCATCCCAAGACCTTAGGAAACACTCTAAATCACTCAAAACAGTCAAAATTTGCATTTTAGGTACCCTGCAACTCTGTTTTACCAACTGTAACCCTTTTTGAGCAACTGCACACTTCAAGTGTGCAGTTGGTAGTCTAGGTGCGCACTTAGGAGGCATAAAGTTCATTTATGTTTCCCTCCACTACATCTGCATTTTGAGGTATCATGCCAGCACTCATTAGGACACAACCTTTGGAGTTGTCAAATGCAATAATGGCACCTATAAGGTCTCATAAAGAATCGACCATCAAAATCCTCCAAGGTACATTTGAACACATCAATGTTAATCCCTTGTTTGATGAGATACCACCAATTCCTAAATATCTCAAAAGGACGTTAAGACTTGATTTTAGGACTCACATCATTTGCAGCTACATCATTTAGAGAATGAGAGATATTAACAAAAGAGAGGATTTCTAACATTATGCTTGCTTCTTTTGATAGCCGATGCCATTTTATTTTATGTAACAATTTATTCTTGAAAAAATAGACTAATATTTTTTCATAAAATGAAAAGCAATTTATTTTTTAGGAGAAACATTCTAGTATTCATACCATGTTATTTGTTTGTGATTTAATGATGGCTTAAGAAGGATTTGGTGCTTTGCCACTTGTAAAGAATATGACTCATAGATTTTAGTCATATAATGAAGAATATTTATGCTTTGTTGTAGATGACTGCATTCTATTGATTTTTGTCAAACAATTTAAAAGTACCAACAATGATAGACAAATCTGTATAGTAATTTTTTTATCTGGTTATTGCGTGAAATTTATCTTGAGGCAAGGGATAAATTATTATTATTATTATTTAATAATGGGAAACAAGAAATGAAGGCAAAAAAAATATGCAAGGAAAAGATTTGATGAAGCAGAACAAAGAAATATTTAGAAGATTGCGGCACGTTATCATCAAATTAAACAAGGTGAAGGAAATGTTGAAGAAGGCTCAACAGAAGTAGAAGTAGTGCATATGGGAGAAAGGTTACGAACACTCCCTATAGAATCTCAAAAAATGAATGTTGAAGATGGTTCAAGATTAGTCCCTACAGAGGTTCAAATAATAGAAGTTGGAGAAGGGTCAGAATCTTTTCCTGTTGAATCTCAAACAATGGATGTTGGAGAAGGCTCAAGATCGGTCCTTGTAGAAATTAAAGTAATAGAAATCAGAGAAGGGTCAAGATCAGGTGCAGGAGCTAGTATGGATGAACTCTTAAATATTTTCCAATCTTGGTATTTCTCATAAGAATTTAGATCATTTACTTAAAATGGATGTAGATAAATTGAGAAAACTTGCAGCTAGTGTTCAACCATTAAGTTTGTCCAAGAGAAGGTCAATGAAGAGGAAGATAAGAGAAATTATGACTCAATTTGATAACACTGAAACACTTGAACAAGCTCAGTTGCTTTCACTTTTGCTTACACAAAAAAGTTGCAAGAGGCATTGAAATTGTTAGGTGTAGACACAACATCAAAGAAGAGAAGATTTACTAGCATGCAAACTAATTTGATTGAAAATGTTAAACAAGGTTTGAGAAACATAGGAAAACACTCTCGAACTAAAGATAAGTCTATGGCAAGAAAAGTGATGTTGATGTCTGTTGTAAGTAAAAATATGTCTCAAAATAGACAAATATCTTCAATTTTGTCTGAAATGAGTTATAGTAGGAAAACAATGAGACAATATGTTTAGAGAAGATTAATTGTGGATGATAGTACTATGGAGGGAAACTGGGAAATCATGTGTAGAGTACCTCATTCTAATAGAATTCAAGAGTTATTAAAAAATTTAGTCATATCATTTTGGATTGATAACACTCATCCTTCATCAAATAGTAGAGATGTTATCAAGCATAAGATTGCACCTAGTCAATATGAACATCATACAAAACATTGGTTGGACACAACACAGCATGAGTTATACATGTCATTTTGTAATGAACATCCTAATGTAAAAGTTGGGTAAACATTGTTTGAAAAATTGAAGCCATACTTTGTGAGGTCAAACAAAATGTTTTAAACTTGTTGTTGTTGTCATCATATTGAGTTTGATCTCCACTATCAGGTATTTTGAAAGTTTATAGAAGACACATATGGTTTTCATGCTGCTCCTCCTAGTAGGAGAAGTGAGTTTATATCATCCATTTTGTGTGACAACATAGATGATCCAACTGGTAAAATAAATTGCATCAAAGGATTATGTAAAACATGTTGTGAATTGGCTCTATTTCCTTTGAAAACTGAAAATATTGATGTAACAAAAATATTGAATTGCAAAAGTTACAAGTATGTCAAGAATGAAACAAAGTTGGGGAAAGAAACAAAAAGGTTGGAATATGTTGAACAAGAGTTGCATGTTCCAACATTTATTGACAGATTTAAGAAATTGATTCAACCTTATATTTGTCATGCATTTTTTGCAAAGTGGCAAGCACAACAGTTTCAAACTCTAAAAGATAATTTTCCACTTGGAACAATTGTATCAGTTGTTGATTTTGCAGAGAACTATTCATTTGTTCATCAGAAAGAAATTCAATTAAATTATTACTTTAATAAGTAGGTCACTATTATGGTACATGTTTTTTATAGACATGCACAGTTAGATTTGGATGGTGTCCAGAGTACAGTTCAAGCATGAGTAATTATAAAGGAATATCATTTTTATATAAGTGATGATAAAGAACATGACATTCACTATGTAGAACATTGCTTCAATATGTTCTTTTCTTATTTGAAAGAAAGAAACATAAATGTTGATAAAAATTATGTTTGGTCTAATGGATGTGCTGCATAGTTTAAATCATCTAGACCATTTTATGCATTGTGTAGATATCATCGCAATGAGGATATAAAACACATATGGAATTTCTTTGAGAGTGGCCATGGAAAAGGTGAACATGATGGTGCTAGAGCTTGCATCAAATGTGCTTTGCAAAAGTATCAAATGAATTATTAGGGAGTTCGTGTAAATGATGCACATGATGTTGTTGAATGGTGTAAAACTCATTTTTCATTAGATGAGGTTGGGACATCATCAACAATTAGTTGACAGACACCATATAGAGTCTTCTGGGAGATAACAGGTATGGATGTGTATGTCTGTTTAACTTTTATGCAATTAATTTATGAAATTTTATTGTTAAGTTTTATTTTTGAATGAATGTTGAAGTTTAAATTTAATTTTTCTATATTTTCAATTTAACGAACTTTTAGGTGTTAATAGAAAAAACATGCATGGTTGCAAGAGGATAGAAAAGACACATTCCTTACATTTAGTCATGAGTATAGATAATTGCAATTCAACATTCAAGATAAGAGAATACTCATGTTTGTGTGATAGTTGCATTGATGAAAACTATGAATTAGACACATGGATATACAGGTGCATGGATTTCGGTACCACTTGATATTATCGATACATTTGATAAAGAAGATGAAAATTTTGATGATATTACATTGATTTCTAATGATTATAATCATATCTCTGGATTGGTAAAAGTGGGTGAGTATCATAAAAATTAATCTCAACTTTTTATTTAATTATCAATTTCAACTATCTTATATATATTGTGCACATGCATTCATGTATACTTGTTATGCAGGAGATGTATTTGTAGTGATTGTTGAGCCTGGAAATCATGAAGGTGTCAGTTATTATTTATTGCGATGTACTGCAGAGAGGACAAAGTTATATGACCCTGAAGAAAGTGATGGAATGTTGTTCCCCATAGGTAAATTATACATATACATGTACATGCACATATATATTTAAATATATATATATATCTAGGTAACTTCATATCTATCAAATTTTAAAACACTTAAATTTGTGGTACAGGTTCTGTTGTGATAGAGGGAACATATTTGAAGCAAGATAAAATAGTCCAACATGGAATACACTTTGTTGATTATCAACCTGACAACAAAGTTTTACAATATAGCCACCTGGTTGTTGCTACCAGGCTTTTTCTGCATCCAGTCAAACTTAAGTGTGTACGTCATAAGTGGACATTAGATAGTGAAGATCATGAAAAAATATTGCATGTTATAAGTGTACATCATGGTTGATTAGACCTTTGAGATTTATTTTGTAATAATCTAAATATCAACTTTTGCGAAATGTGTTTTCAATTGTGCTATGGTGAAATTGTGTTTTTAATCTGAATATATGAGTTTCAGTTATCATTAGTTTATTTAAAAACTATAATATTAATTATACTATGGATGAATTTAATAATTTAACAACTTGATATAAATAAGCTAGAAGTTAGTTCAAACTTACACAATTTCATTATCTATGTTACAATTCTTAAATATCAACTTCTTTTCAAACTATTGAATTTCATCTTGAGTTCATTTCAAAGAAATTCGTTGGACGACTGAAAATTGAACTCTCATTAAAAAAGAAAGTATTTTCTGATTGTAGACCTTTATAAAATTAATTTGAAAATGAAAAAAATTACTACTCTTAGTTCGGGTATGTAGTCCTTTGATTTGACAATTTAAAATAAGTAGAGAACATTCTATTTTGGTTAAAATCATTTTCCATTTTTCAAGTAGTCTATTAATGTTGAGTTATTTACAAAAAAAATGAGACTACACATTGATCAGGAAAAATTATTAGCTGAAACTTTTGAGTGGAATATTTCTCTCACTTCCATCACAATGCGAGGAAACTCATAATTTAAAATAGATACACCACAACTTAAATGTATCCCAAATCGATGAAGAGCAACTTCTGCTCCACCAATACTAGAAAATAGAGAAAGTACTCTGATGCCATCAGGATATAATGCTTTCAAGATTGATAAATGATATGCAATTGTATATTTTTGGAATGAATTACCCAAACAACACAAGCAATCAGTCGGACAAGAAGTTCCACGAGTGTGATCTCTATCAAATCCTAATATAGGCTCTATCTCACGGAGCTCTAGAGGGACGAGGTCACTTGGCCCCACCCATACCAAATTCCACTCGTCACAATTTTAAAGTATATATTTTTGCGCACTATCTTGCAGTTGCCCTCGTGAATTCTGAATCATAACTCTTAGTTGATCAATAAGGACAGTGCCACATCGTCTTGAGTCTATGGAATTCAATTTTGTTGTCTGATCCCATGAAGGCCAATACTTTTTTATTTGCAAAAGTGCTTCCTGAATAGTCATGGGGGCAGAGGTTCTGCTTGAAATCACTCTTCTATTGGAAGGTTACGCACATACCCTCTTGCTCTTCTGAAAGTTGAAAAGAACATTGAGTCCACCAACTCTGGTTCAACACTATTAAATTGTTTGGATATTGTCTTCCAAATATCTTTTGATG
Source organism: Cupressus sempervirens (assembly GCA_028749045.1). Taxonomy (NCBI): domain Eukaryota; kingdom Viridiplantae; phylum Streptophyta; class Pinopsida; order Cupressales; family Cupressaceae; genus Cupressus; species Cupressus sempervirens. The sequence goes on along the minus strand of CM053792.1, from coordinate 686,857,247 downwards.
CAAAAGCATCATTCTCATAGTAGAAGAAAGGTGGCCCTTGCATGAACGCATTGATTCTCTTTGAACGCTAGCCAATAGGTTTCCCAGGAACTCCAAAACCAATTATTTCCTTGGGACACAAATTAGGGACTGCATCACATACTTCAAACATTGCTTGCTTGTCTTGCATACCCTCTATGTATTTTTCATACTTTAACACTTTCATTATCTATGTTACAATTTTGAACTTACACAATTTCATTATCTATGTTACAATTCTTAAATATCAACTTTTTTTCAAACTATTGAATTTCATCTTGAATTAAATGTGTTTTTAATTATGCGATCATAAGTTCTTAATTATCAAATTTAGTTTATTAAAAAACTCTATAATTTAATCATTTAAATTAATTGTACCATGGATGAATTTAATAATTTAAATTCATTTATCAACTTTTTTTCAAACTAGATTGAATTTCATAAGTGAAAATTAAAGTATGTGTTTTTAAAATTGTAAGATTATAAGTTCATAATTATCATTTAGGTTAGTTTATTAAAAAAATTTATATTTTAATGTTACTTTATTACATCTACGGTCATGTACTCTTAAAGTTTAAATTAATATTTTTTTTAAATATTATATTTTATAAAAGTTCTCTAAAATAATGTATTTGCTTACCTAATTAACATATTTTTATCCACATAAAACTAATATTTATCTTTAGTGGGTTAGTAATTGATAATTTAAGAAATATGTATCTTTCTAACTTCCTACTAATTGATAATTGATATACATGTACACACATGTCTCAAGATCATGTTCTATAGCTATAACACAAAAAAATACACATATGTACACATATACATGTCTCAAGAATAAACATCTACAGATCTAATATATCTCTATGTATCTGAAATGCAAATTGTAAATCTCGAATAAATATACGTATGTAGCAAAATATAAAAAGTCATATATACGTAAATGTGATGGTATCTAACTACTAAAATACTCAATAATCAAATAAATAGTGAAAGTACATGCATGTCATCAAGGAACTGAAATACACATGTGTACATGTAAGCTGGACCTCCAATATATATGCATCAAAAAATATATAAATTTGATCTACTACTAGAGGGACCCCTCAAGATGCATACGAACAGAACGACCCTCTGATCAAGTCTCCTATACATCCTCTCATCAAGGCGCATCAACCAAGCCCTGCAAACATATATATAGATATACATACATGTGTTAGAGTTCTATTTTTAAAACATATACATACATACGTGCATCATGTACATGTACATTCAAATTAAATACAAATTTGTATATATATAGATATATATGTATATATTTATATATATTTATATATATATATATCTAGTTTTAAAAATATTTAAATAACTTTAAACAAACTATTTAAAACTCAAGTACCTGAGCACTACCAGGTGTCTCAATAGAATCATCTCTCTCATGTACATGATGCCCTGAATCAACCGTATGTGTAATCATGTGCTCAACGACCTATGCCTACATGATTTATTACAAGTTAAAGATTAAATTACATATCTACATATATATCTGAACTAAATTTTTCAATAAATGAACATATTTTTTGATTTCATATATATTTAAAATTAAAAATAAATTATATATGTACCTGGGTCTTCGAAGGTGGAGGATGATCAGTAGACTCCATCGTATCATCTACTAATGCACCTGAACCTGAAACTCCATGTCCAATTGCTAGTAAATCTAAGTGAAGTGGACTGTGTAACTGGCTGGGTACATTTGGTGTAGAATCAGTGCTGCCAGGTCTGAACAACAGGTCCATGTACGATGAAATACCTAGGCTCGAACTAGTATCAATCTCAGATAGGCCTCGCAACTGCTCACCAAAATCATCAAGGCCCTTAGCTATGATATGGACATCTCCAACTTGTATGCTCGAGTCATCTATAGAGTGTCATAAGTTTGGTATCGAATGTTGTGAGCTACGCACAGGTGTATCATCTGTCACTGGTGTGGCAACCTGTATCTATGGAATTGTATCAGGCTCTGATGCTGTCTAACAACATCCATCACTGCAAGTACTGGAATCCTCTGTGTATTAGAAATATAGCTAATAAAGTGCAACATATCCTCCAAAAAAATACAGTGCCATATCCATATGTGTCTACTATCCTGAAAGACCATGAATATCGCCTAGCAGTGGTAGCCCAACAGCTCTATATGCATCATCAGAGGAGGCACCTAAAGTGCTACTAGATGCCTATGAAGATGATTGACCAAGTGGATGAGGATGTCGACTATGAAGATAACAACCAATAGAATCTGATGTGATACTAGCCGCCGTAGATGCAATGTGCCCAATAGTGTCAATTGCTTCCCTCTGGGAAGCAATGATGACTCTATCTGCAATAGATGCATGTGTAGGAATCACAAGAGGCATCCTCGATCCAAAAAATTGTCTAAGATCTATAGGTGGTAGATGATCTACACTGCGGTATTGGTCACGATCTGTGATCCAACTACACCCCTGTCTACAATAATCAGGAATATCTAAGTAGTTGATGTTGAGCCCTATACAAAACTCAATGTACAACTACTGTGCAAAATAAAGGGGTATCTGGTCGTTATTAGGATAACAACCATATGCAGCTAAAAATTGTGGATAGATCATGCTAGCAATAATAGCGTCTCTGCATCATGTGACCTATAGCCTCTCACCCTACCCTGTGTCCCCTCATAAGATGGAAAGAGCTCTCTCTAGATGACATCTTTGGGGGTTACCCTCTTGACATCATCAAATGATGCATCTCCTGAAACCTCAGACCTAAGCTCCCTAGATATGGAAGCTAATATGGCAGGAGTAAATGAATGGTGAGCTCTAAACCTAGTTGTCAAATCCTGTAAACTCCTACATATCGTAGTACATATGTCTCTATAAAGACCATCATCAAAGGTCAATATAGAGTGCTGCAGTCTAGCAACCTCCTACTTTGAAAATGCAAATAAAGCATTGATATCGATGTGTGGAGGTGGTGCAGCAGGAGCTGCAAGTGCAGCTTGACCTGGAACATGAGCCACACCAGGAGCCACGACAAGACCTACACCACCAAAAGCTGCACCAAGAGCCGAAACATGAGTTGCATGACGAGCCCTATGTCGAGGTGCACAACGAGCCCCACCACGAGCTACACGAGGAGCCATATCGAGAACTACATCAGGCACTGCAACAGGAACCACATCAACCTATGCCACAGTAGGAGTCACAGTAGGAACTACGTCAGGTGTCGCACCAGAAGCCGCATCAAGCATATCGTGTGAAGCCATATCTGTAGAAATGTATGAAGAGCTAAACTACCTGCTGTTCACACAATTTTTTATTTTTAACGTTAAAATTTATACACATGTAATTAAACATACATCACACATCATGAACCTAGATAATCTGTAACACATCCAAACCTAGATTAATTTGCATATAAGTATAAGATAACTTTAAAGTTGAGAGTTTAGTTATGGTTAGAGTTAATTTTTTGTTCTAAGATTTTATTATACTTTGGGGGGTATTATTAGAGAATTCAATTAAAAGGTAATAAATTATTTATATTACTCTTAAATGATAATGTTTCGAGGTTTAGGTTTCAAGTTGGGTCACATATATATCATTTAAAACAAGGGTCATACTTCATGTATGTACATGTGTTTGAATGTATGTGCATCAATCTCAAATGTAATTTTTAACAATTTAGGATTAGGGTCAACTTGTTTTAATTTTATGTAAGTTAGGCTTCAATTAGATTTTGAAATAGGGTTTTAGTGTAATTAGGCTCAATTTTAGGGTAATATTTAAGACCTTATGACATTGTCAGGGTTTACAGGAACTTACATAATTTCTAGCATTAAATTTAGGGGTTAATATTAAGGTCCATGGTTAAGAATTTAGGATAAGGGAACTTAGCATATGAAGTTTATGATTTGGTTCAAGATTATGATTTAAGGTATTTATTATCATTTATAATCTTGGGTTTAGAAATTAAATTTTAAGATCAAGGTTAGGGTTAGGGTTAGGGTTTGGATAATGGTTAGGGTTAGGGTTTGGATAATGGTTAGGGTTAGGGTTTGGTTAGGTTAGGGTTAGGGTTTGAATGTACATGTATGTTATATTCATACCTAGATATGCAAATTAATCTACATTCTTATATATGTATAATTTAGGATCTCCCCTTAAGACATGTCATTGAATTATATAGTTAATTATATACTTCTAATTATTAAGACATTAAAAATAATAACATATGTACATTTAAACATGAATATTGAAAACATATGTATGCACATCTATATCTAACACATGAACATATTTACATGTACATTTATGAAATAAAATATACATTTTAATCTACATTCTTATGGATAATTTAAGATCTCCCCTTAAGACATGTGTTATTAAATATAGTTAATTACACTTAGTTATAAGATAAATTAAGACCAATAGTTAACATATACACAAATTATACATATAAAAATGTGAATTTATTAAAAACATGTACATACATCTACTTTTACCCATGAACAAATATACATGTACATTTATGTTCAAAATAAAAAATTCTACATTCTAATCTATATTTTTACATGTACAATTTAGGATCTGGACCCTTAAAATATATCATTTAATTAAACTTCTAAAATTAAGATATTAAAGTGAATTTTATATATATATATATATATATATATATATAAACATTAATATCGAAAACAAAACATTAATATCGAAAACATACATGTCTACATTTAACATTTATATATATATATATATATATATATATATATATATATATATATACGTGTGTGTGTGTGTGTGTGTTTGTTTTTTAAAATTTGTTTTCTAAAATTTATATTATTATAAATTTTGTAATTTTTTTCTTATTTTTTTAAACTTTGTTTTCTAAAATTTATATTATTATAAAATTTCTAACATTTTTCTAATTTTTTTCTAAATTTCTTTTCTAAAATTTAAATTAAATTATAAATTTTCTAATATTTTTGTAATGTTTTTTCTAAATTTTATATTAAATTCTAAATTTTCTAAATTTTTTTTTAAAATTGTTTTCTAAACTTTATATTAAATTATAACTTTTCTAATATTTTTTCTAATGTTTTTCTAATTTATTTTTTTTTAATTTTAAATATTTTTTCTAAATTTTATATTCAATTATAAATTCTCTAATATTTTTGTAATATTTTTTCTAAATTTGTTTTCTAAATTTTCTAACATTTTTGTATTATTTTTTTCTAAATTTTCTAATTTTTTAAAATATTTTTTTATAAATTTTTTTTCTAAATTTTATATTAAATTATAATTTTTCTAATTTTTTTTAATGTTTTTTCTAAATTTTCTAATATTTTTGTTATGTTTTTTTCTAAATTTTCTAACTTTTTTTTTTTCTTTTTCTAAATTTGTTTTCTAAGTTTGTTTCCTAAATTTTATATTAAATAATAAATTCTCTAATGTTTTCGTAATTTTTTTCTAAATTTGTTTTCTAATGTTTTTCCTAAATTTTATATTATTTTTTCTAGTGTTTTCTAAAATTGTTTTCTAATGTTTTCTATATAATATTTTTTTGTTTTCTAATTTAATATAAATAAACAATAAAAATATTAAATTAACATTTAGATATGTTTTCAAAATTGTTAGAAATGTAAATAACATTCAAATATGCTTTAAAAATATTAAAATCTACTTTAATAATATAAAAATATATTTTAAAAATGTTAAAAAATATTAAATTAAAAATATTTTGACATACCCGATGATGAGAATCAGAACGAAAGTGATAGGATGATGGTGACAGAGGTAGCACAAATGACATGTTCGCTCGAATGCTCTGAATGAATAGTAGTTGCCGTAAAAATGAAATGGAAAAGTTGAAAAGGCAATTTTAACCACCGAAAATCCATAAGGCATAGGTTCACGTGAACATGGCTTCATGGGTTCGCACAAACCCGTGTCACGTACATGTTCTCATGAACATGTCAGTAGGGTTCACACAAACATATGGTGTTTTGAATTGCGAAAATTTTGTAACTTTTTACAATTTGTTCATCCCACTAAAGTGGAACCCATTATTGTGGGTTCACCCCTATGCTTAGAACTCCTCATTTAAGAAATCAAAATTGATTGTTCAAAGAAACGGGTACTTGTATGAATTAAATTCAAAACCCAGTTGAACCATTCAAGCCTTAATTCATCAAGTTGTTGATATAAACAAAATATGCCATAGAAGATTATGACATCTAAATTTCAAAACCTTATCGATTATGGAGAAGATGGTTACTAGTTTACCTAAGTTAAATAAAGATCATTCAAGCATATGCAAGTGATGCACTCTGCATAAGAACACCAAAAGTCCATTTCATGATAGCACTAGAAAAACTAACAATGTCTTGGAATTAATCCACTCGTATTTATGTGAACCTATGTCTATTCCAAGTCTCTTGGAGGATTTTGGTACTGTATACTTTTTATAGATGACTTCTCTAAGAAAACTTGGATTTACTTCTTAAAATGAGAATCAGAAGAAATCCTTAAGAGATTTAAATAATTTAAAACCTTAAATAAAAACTTATCAAGACATACAATTAAAACTCTTAGGAATGATAATGGAGGGGAATATACCTCAAATATATTTAAAGAGTTGTGTAAAGGAACAAGAATTAAGAGGGAGTATATCATTCCTTATAACCCACAACAAAACAAGGTAGCAGAAAGGAAGAATAGAACAATTATAGAAGTGGCAAGAGCTATGATATTTGATCAAAATATAGAATATTATCTTTGGACAAAAGCCTCTTATATTGTTTTCTATATTCAAAATAGAAGTCCTCACTCCTACCTAAGAGATAGAACTCTAGAAAAGTCTTTGCTAAGGTTAAACCTAATATAAGTCATCTTAGGATTTTTCAGTGCCTAGTATACATACATGTTCCAAAAGAAAAGAAAACTAAGTTAGAACCCTCTGGGAAGAAAGGTATTTTTTTAGGGTATAGTGAAACATCTAAAGCATATAGGATTTTCATACCTGTTTAGAAAAATATTGAACTTAGTAGGGATGTAATTTTTGAAGAAGATTTAGCATTCAAAAGAGCCCTAAGTTCTAGAGATCCCTCTTCCTTACCTAGTTCTGAAGAAAATACCGAATCTAAGTCTCAGAGAGAGAAAATTGAAGAAATTGAAGATGAAATTCAAAATCTCAATCTTGAAGAAATTTAAAATTCTAAGAAAAGACCACTTTGGGCCATTAAGACATTAGATGAATCACAAAACTTCTTTACACCATTTGGAATGATTAGGGAAAGCAAAAGACCCAAAAGATTTTCTAGTTATGCAACAAACATGAATGATTTTTCTAAATCAGAGCCAGCCAATATTTTAGATGCTATTAAACATATAACTTGGAAGGATGCTGCGATGGAAGAATATCAATCCATAATGAAGAATGATGTTTGGGAAATTGTTCCAAGACTTGAAGGAAATTCTATTGTTTCTTCCAAGTGGATTTAAAATAAAAAATGTTGCTAATAGTAGCATTAAAAAATATAAAGCCAGATTCACAACTAGGGGATTCTCTCAAAAAGAAGAGATTGATTATGAAGAAACATTTACTCCTATTTCCATATACACCTCTATAAGATTAGTCCTAGCTATTGTAGCATTGAAGGGATGGAAAGTACATCAGATGGATATAAAAACAATATTTTTGAATGGAAAGATTATAGAAGAGGTATATTTGGAGCAATCTAAAGGATTTTAAACTCATAACTCTAAAGATTTTGTTTGCAGTCTCAAGAAAGCTCTCTATGGACTTAAACATGCTCTGAGGGTATGGTATTAAAGAATCGATAAGTATCTCATAGGCTTAGGATTCTCCAAGAATGAAGCTGATCCAAATCTATATTATAAAAGAGATAAAGCTGATATGGTAATCTTGATATTGTATGTTGATGATCATCTCATAGATCAATGCAAGAAATATCTAATTAGAGAATTTGAGATGAAGTATTTGGGACTCCTTCATTACTTTCCAGGACTAGAAGTATGGTAGAATTTTGATAGCATCATACTTAATCAAAGTATACATAATATATCTTGAAGAGATTTGGAATGTGGAATTGCAAGTCTATGTCTTCTCCAATGGAGACTAAGAACCTAAAGAAGCAACAACATAATCACCTTCCATAGATTCTAGTCTCTTCAGACAAATGATTAGGTCCCTTATGTACTTGGTAAATACAAGACTTGATACTTTCTATGTTTTTAACACCTTAAATCAGTTTATGTGTAAGCCAAAGGAGATTCACCTAGTTGCAGTCAAACACATTATGAGATACTTACAAGGTATACTTAACCTTGGGCTCAAATATGAGAAAATTGACTTGGATTTACATGGATTCAAGACTTGGATTGGGGTGAAATTGTTAAGGATAGGAAAAATACTTTAGGATGTTGTTTTAGTTTAGGACAAGCGATGATATTATGGATATGCAGAAAGCATTCATCAATATCACAAAGTTCCATAGAAGTTGAATACATTGCAACATCAATGACCTCTTGGGAAGTAGTTTGGTTTAGAAAGTTACTTGTGAGATTATTTGGTCAAGCCACGAGTCTTACAATTATTCATTGTGATAATTAGAGTTCCATCAAGCTTTTTATTAATCCAATTTTTCATGATAGGTCCAAGCATTTTTAAATTCCTTACCATTATGTTAGAGATATGGTAGACAAGAATACTGTAAAATTAGAATACATTTGTATTGCAGATCAAACAATAGATATTCCTACCAAACCTCTCCCTCGAGTGAAGATAGATCACTTTAGGAAAAGACTTGGTATGGTTGAATTATGAAACATTTTGTATTCTTTCAATTATTAATAAAATAATTTTATTGTTAGGCCATTGACTATTATGAGCTCCACCATTTGTGTTCATTTTTTAAGAGTTGACGATCTCTAAGATAATGAATACTATTATAAAAGACATTATGAGAAATGATATTTTCTTAGATAATGTATTGAACATTAGAGATTTACTGTAAAATCTAGATGAGTTCAAGATCACATTGTGATGTAGACATTTCTATGTCTATGGGTTGTAAATTGGATAAATGAAGAATTTAATTATTTTCTACATTTTATCCTGTGTTCTAGTAGATCTTAAACATAGGATTATATTGTGATATAGGACCACCAGTACCTATGAGTCACAAACTTGGATAAATGAAGAATTTAGTCATTTTTTAGATTTTATCATGTGTTCAATGATACACATGCTAAGAAGATTTAGATAGATATAGAGTATCAATCTTTGCTATAATTTGACACAAATAAATGAATTTTTGTAAATCCTTTTAAATGAAGTCACCTAACACACCAAAGATTGATGATAAAAAATTTCCTGAATTGTTCATTGAATAATTTTTTATTATTAATTTTTAATTGGCTATAAAGGTAAATTTTAAACCCTCTCATGTACGAACACCATAATTTGCTCAAAATTTCACTTTTTTAAAAAATTCTTTTTTAAAAAAAAACTTCAAAAGAATTGTATGTAAATTGATAACATATAAATTATATTATGAAAGATTATAAAATTTAAAAGTTATTAAAGTTTTAGTGAACCTCACTATTTTACACTTACGTACCACCTTTGATTAAAAATGATACAAAAATAGTGAATAAAATCATAATGCTATAAAATTTATATTTATAAAATTAGGACAATGAGAGCTCTAATGAGTTTTTGTTTCATAAAAAAAATTGATCGAGAAGACCCTTTAAAAATTATGGCAAGGCATGAATTTGTGAGTTCAATGCCTTGGCTAAATCTTGAGAGGTCAAGGCATAGGCTTGGTCTCACCAAGCCTAATCCTGAACCAAAATCTGAGGTAGGAAATAAAAACTCACTCCATGTTGTAAGAAGTGAGCACTCATTATTTGAAATTCAAAAAGTAGATGCCTATTTTGAAAAATTAAAAGCGACATTCAAAATCCCCCCTACCCCCCCGCAAAAAAAAAAAAAGAATTTTTAAGAAATAAGTACCCAATTTTTACTTATAAAAAATGGGTACCCATTTCTAAAAAAATTAAATTTTTTATTTTTCAAAAATGGGTATACATTTTTTGAAATAAAAAATGAGCACCCGTTCTTTAAATTTAGGATTGGGTACCTGAGCATAATATGAGTGCCCATTTCTGAAGAGGTCTTATTTCTCAGAATTGACTTCTGTAGAATCGTGACCCAACTTTGTGCATTCACCCTCATCCATTGATGTGACACCTAAGTTTTTTTAGAATTCATTTTTATGAATAAGTCATGCAAATTTCATTAATCATTTAGATGAGAAATAGAATTTAATTTCCAATAAATATGCTCTATCATTTTAAAATTAAAGGTACAATACATCTTTAGTAATTTACATTTATATAACATTAAAATGTTATTTATAATTTATTTTAAATAATTTTGAAAAAAATATCTTCTACATTTTTTTCAAAGTTAAACATCAACATTTAGTATTCCCCCATCCTTTAATTTTTTCTTCATGGTTAACATGACAAACATCCATGACATAATGTAAATGATGGAATCTTACTTTTACACTATTCTAAAAATAGTTTAGTACCCTTCATCCACTAAAGTGGCCACACAAATTTTATCAAGACTTTTTAAAAAATAAATAGTGAGTTAAATTTCATTAACTAAATTAATTATTATCAATACACATATTTTAAAAAAGTTTGGATGAATACAAGATCATAGGTGAGCCCAATGGACCCAAAATAATGGGTTACATTGTTTTTACAAAATGAACATTGAACTATGTATTAAAAAAAAAGAAAAATTCCACTTTTGGATGCATATTCTTCGTTAAATGGTTACAAATTCGAAGATGAGGTAAAATAAAACATTTTTAAAAAAACTATGTATATTTTAAACATATTTTTAATTGATTTGACTCAATTATTTTTTCTCCCACAAAAATTGGTATATTACTAAAAACTTGATTTTTAAAAAGTGACACTATTTTTGACACACCTAACTTTTTTTTAGACCTAATATCAATGCGATTCTTCTAAATTTAGTTTTCTAACACCCATATTGACACCATGGAATTGGTTTGATGTCTTTATCCTTAGTATTTCATAATTTGTTGACATTTAAAGTCGACTTAACTCTAATCCTTACATACATTATTTTTGAATTGTGTAACTTGTGTATTTATTTAATTTTAAAATTTCCTTTTCTAATAGAAAGTAGACTCTAATATAGAGATTTAAATAGTTATTTTTTAGAATTGCTATTCTCTTATTTAGTCTTTTTCCAAGAACTTCCAATTCAAAGGTTTATTTTGGGTATTAATGTAGTGTCTACCCCTAGTTCGCATTTCTATTATCATTTCTGAACTCTTTTAGGCTAGTTCTATGGTTATGATTAGTGGCATTATTTTAAGATTACCAAATATTTCTTTAGATTCAGTTGATTTTATGATGAGATTACTTGGTACTCTATATTTCATGTATGCATGATGATTATTACAGTGCTTTTAGTTTTTGATGATGATTAGTTAGATGGTTTTTTATCACATGTATTTTTTATGGATACTTACCCCATACTTGCATGTGTATGGTGTGCATGTTTTTCGTCTTTATGTATGGTGTTTCTGATGTGGTTAAGGAAGGGAGTCATAGTCACCTGCTAGTCAGGATCTACATGATGCACCACTTCTTGCCATTTCCTATTTAGCTTAGAATATTGTGTTTGTAAATGTGTGAATTTTATGTAGGTTGCAGGTACCGAGTATCAACTTCCTTGAATTGCTAGGATGAGTGTACCCTATCACATTATCTCAATGGTAAGAGAGGGGAAATAAATTCTTAATTCCAAATCCTAAACCTTTAAGCCATTTGTCCTAATTGAAAATTAGGACAAGTATCTAAGTCGAGTAACCTCTGAATGCGTCAAATGACATCAATTCGTTATTATTAACCCTTTAGTTTTAATTTGTATGTGTTTTTTCTATAATGGGTTTTCATATGTTGTTTTATGAGTCTTTGGTGTATTTTCTATTAATTAAGTCAAATTAAAAGATTAAATTAATGATTAATTTAATAGAAAATTATTATGACACTTTAATATTTAATTGTATTTAATTAATTGAGAAATTAATTAAATAAAAAAGAATTAAATTTGAAGATGAAAGTTATAAGTTTAAATTTTAGAACATGATAATATTTATTTAATTTAATAATAATATATTTAGAGTTCATTTTCAAATAAATGCTAAATATTATTGTTATTTAAGTTAATAAATATCTATCAAATTAAACGTTTGAAAATAAATTAAAAGTGAAAAAAAGATATTTAATTATGAAAATGTTTTAAGATCGCATGATTTATGCATGAAATTAAAATATAAGAAATTAATTTAAAAGATAAAACTAATAAATTTAATAAGAGTTGCATAATGCGTGCATGAGTATTTAATAATTAATTAAAAGCAAAGTCAAGTGAAAATTAATTAAAGTTATTCAATAATTCAAATTAACGTGCATGAAAAAAATTAAAGAAAGATTAAGAGAAGTTAATTTATGAGTTAAGAGTTGTGAGCATGGAGTTCTCCTAGGTGAATGCACAATTAGTGCCTCGATTTAAGGAGAGGACTCTTTATCACAATTAGAGGGTTCATTTTCGAAGGGACAAAATTTGGAAGTGAATTTTTGGAAGAAAATTTGGAAGCAAATTTTGGAAGGGAATTTTTGGAGAAAGTTCAGAAAGAAGTTTTTGGATAGAAGGGAATTCTCTCACAATCTTCGAGTGGTTGTGTATTAGCATCAGGTTCAAGTAGGGTCTTGTGCTTTAAGCACTAGATGAATTATGTAATTTAACATTCTTGTCTACTTTGTGATTGTAAAAGAAAATTGTATACTCAAAATTCATTGTATGCATCTTTCCACACTTTCTTCTAAATCTTTGTTAATCAATTCCATCTGTACATCTGGATTGAGGAACTATTTAGAAAAGCTCATTCTACAATTGAAAGAAATTAGATATTAAACTGGGGAGGGTTTGAGATTTATAAAAGAAAATTTCTAAATTAAGAATTTGAATGGTTCAACTTATTTTTCCCATTAGATTAGTTTTGTAAATGTTATTAAAAAACACACACACACACATATATACATACAAAAATATATATATATATATATATATATATATATGTATATATATATATATATACATATATATATATATATATATATGTATATATATATATATATGTATATATATGTATATATATATATATGTATATATATGTATATATATATATGTATATATATATATATATATATGTATATATATATATACATATATATATATATACATGTATATGTATATATATGTATATGTATATACATATAGATATATACACATATATATATATACATATATATATATACATATACATATATACATATATATATATATATATATACATATATACATATATACATATATATATACAATATATATATATATGTATATATATATGTTTTAATTTGCAAAAGAGAAATTATTTTAATTAAATTTTAATTTAATATAATTTAATAAAAATAAAATTAGTGCTAAAAAATAATTTATAAAACATATAATAAATTATATATATATATATATAATTGGGGGTGGGGGCCACCACATCCCCACCCCCCCACCTACTTGCTGAGTAGCCTAACTATCGTTGGCGCAGGGTATTGTGACAATGACAATCCTTGATTGTTGTGGTCGCAGGCCCCTGCGACAGTGCAATGACAATGAGCCCTTTTAAAAGGCCGATAGGCCTTTTTAAATAAACACTTTTAAGATTAAGTTTATTTTTTATATAATTTAATTAATTTAAAGTTGTTTTATTAAAAATATATTATATTAAAATTTAAATTATTATTTGTAATTAATTTTTATTAATAAGATTTATTAATTTTTATTAATAAGATTTATTAATATTTATTAATTTAATAAATAATTAAGTAATATTAATATGGTTGTTTTTTTATTTATTAATTTAGTTAAGTTTAACTTAATTAAATTTAATTAATAAAGAATGTTATTAACTAAGGTTTAAAAATTATGTAATTATCAATAACATTGATTTTTAATAAAATCATAGAGACTTTTACTTGAATATCAATGAGTAGGATTTTAATAATTTAAATAGATAATCATCCATTAAATCATTTTTGAATGATTGATTTGAAATCAATTTAGGGTAATTGTATAATTCTATTTAAATAGAAGAATGGGTTAAGGGATATATTGTAAATCATAGGTACTTAAAATATACATTGAAAACGAGAAGTGAAACCCTTACATTTGAATTAACATTATATTTTCAAGATTAAACCAAATTGTGAGACTATTCTATGTTTCTATGTGTTATCTGTGTTTTGGGTTTATCGAGGTTGTCCTAGTGTTGACCAGTCCTAGGTTGTTACCAGAGGCTTGGGTGTTATATGATTGTGATGCCATGTTGATTTGGTCTCGATATTTTTAAAAATTAACCATTGTAATGTGATAAAGTATGCTCTATGATGTGTTTGTATTTATTGATTGTTATTTCTTTCTAGTTCCTTTTGTGAAGCTGAGGTGTATGTTTATGAGATACCTAACTTAACCATTTTTGAGTCATCAATTAGTTATATTTGATTTTCTTTCTAGTCGCTTTGAAAGGATTGAAGTATTTGTTATTTTCTTGATGATGTCATTTTGTGATATGTTTGACTTAACCATTTTGGAGTCTTCAATCAATATTATTTTGGGATACTTTACAGTTGCTCATTGAGAACTAATGGATATTGTGACTTATCATTTGATGCTTTTCAGTTGCTTGTTGAGAACTATTGTGATCATTATAATTATCTTTTGGTTCTTTCCAATTGCTCGTGGAGAACTAGTGTGATTATTGTGGATTATCTTTGATGCTTTTTCAGTTGCTTGTATAGGGCTGAGATGATTTTACTTTGATTCTTTGATTTTTACTTTTATGAGCCTAGGGTAGGTTATCTACTTGTAGTGTCAAGAAGTGGCTTGCAATGAGGGTCGAGGCCTAAGTGGTTGCCAGGGTAACTCATTGTAAGTTATTTTAATAAGTGAAAACATTACACTAAATGGGGATTATAATGAACCCAATAAGATAATAGTATGTTCTCGCCCATGCCTTGAGTGCTAGTATAGACTAGGAAGGGACTAGAGAGAAACGCTTGGTTACAACCTTGCATTTTGTAGTATGCCTTGTCAATATGAGAGGATACTAGTGGCTGCATGGGGATCACTAGGGACCCAGGAGTCCTAAGCTAATTGCTAGGGTAACTTCTACATGATTCATGCAATGACACTTGCCCGCTTACATAGTAGGTTTTCTATGTTTCTTGTGTGCCTCTTGGTCTAAATGTCGATCTATGTTGGAACCTTTAAGTTAGTATACTTTTAGGATTTCTTGGACTTAGAGAGTACTTGCGATATGTGATTTGATATCCTATATGAGAATTGTGACTATCTCCTTAGTGTGGTTAGAGTGGACCATTTAGGTTCCATGTAGTCAGGTGGTAGTATTTTTCTCCTCTTACCATTGAGATCTGTCTATAGTCATCATGGCTGGAGCTTCTTGGGATGCTTGTTTATCATGTTCAAATGATGTTATTTACTGATGCATTTCCTTTTATTGATGTTTAGCATATTAGATTTCCTTATGCTTATGTTGTAGTATGGTTAGGAGTGATGTCCCTAATTACTATAGTATCGATGATCTATTTAGTGGCTTGGGATGTTACGTGTGGGGGATGGTTAGGGTCCACAATGGCCTTATGATTCTATTCACGATTGGGAGGAACTACACATTTAGTTAGTTGTGTTTCATGTTTGATGTTTATATCTTTTATGATGGATGGATGTATCATGTATGGTAGATGGTTTCATTTATTTTTACTGTACTTTGTATCAGGGATTCAAGGAGGATGATGTATTTCTATTTTTACATATGTATATTCTTTTATCCTTTCATACCATGTGACATGTATAGTAGATGATTGAGCATTTCAAATTAATTTTCCAAGAGGCATTCAGAACAAATGTATATTATGGACATTGGAATTTTCAATCATTCTTTCATATGGATGTCGTAGTTGTTAGACTTATTTTTAGTTAAATTTAAATGTGACTCAACATCATGGGATCCTTAAGGAATGTAACCTATTATATATGCTTTAGTTGATTGTAAGTCATTGCTTCCACTACTATGTGTTTGATATGTATGATTTATCTTTCTTGTTTGAAAAAAAGAAAAGGTCTACCCAACTTAGTAAAACTTTAGGTTAATTCTTTTGAATCCTTTGGTAGGTCATTAAAATTAAACCTAAATTTGATTCATGTGTCAAAAATATGTATATAATTATGGAATCAAAATATATCAAATATATAATAATTAGAAAGCTTGTTGTATGAAAATGGGTCTATCTTGATTTTTCTATTTGTGCCCTATAATTGTGTCCCCAAGCCAAGATTTCTTTAGATATTATTTAGCCTTTGTAAAATAGGCCTACTTAGGGATCTTCCATCAAAAGTATTTATGGTACTTTCTATCATAAGTATTTCATAAATTTTATATGAGTTCAAGAACATAATTTTGATCTTAAGTAAAGGAATTTCTATAGAAAATCCTTAAGGGTTTCTATTGAAACCCCCTAACCAAAATTATCAGCATTCCAATTTTTGGAGGAATTTCTTGCTCCAAAAAATTGTAACCTACCATTTGTTAAGGGAAATGCATAATTCAAGAAGTAAAATCTAACCTTACTATTGCAATTGAAATGGAAGATATTAGTACAACTAAACACATTCTCGAAATATCTCACATCTAGATTTTTGGTAACATAGACTTGACATTATGTTATAAGGTAAATTTAATTTTTTCATTTTAAATAAACATAAATATAAGCTTGTAAAATATGATTGATGATTACTCACACATTAAAATCGAATTGTATATGCAAATGTAAAAATTGAATGCATCTATGTGGTGTATGCAAGATTTCCATCATGTATAACTGTTAGGTCACTTCTACCTCAACCATGTATACATCTTAAACCATTCACCTATACTCATTTTCCCACTAGTCATAGCCTAAGACCATGCAAACCAAAAACTATTTGTATCCATCCACCCTTATATTCTCTCTACACAAACTTTTGTTCAATTTCAGAAGTAAGTCTCATCGAGATGTCTAGTTAGGGATAACTTGTTCTCACCATTGCACCATTTCTCCTCTCTAAAACCTTTTGAATATTACAACACATTCTCTATCATTTCTTTTCTTTAAATATTTTGAAATTACGAATGTGGAAAGTCAATAAAAATACATATTTATCACCAAACACTAGGTATGTAAGGTTTTCAAACAAATTTTTACAAAAACAACAATATTTTCCACCAAACTTGATGAATTCACATAAAAAGAAATTTTAGAGTAAATAAAATCCACTATTCTAATATTGCATCAAATATTTGGCCATCAACTAATCTGTACAGCTTTGTACAAAGCAATTTTACAATGAATTTTGTAGGAAAAATAGTGAACTTTTCATTTTCAATTCTTCAAAAATATCAACATCTCCATGAATTCAACCCAAATGACCTCAAATTGACCTCATTAAACTTCCCCAATTGATTTTTGAGCTTACATGATCATTGGTACACAATTTCTCATTTATTGTAAAAATTGCATGATGTTTTCAAACTGTTGTCAAGCAACTTTTTGACAACATTTGCATTTTTGTGACAACTTTTACAATTTTCCACCTTGACTCTTCAAATGCTTCACCAATTGGTCGTCCATGACCAAAAACACTCCTAAGGACCTAACCAACATTTTTGAAACATCTACTGACCCTTTGGCCAAGGTTGACCATGTTGGCTCATACATGTCTAACATGTTAATGACCTTACAAGATGTGTCCAATTAATTACAATCAAACAAAAAGTGGTCCATAGGACCTTATGAAGCCTAACTACATCATATCTACTCATGGCATATCATGAGCCTTCAAGTTGCTTTATTTGTGCATTGGTTTGCCCCTGTACCAATATTTATCTCCCTTGCTCTATCTTGAGACATATCTCCTTCTTGTTATGTGTTCCTCTCTCTCCTCTTTGTTGTCCCACTTCCTCGACTGATGAATTTATACCTCTTTGTCTCACTATCTATAACTCCACCTCTACATGTTAATCTCTTTTTTCTCTAGCCATCCCTCTATCCTCTCTCCCATTATCTGTTTCACTCCATCTCTATCTCTATATCTTTCTACCCTTATAGACTCTATATTATAGAAAAAAAATGATACTATTAGTAATGAAACATGATTATTTTCCTAATTAGGTCATTTTGCTCTATGGTCTATCAATTGAAATTATGTACTATACTAATGTATGCCAAAAAAAAGACCACAAACTCTCTTATTAGTTTCTATAATGAAACATGATTATTTTCCTAATTAGGAGGTCTTCCTCTATGGTCCATCAATTGAACTTATGTACTATACTAATGTATACAAAAAAAAGTCCACAAATTTTCTTATTAATTCTTGACAAAGGTAGGAAAGTATTGTAATCTTTCAATTCAATTGCCCAATCAACTCATAGGATTTAAAAGATTAAAAAAAAATTCAAATGTTTATATATTTTTATAATTTTTCATTATTTTCTAAATCACATTTTTCATTCATTCTATTGGACCATACTATTTTTGGTAGGAAGAAAATTCAAATATTTTTTTAAAGAAAAATACAAATATTTTCTAACAAGTCTATTATGCATTAATTACAACTTTATATTTTCCACATTTGTGACAAGTGGATTAAATTTTCAAGTTTTACATTTATGTTTATTTTTGTCATTTGTAAGAAAATACAAATATTTTCTAACAAGTCTATCATGTATTAATAAATGCATTAGTTACAACTTTACCTTTTCCACATTTGTGACAAGTGGATTAACTTTTTAGGAAAAAAAAAATTATCTTCCACCTCACAAATGAATGTCTAATCAATATTAATTATCACTATCCATTTTTCTAAATATAGAGTTAAATGTTTTATATTTCTTATTTTAAATATATTGATTATTTTTTATTGATGTTTATTTTTGTCATTTGTAAAATGTTATTTGTTTAAGTTTACTATTTTACAATCTTATTCTAATTTTTTTAAGCTGAGAGGCTTTCTACAGTGAGAGCATTCGTCAATGTAAACATTTTAGTATTTTTAAAAAAATTTACGTTCATCTGACTATTTTATGATGAATTGTTTTTGCCACATCTAGCTCCACTTGGAAGTCGTGTGCGTTTCTGTTTTCATTAAACTCATAATTGTTTTATTATTTACACAAGTTTTTCTAGCTCATTTTCTATCATTTTTCTTCCAGGTAAGCATGATCTTCCTTGGGGCAGCCGCATCAAATCTACACTGCATACAAGTGGACAATGGAAGCATTAAAAATAGATTCCATTAGTCGCTCCAAATTCCAATGCCTTCCAGTAAATATTTTATTTATAACGTAAATAGTTTAATATATAGCTACACACTACAGTTACAGTTTAAGTTAATACACCATTCTGTGGGCACATAAAAAAAAATGGAAGAGAAATGGTTCTTCCTACCCAACTTCTCTTGATTTCAAGAGCAGCCATGTTTCCTAATCTAATTTTTCTCGCTGCATACAAACTGTCGATTGGGAGAATGTGCATGTAAAGGAGGTCCAGGCAATCCAATTGTGTGCTTCTCCTTCGAAAATAAAGAGAGAATCATCAGAGGAGGGCCAAATGGGAGCGGGTGATTATTTTTCAGAGCTTTTTGGAGAGCAAGACATCTTGGCTGGCTTCATGGAATTAGGTTAATGTTGCCTGAAATACCCTTAATAATTCCTCCTTTAACCTGGACAATCCATTACAACGTTACTATTTTCATGATATTTCTGTTATTTTCATGAGATTTATGTTATTTATCGAAAGATGCTTCTCCATAGCTAAAATTTAATGTGTTTAATTTCTTTATTTATCTTTTAATTTGTATAGAGTAACACATTACAGGTTGGTTTCTTTATTTAGTTTTACCATGTTCATTCCCTGCTACGTATGTATAGCATGATGCCTTTACAGTTTGATGGGGCAAACAAATAAAAAATTTCATTGGGCTTTGGTTCATTTACTAGCAATTACAGATCCACCTCTGGAACTTCTAATGACAATTCTAGATCCATTTTAGCTCAATTGATTCCTTACTTTTAGATATTATTTCTTTGTTTTGTCCATGTTTCTCTTTTTCTCATAGATTTTTAGTTTGGACTTCTAATTTCTTCCCCTCAATATTGCTTTTGATTTTTATTGTTTCTTTTGTAGTAACTATTTTAATTTAGAAACATACTAAAATATATCAGGTCATTTCAAATTTAAAATAATTTTCAATTTAAATTACTTCTTTTATTATTCATATTAAAAAGCTAAAGAAAATCAAATTTTATTTAGAAACATATAAAAATTAAAATTTATTTTAATTACAAGCATTTATGATATTGACAATAAATCTTCTATTTATATTTATATGCATTTTTAAAGAATATCAAAATACATCAAAGTTAATTTAGAAACATATTTAAATGTTTAAAAATATATCGTTATATCAAATTTAATTTAAAACATATTAAAATTTATATATCAAATCAATTTATAAACCTACTAAAATTGGAACAAAGAGATAGGTATTACATAAAAAATTATAACTAAGGTTGAAATTTAAAAATTTGGACAAACCTTACAATGTAGTCAAACCTTTAAAGATAAACTTAAATGAATGTTTAGAAGTAATGTTAAATTTTGAATGTTAAGCGAATGCTTTGAAATAAAGTTTAAGTTTACAAATAAAATTAGGTTTTATAAATAAATTCAAAGCATATACATGTAATCAATTTTGAAAATGAGTGTGTGATGTAAGAGGAAATGAGACAAGGGAAAGAGAGTGACACATAAAGTAGACACTATGAGAGAGGGTGACAAAAAAGTATAAATGAGACAAAGAAAGTAAGCAGTTATAAAAGGATAAAATATTAGAGGGGTAGGGGGAAGTTCGAGAAACATGAGGCAGACATAGAGAGAAAAATTGAGAGATAAAGTGATATGAAGGAAGAGACATGCATTAGAGAGAGTGAGATAAGGGGATAAAGGATAAGAGACATGCATTTGAGAGAGAAATATTGAGTGATAAGGACATGTGTGTGTGTGTGTGTGTGTGTGTGTGTGTGTGTGTGTGTGAGAGAGAGAGAGAGAGAGAGAGAGAGAGAGAGAGCACAAGAAGATATTGTGAGAGGGAAGGGGGGAGAGCATTAAAGTGATAAATTAAGGAGATAGGTATGTGTGGGAGAGACAAAAAATGAGAGAATGTGAAAGGAGGGAGAGGGTGACACACGAGAGGGAGGTGTGTGTGTGTGTGTGTGTGTGTGTGTGTGTGTGTGTGTGTGTGTGTGTGTGTGTGTGTGAGAGAGAGGGAGAGAGAGAGAGAGAGAGAGAGAGAGAGAGAGAGAGAGAGAGAGCACAAGAAGATATTGTGAGAGCAAGAAGGGGAGAGCATTAAAGTGATAAATTAGGGAGATATATATGTGTGGGAGAGAGAGAAATTGAGAGTGTGAGAAGAGGGAGAGGGAGAGAGAGGAAATAAGAGAGTGTGAGGAAAGGGAGAGGGAGAGAGAGGAAATAAGAGAGTGTGAGGAAAGGGAGAGGGTGAAATAATAGAGAGAGAGAGAGAGAGAGAGAGAGAGAGAGAGAGAGAGAGAATAATTACATTAGGGGGTAGATGGAAATGATGATGGGGGAATGAAGAGGGGAGAAAAAAGAAAGAGAGATGGAGAGGGAGAGGAAGCAAGGGAGGGGGCAGATATATATATATATATATATATATATATATAGATACATATATGCATATGGTAATTAGGGGGAAATGGTATGATAGGATAGATGGAGATGAGGTAGAAAGGGAAAATAGGGAAATGGAAAGAGATGGGATGGATATAAATTTTTTTTAGGACATTGAATAGATATAATTGGTGATGGGTGGGGGGGGGGGGGGGGAGAGAGAGAGAGAGAGAGAGGGGGAGAGAGAGAGAGAGAGAGAGAGAGAGATTTCCTAGAGGTTGACAAACATGGGCTAGGGCTATATGGTAATCAAGAGGAATAAATGGTGAGAGGGGGAAGGATATAAGAGAAAGAGGAAATGGTAGAGGGGACAGGGGAGAGATGGGGTAAATATCATAATTAGGGAATATTCTAGATGGACATGGTAATGAAGGAAGGAAGAGAGGATAATACTGATAAGTGGGTGGACGGGGGTGGGGGGGTTAAATAGGAGAAGATATGTTGAGAGGAGGGTGGGGAGAGAGGGAAAGAGAGTAATCATGGGGGGAGATATATGTATTATATGTTTGGGAAAGAGAGATGTGTGAGAGAGAATAAGA